>CM039595.1:29392370-29959133 GCA_022457205.1 Saccharum spontaneum | reverse complement strand
AACGGCGCCAAAAATGCCGAACCTATCCCTCATGCCACTTAAGCCAAGTTGTCATCCCCAGCATGACATGAGAGAACGCGGTATTGAAATTTGCAACTGCTCTTCTAAATAAATAATAAATAAGATCTGCAAGCGCACAGATTAATACCGATGTAGCATTTTAACCGGGAAGTATTCCAGGTATCGTTATTTATATTTTTACCACTGGAAGGGATTACTAACATCAATTGTTGATTATGGATGGAATATAGGAATGAGTATCAATTATTGCATGTATAAGTGAGAGCATTCATCTATCTCTTGCATACAGGGGTAAGTGTCACATAAAATATAGATAAAGTATGAATGGTGACAAAGATAATTAATCTGATCAGCTAGCCACATATAATAATGATAAGCACCTCAACAGATATTTAGCAAGTCATTAGCATGGTATTAGGAACAACCTACAAGGAATTTCTAAGTTATTCTTAACTATAAAGTCTAGCATATCATAGTTAGTGCAAGTACACTTGGCAATCATTGCGAAAAAGGACTACGCCCATGCATAGTGATATTATCAAGGAAGATGAGAAACATAGCAATCACTCCCCCGTAATAATGTTTGCTCTGCCTGCCTTACCACACGGGAGGGGGACTATATAAGAACCAACGAAGCTGTCACCATCGCGGACCACCCCACGATCCGGCATATAAGGTGCAATCGCAGATAAATATGGTCTAAGCACCACGCCTACACAATATTTATCATTTACCCATGGATCCGATGGATAAACGCTATACGATCCTAAACATGTATATAATTCCAATCTAACTAAGCCAAGCGTATAACTACGATAAACTAAGAACAATATAATCATAAACATAAACAAGTAGAGCATAGTCATAATCAATATATTGAAATAGAACAAAGTTGTATTCATAATATTGAAGAACAAAGATGAACAATGAAGAACAGTAAAGGAATTACCAAGAATCCTCTTGATAGATCCGGAACCCAATCGAAGATTGACTCCTTCTAGTTCTAATCCTATGTAGCTATGCTATACTAGAGATCTAGTTGATGTGGTGGCTCTAGGGCATGATCAGAGACTCTCCTCCTGAGATTAGGGTTGAGGAATTGAGAATGAGGGAGTACCTCCTCCAGGGGCCAGGGGTCCTGCTTATATAGCCCCCCTCAAGTGAACGTGGGGCCGTCGGATCAAACCGACATTAATCGCACAGTTTTCCTTGATCCCTTAGGTCGGTGGAGCATAATCCGTGAGACGGAGCCTGATTGGCTCTCAGGCCAGGCGTGGGCGCCCTAGGGAGCAGGGCGGGGGCGCCCTGCCTCCGGGCCCGTTCGGCCTCCCGTTCGATCTCGTGGCTTCTGGAGTCTTCTAGATGATAGAAAATCGGTGAACACGTTATTATCTCTATGTAAACCCGACGTGTGGGCCTTTCCTCCATATTTCTGATAACCCCCTGCAGAAACAGACAAACACCAAAACTCGTGGAATTCTGTCAGATAAAACCCTAAGTCTACGGTGTTGGTTGCATTTGGATCCTTTTCTTTATTTATTTGATAACTATATTTGGTACTTAAGGACCGTCAACAAACTCCCCCAAGCTTACCTCTTGCTCGTCCCTGAGCAAGGATAGACTCATTATGGAGCAGAAATTGCTGCAACGCCTTTGAACGTTGACGGTACATATGCCTTTCAAATATGGTCTCATCCCTGAGTTAGAGTAAACTGTCAAGACTTAAAACTTACTCATTTTACCTTTCACCATGGGGCTTGCAACCGTCACCTACATCTTGAGTGGTTAAAAGATAGAACGGTCTAGTCAAACGCCATGTCTCTTATTCTTGATCAGCTATAGCTCTGGAGTTTTTGCAAATTTTTCAAATAAAACTCAGAGATTCCTTGTATGACTTTCTCGGGTCTCTCTTTTGTGGTATTTCTGGATCCTTACCAAGGCAGTAATGGTATATGCCTTCTCTCTCAAAGTATGTGGTATTTATGGTATAAGGCGTAGTGACATTGCCTTCTCTCTCACCCTACTCTAATAAGGCTTTGATATCTGGAGCTCATAGGTGGGAGATACAATATACATACTCATAGAACATTTATTGCATAGTCAAACCATGGATCCAGAGAAACAAGTCAATAAGTCAAATCAAGATGTGCATGTGTGGTGAATGAGTGGTGTATGGTGATAATGGTGATAACAAAAGTCTAATGCTCTTTTTGAGGGAATACATACCTTTCTTGATTTTTAAAACTTTTGAGGGGAATGAGATGCTCTATTTTTTTTCTTTTTTTCTCTTTTTTTTCTCTCAGGTGGGTATCTTGTACCCCTAATTCTACTGTCGGACACTTGTCCATTTTTACCTCTCGTCTCACTTTTTCTTCCTTCGAGGTTCCGAGCAGTTGCTCCTTTTTATTTCCTCGTATTTATATATTTTTTTAGAGCAATCTCCCTCTTTTGAAAATATAGCAAGTGGTAGTAGAAATCACTTGAGCATTAACTTCACAGGGAATAACAGGAATGGGATAATGTTTTTGGCTATTCTCTCCCGGGTCAGGAGTAGAATAATTTTGGGTGAATCTGGAGATGGAAATGAGTGAATATATGTGGATGCGTACTTCCGGAGTAGAACCAACATGTATGAGTGAACGTGCAAGTGAATCTTGATTTTAACCACATGACAAGTTCCTAAGGGTCTACACAGCTTGACCACACTCAATGTCCATAAGCAGTAAGTAGTAAAAGTGCGGCTCTTAATCTAACAAGCATGTATATATGGCTGTGGTAGGAATTTAAACTCTCATCATACAGGAACTCATCATGCAACATTTTAAAGATTTTCAAAGATAAAATTCTCCAGAATTCTAGCATCTCTAGGAACAGATAAACAGCAACCCAACCTTCCCATATCATATCCGCTAACAACTTAGACTTCAGATCAAGTTCTCTTCCCACTAGTTCAGGTTTAGAGCCAGTTTTAAATTATAACAGTTATGTCTAAACTAGAGAGAGAACAAATTTGAAAATTAGGTTGAGCAACTATTCATCATATCCATGCTAGAGTTTTATTTTCAAGATTCAGTTTAGCATAGCTACTTTATTTATTTATTAAACTAAGCAAATATATATAAACACAAAATATTATTTGGGTTTTCATGATTATGCATCTTTTTATTTTAATAAAGCATAGGTATAAATGTAGATAAAAATACTTATCGGGATAAATGGGGGTGCTCTCCCCCAAGCTGGATCTTGACGTAATTTCTTCTGATGTAGCTGGCAGGTGCAGAGGTGTATTTGAATATCGGCAACACCCTGACAACGATTAGGATGTCCTCCATCTGCTAGTCTTCCTGAATTCTGTGGAGCTCAAATAGACAACAAAGCTTCGTGGAACTTGATTAAGCGTTAGCATAAATATCTAGTCTTTATCATGTTTGAGCTTCCTTGATAAATGTCACTCTCTATTTTTATTTTCATTTTTATATAACAGAAAAATATATTATTATTTTTTTTATGCCACCACAGTGAATGTACTTATGGGTTTTATGCCACTCGTATACTCACATGGGGCTTACTGTTTTCAATATTTTTTTAGACAGAATGAACATGATTAACTGAGCAATAATTAAAGGGAAAATGATAACTACCAAGTTTACCTCTTGGCACGGCGTTCGGTGTTTTTCAGTCCTCCGAACAGGACTTCTTTTCTTCTTAGTTGTCCTGGGATTTGGGTGGCGTAGACGGTGGTTCCGGCAGCGCCTCCTCTTCTTGTGTAACTGTCTTCACTTTCCATACCCGACTTGGTGCTTCGGTCTCCTGTTGTGTATCCTCAGGCCTTATGACCTCTCCTTCATAGTCTGCCCATACGTCCTTGATGATTTGCCTCCTTTGGTTACGGTTATGTCGCCTTCTTCTTGTCCTGACCTGCTTAGAATCTTCAACTATATAGTTAGGGTCATTAAAGTAGCGGCGTATCTTCTCAGAGGGGAAATGCATATGGACTTCTCCGGTTCCAATGTAGATGATTGCTTTGACGGTGCCTAGGAACGGTCTTCCTAGGATGATGGGTGGCTCGTACTCGTCGTCTCCCATGTCAATGACCTGAAAGTCTGTATGGACAAAATGATCGTTAATTTTAACAGGGACATCGGTTACTATACCTTCGACCTTTCGAGATGTCTGATCTGCCATCTTGAGCTGAATGTATGTTGGTTTTAAGGGCATGGTCCCGTACAAGAGCTGATAGGTGACTGTGGCCATTATGTTGACGCCTGATCCAGTGTCGCAGAGCGCCTTCTGAAAGGAGTATCCATTGATTGAGCACTCAATGCTTGGCATACCTGGGTCGTCCTTCTTGTTCAGGAAGGGCGACTTGAGTCGACCATCTTGACCTCCTTGAACTGCAGTGACCATCTTAGCTGATTCGGTCCATCCTTGGTTGTTCTTGTTCTGCTTGTTCCTCCTGTTGGTCCTCTTCCTTGGTTCATGTTGGGGTTGCTCTGGGATTTGTGTAATCTTGTTCTTGAAGGAAAACGTCTCCTTCCTCCCCTTGATGTTGAAGTTGATCTTCGCAGCGCTGGCGTAGATGACAGCTCCCGAGGTGTTTAGGAATGGCCTTCCCAGAATAACTGGTGACCTCTCATTGGACCCGGTCTCTATCACCACGAAGTCAGCTAGAGCATACGAGGTACCAACTCGGACACACATGTTCTTTAATATTCCTTTAGGAAAGCTTAGTGTCCGATCTGCAAGCTGCAAACACATAGTTGTTTCTGATAAAGGATATGTAAAGAATTTTTCATAGAGTACCCTGGGCATAATGTTGACGCTAGAGCCAAAGTCATAGAGTGCTTCTGGGAAGTCCACCATGCCGATGGAGATCGGGATGACAGGGCGTCCTGGATCGCCTCTCTTGACTGGTAGAAGGTCATTATGTACTCCGACAGCGGGATTACTCCAATAGTTACCTGCATCAAACATGTCTACAAGATTTGCAGATTCTAATCCTTCCGGTTGTGATGGTATACCGGGGTTAGTAGTAGGAACAGCAGCAGCTATTTGATTTAACTGAGATTCAATCATTTTATTAAAGCTAATTTGGTTTTTGATGGCAGTAGAGAAATTATCCAATCTATTATTTATGTTTTCTAGTATTTTATCATTGGATGCCAATTTCTTAGACAAGTTATCCATTAGCTTTCCTTGATTAGACACTAACTCTCTCAGGGGTGGAAAATTATTATTGTTGTTGTAAGAGTTATTACCTTGATAATTACCTGAGTAGTTACCTGAGTAGTTAGGCCTCTGTTGATTCCAACCTTGATTTTGTTGAGGACGGTTGTAGTTGTTGTTGTTGTTGATGTACCTTGCATCCTCAAGCATCTCAGGGCAGTGATTGCCTGAGTGTCCAGTGTCTCCACATTCCTCACAAGTCATGTGAGAGTCGTAGACGTTCATGACTTCTCTTTTGTCTCCAGCTTTGTCATCGAGCTTTTTCATGAGTAGGTCTAACTTTGCAGATAGCATGTCTACCTCCTTGAGCTGGTGCATACCTCCACCCTTCATGCGTGTTTGAGTCCTCTCTTCGTTCCAACCTTGGTTGGACGCCATCTTCTCCACAAGGGCTGTAGCTTGTGGTATGGTGAGTGATAGAAATGCGCCTCCAGCTGCAGCATCCATGGTCTCACGAGCACTAGTGATGAGCCCATGATAGAAAGTCTGCATAAGTAGCCAGCTCTCCATTCCATGATGGGGACATTCTAGGATGTAATCTTGAAAGCGCTCCCATGCTTCTGGAACGGATTCATCATGTTGTTGCTGAAAACTTGTAATCTTCCCACGGAGAGCATTGGTCTTGCCCATGGGAAAGAACTTAGCCAGAAAGTTCGTAGAGCAGAGTGCCCACGTAGTGTTCTTATCCTTCGTCGCGTAGAACCACTGCTTCGCTCTCCCCAATAGTGAGAATGAGAAAAGGCGAAGTAGTATGGCGTCTTTGGGAACATCTAATATAGTGAATGTGCTGCAAATCTCCAGGAAGTGTTGGAGTGAGCACTTGCATCTTCGTGCGGCTTCCCACAAAACTGGTTGGCTTGTACCATGTTGATGAGCCCTGGCTTGAGCTCAAAGTTCTTGTCGATGGCCGCGGCAGGTCCAGTGCGGATGTTGTCCGTAGTGGGAGCTGAGAACTCGCGGATCGTCTTGTTCGCCATGGCTGCGAACTCTGTTGACAAATTTCGGATGAAACTTCGGCGGTCTTCTGGATTGGATGAAGTGTTGCGTCGAAGTGTTGACTTCTTGAGCTTGGCTCTTGCCTCTCTGATTAATGCTTCGGGGTTGTCAACAAAATTTTCTGGAAGATGTCCTCTATTCATACATCACCCTGCAAAACAATAAGAATGGAAAAATACAGGGGTAAATCTGTATGGGAGAATTGATGATCTCAATCACTTAATGATGCGAATGATGACTCAAATTCCGTATTCATTCCTTGTTAGTAAATCAACCTTCCCCGGCAACGGCGCCAAAAATGCTTGTTGGGCATTCTTAAAGTCATTACCAAAAGTAGACTTAGTTTTCTAATTCTGACAACTTGGCTTAAGTGGCATGAGGGATAGGTTCGGCATTTTTGGCAGTGGTTCTACGCGACGAAGTATAAGAACACTACGTGGGCACTCTGCTCTACGAACTTTCTGGCTAAGTTCTTTCCTATGGGCAAGACCAATGCTTTCCGTGGGAAGATTACAAGTTTTCAGCAACAACATGATGAATCCATTCCAGAAGCATGGGAGCGCTTTCAAGATTACATCCTAGAATGTCCCCATCATGGAATGAAGAGTTGGATACTTATGCAGACTTTCTATCATGGGCTCATCACTAGTGCTCGTGAGACCATGGATGCTGCAGCTGGAGGCGCATTTCTATCACTCACCATACCACAAGCTACAGCCCTTGTGGAGAAGATGGCGTCCAACCAAGGTTGGAACGAAGAGAGGACTCAAACACGCAAGAAGGGTGGAGGTATGCACCAGCTCAAGGAGGTAGACATGCTGTCTGCAAAGTTAGACCTACTCATGAAAAAGCTCGATGACAAAGCTAGAGACAAAAGAGAAGTCATGAACGTCTACGACTCTCACATGACTTGTGAGGAATGTGGAGACACTGGACACTCAGGCAATCACTGCCCTGAGATGCTTGAGGATGCAAGGTACATCAACAACAACAACAACTACAACCGTCCTCAACAAAATCAAGGTTGGAATCAAAAGAGGCCTAACTACTCAGGTAACAACTCAGGTAATTATCAAGGTAATAACTCTTACAACAACAATAATAATTTTCCACCCCTGAGAGAGTTAGTGTCTAATCAAGGAAAGCTAATGGATAACTTGTCTAAGAAATTGGCATCCAATGATAAAATACTAGAAAACATAAATAATAGAATGGATAATTTCTCTACTGCCATCAAAAACCAAATTAGCTTTAATAAAATGATTGAATCTCAGTTAAATCAAATAGTTGCTGCTGTTCCTGCTACTAACCCCGGTATACCATCACAACCGGAAGGATTAGAATTTGCAAATCTTGTAGACATGTTTGATGCAGGTAACTATTGGAGTAATCCCGCTGTCGGAGTAAATAATGACCTTCTGCCAGTCAAGAGAGGCGATCCAGGACGCCCCGTCATCCCGATCTCCATCGGCATGGTGGACTTCCCAGAAGCACTATGTGACTTTGGCTCCAGCGTCAACATTATGTCCAGGGTACTCTATGAAAAATTCTTTACATATCCTTTATCAGAAACAACTATGTGTTTGCAGCTTGCAGATCGGACACTAAGCTTTCCTATAGGAATATTAAAGAACATGTGTGTCCGAGTTGGTACCTCGTACGCTCCAGCTGACTTCGTGGTGATAGAGACCGGGTCCGATGAGAGGTCACCAGTTATTCTGGGAAGGCCATTCCTGAACACCTCGGGAGCTGTCATCTACGCTAGCACTGCGAAGATCAACTTCAACATCAAGGGGAGGAAGGAGACGTTTTCCTTCAAGAACAAGATTACACAAATCCCAGAGCAACCCCAACATGAACCAAGGAAAAGGACCAACAGGAGGAACAAGCAGAACAAGAACAACCAAGGATGGACCGAATCAGCTAAGATGGTCACTGCAGTTCAAGGAGGTCAAGATGGTCGACTCAAGTTGCCCTTTCTGAACAAGAAGGACGACCCAGGTATGCCAAGCATTGAGTGCTCAATCAATGGATACTCCTTTCAGAAGGCGCTCTACGACACTGGATCAGACGTCAACATAATGGCCACAGTCACCTATCAGCTCTTGTACGGGACCATGCCCTTAAAACCAACATACACTCAGCTCCAGATGGCAGATCAGACATCCCAAAAGGTCGAAGGTATAGTAACCAATGTCCCTGTTAAAATTAACGATCATTTTGTCCATACAGACTTTCAGGTCATTGACATGGGAGACGACGAGTACGATCCACCCATCATCCTAGGAAGACCGTTCGTAGGCACCGTCAAAGCAATCATCTACATTGAAACCGGAGAAGTCCATATGCATTTCCCCTCTGAGAAGGTACGCCGCTACTTTAATGACCCTAACTATATAGTTGAAGATTCTAAGCAGGTCAGGACAAGAAGAAGGCGACGTAACCGTAACCAAGGGAGGCAAACCATCAAGGACGTATGGGCAGACTATGAAGGAGAGGTCATAAGGCCCGAGGATACACAACAGGAGACCGAAGCACCAAGTCGGGTATGGAAAGTGAAGACAGTTACACAAGAAGAGGAGGCGCTGTCGGAACCACCGTCTACGCCACCCAAATCCCAGGACAACTAAGAAGAAAAGAAGTCCTGTTCGGAGGACTTAAAAACACCGAACGCCGTACCAAGAGGTAAACTTGGTAGTTATCATTTTCCCTTTAATTATTGCTCAGTTAATCATGTTCATTCTGTCTAAAAAAATGTTGAAAACAGTAAGCCCCATGTGAGTATGCGAGTGGCATAAAACCCATAAGTACATTCACTGTGGTGGCATAAAAAAAATAATATATATTTTTTCTGTTCTATAAAAATGAAAATAAAAATAG
Source organism: Saccharum spontaneum (assembly GCA_022457205.1). Lineage (NCBI taxonomy): Eukaryota > Viridiplantae > Streptophyta > Magnoliopsida > Poales > Poaceae > Saccharum > Saccharum spontaneum. The sequence continues at coordinate 29,950,010 of CM039595.1, read as the reverse complement.
AGAGTGACATTTATCAAGGAAGCTCAAACATGATAAAGGCTAGATATTTATGCTAACGCTTAATCAAGTTCCACGAAGCTTTGTTGTCTATTTGAGCTCCACAGAATTCAGGAAGACTAGCAGATGGAGGACATCCTAATCGTTGTCAGGGTGTTGCCGACATTCAAATACACCTCTGCACCTGCTAGCTACATCAGAAGAAATTACGTCAAGATCCAGCTTGGGGGAGAGCACCCCCATTTATCCCGATAAGTATTTTTATCTACATTTATACCTATGCTTTATTAAAATAAAAAGATGCATAATCATGAAAACCCAAATAAATATTTTGTGTTTATACATATTTGCTTAGTTTAATAAATAAATAAAGTAGCTATGCTAAACAGAATCTTGAAAATAAAACTCTAGCATGGATATGATGAATAGTTGCTCTGCCTAATTTTCAAATTTGTTCTCTCTCTAGTTTAGACATAACTGTTATAATTTAAAACTGGCTCTAAACCTGAACTAGTGGGAAGAGAACTTGATCTGAAGTCTAAGTTGTTAGCGGATATGATATGGGAAGGTTGAGCTGCTATTTATCTGTTCCTGGAGATGCTAGAATTCTGGAGAATTTTATCTTTGAAAATCTTTAAAATGTTGGATGATGAGTTCCTGTATGATGAGAGTTTAAATTCCTACCACTGCCATATATACATGCTTGTTAGATTAAGAGCCGCACTTTTACTACTTACTGCTTATGGGCATTGAGTGTGGTCAAGCTGTGTAGACCCTTAGGAACTTGTCATGTGGTTAAAATCAAGATTCACTTGCACGTTCACTCATACATGCTGCTTCTACTCCGGAAGTACGCATCCACATATATCCACTCATTTCCATCTCCAGATTCACCCAAAATTATTCTACACCTGACCCGGGAGAGAATAGCCAAAAACATTATCCCATTCCTGTTATTCCCTGTGAAGTTAATGCTCAAGTCATTTCTACTACCACTTGCTATATTTTCAAAAGAGGGAGATTGCTCTAAAAAAACGAGGAAATAAAAAGGAGCAAGTGCTCGGAACCTCGAAGAAAGAAAAAGTGAGACGAGAGGTAAAAATGGACAAGTGTCCGACAGTAGAATTAGGGGTACAATATACCCACCTGAGAGAAAAAAATAGAGCATCTCATTCCCCTCAAAAGTTTTAAAAAGCAAGAAAGGTATGTATTCCCTCAAAAAGAGCATTAGACTTTTGTCATCACCATACACCACTCATTCACCACACATGCACATCTTGATTTGACTTATTGACTTGTTTCTCTAGATCCATGGTTTGACTATGCAATAAATGTTCTATGAGTATGTATACTGTATCTCCCACCTATGAGCTCCAGATATCAAAGCCTTATTAGAGTAGGGTGAGAGAGAAGGCAATGTCACTACGCCTTATACCATAAATACCACATACTTTGAGAGAGAAGGCATATACCATTACTGCCTTGGTAAGGATCCAGAAATACCACAAAAGAGAGACCCGAGAAAGTCATACAAGGAATCTCTGAGTTTTATTTGAAAATTTGCAAAAAACTCTAGAGCTATAGCTGATCAAGAATAAGAGACATGGCGTTTGACTAGACCGTTCTATCTTTTAACCACTCAAGATGCAGGTGACGGTTGCAAGCCCCATGGTGAAAGGTAAAATGAGTAAGTTTTAAGTCTTGACAGTTTACTCTAACTCAGGGATGAGACCTTATTTGAAAGCATATGTACCGTCAACGTTCAAAGGCGTTGCAGCAACTTCTGCTCCATAATGAGTCTATCCTTGCTCAGGGACGAGCAAGAGGTAAGCTTGGGGGAGTTTGTTGACGGTCCTTAAGTACCAAATATAGTTATCAAATAAATAAAGAAAAGGATCCAAATGCAACCAACACCTAGACTTAGGGTTTTATCTGACAGAATTCCATGAGTTTTGGTGTTTGTCTGTTTCTGCAGGGGGTTATCAGAAAATACGGAGGAAAGGCCCACACGTCGGGTTTACATAGAGATAATAATGTGTTCACCGATTTTCTATCATCTAGAAGACTCCAGAAGCCACGAGATCGAACGGGAGGCCGAACAGGCCCGGAGGCAGGGCGCCCGCCCTGCTCCCTAGGGCGCCCGCCCTGGCCTGAGAGCCAATCAGGCTCCGTCTCACGGATTATGCTCCACCGACCTAAGGGATCAAGGAAAACCGTGCGATTAATGTCGGTTTGATCCGACGGCCCACGTTCACTTGAGGGGGCTATATAAGCAGGACCCCTGGCCCCTGGAGGAGGCACTCCCTCATTCTCAATTCCTCAAACCCTAATCTCAGGAGGAGAGTCTCTGATCAAGCCCTAGAGCCGCCACATCAACTAGATCTCTAGTACAGCATAGCTACATAGGATTAGAACTAGAAGGAGTCAATCTTCGATTGGTTTCCGGATCTGTCAAGAGGATTCTTGGTAATTCCTTTACTGTTCTTCATTGTTCATCTTTGTTCTTCAATATTATGAATACAACTTTGTTCTATTTCAATATATTGATTATGACTATGCTCTACTTGTTTACGTTTGCGATTATATTGTTCTTAGTTTATCGTAGTTATACGCTTGGCTTAGTTAGATTGGAATTATATACATGTTTAGGATCGTATAGCGTTTATCCATCGGATCCATGTGTAAATGATAAATATTGTGTAGGCGTGGTGCTTAGACCATATTTATCTGCGATTGCACCTTATATGCCGGATCGGGGGGTGGTCCGTGATGGTGACAGCTTCGTTGGTTCTTATATAGTCCCCCTCCCGTGTGTAAGGCAAGCAAAGCAACATTATTACGGGGGAGTAATTGCTATGTTTCTCATCTTCCTTGATAATATCACTATGCATGGGCGTAGTCCTTTTTCGCAATGATTGCCAAGTGTACTTGCACTAACTATGATATGCTAGACTTTATAGTTAAGAATAACTTAGGAAATATCCTTGTAGTTCGTCCTAATACCATGCTAATGACTTGCTAGAATATCTGTTGAGGTGCTTATCATTATTATATGTGGCTAGCTGATCAGATTAATTATCTTTGTCACCATTCATACTTTATCTATATTTTATGTGATACTTACCCCTGTATGCAAGAGATAGATGAATGCTCTCACTTATACATGCAATGATTGATACTCATTCCTATATTCCATTCCATAATCAACATTGATGTTAGTAATCCCTTTCCAGTGGTAAAAATATAAATAACGATACCTGGAATACTTCTCGGTTAAAATGCTACATCGGTATTAATCTGTGCGCTTGCAGATCTTATTTATTATTTATTTAGAAGAGCAGTTGCATATTTCAATACCGCGTCTCTCATGTCATGCTGGGGATGACAACTTGGCTTAAGTGGCATGAGGGATAGGTTCGGCATTTTTGGCGCCGTTACCAGAATTAGAAAACTAAGTCTACTTTTGGTAATGACGTTAAGAATGCCCAACAAGCACCAAATGCAACCAACACCTAGACTTAGGGTTTTATCTGACAGAATTCCACGAGTTTTGGTGTTTGTCTATTTCTGCAGGGGGTTATTAGAAAATACGGAGGAAAGGCCCACACGTCGGGTTTACATAGAGATAATAACGTGTTCACCGATTTTCTATCATCTAGAAGACTCCAGAAGCCACGAGATCGAACGGGAGGCCGAACGGGCCCGGAGGCAGGGCGCCCGCCCTGCTCCCTAGGGCGCCCGCCCTGGCCTGAGAGCCAATCAGGCTCCGTCTCACGGATTATGCTCCACCGACCTAAGGGATCAAGGAAAACCGTGCGATTAATGTCGGTTTGATCCGACGGCCCACGTTCACTTGAGGGGGCTATATAAGCAGGACCCCTGGCCCCTGGAGGAGGCACTCCCTCATTCTTAATTCCTCAAACCCTAATCTCAGGAGGAGAGTCTCTGATCAAGCCCTAGAGCCGCCACATCAACTAGATCTCTAGTATAGCATAGCTACATAGGATTAGAACTAGAAGGAGTCAATCTTCGATTGGTTTCCGGATCTGTCAAGAGGATTCTTGGTAATTCCTTTACTGTTCTTCATTGTTCATCTTTGTTCTTCAATATTATGAATACAACTTTGTTCTATTTCAATATATTGATTATGACTATGCTCTACTTGTTTATGTTTGCAATTATATTGTTCTTAGTTTATCGTAGTTATACGCTTGGCTTAGTTAGATTGGAATTATATACATGTTTAGGATCGTATAGCGTTTATCCATCGGATCCATGGGTAAATGATAAATATTGTGTAGGCGTGGTGCTTAGACCATATTTATCTGCGATTGCACCTTATATGCCGGATCGTGGGGTGGTCCGCGATGGTGACAGCTTCGTTGGTTCTTATATAGTCCCCCTCCCGTGTGTAAGGCAGGCAGAGCAACATTATTACGGGGGAGTGATTGCTATGTTTCTCATCTTCCTTGATAATATCACTATGCATGGGCGTAGTCCTTTCTCGCAATGATTGCCAAGTGTACTTGCACTAACTATGATATGCTAGACTTTATAGTTAAGAATAACTTAGGAAATATCCTTGTAGTTCGTCCTAATACCATGCTAATGACTTTCTAGAATATCTGTTGAGGTGCTTATCATTATTATATGTGGCTAGCTGATCAGATTAATTATCTTTGTCACCATTCATACTTTATCTATATTTTATGTGACACTTACCCCTGTATGCAAGAGATAGATGAATGCTCTCACTTATACATGCAATGATTGATACTCATTCCTATATTCCATTCCATAATCAACATTGATGTTAGTAATCCCTTCCCAGTGGTAAAAATATAAATAACGATACCTGGAATACTTCTCGGTTAAAATGCTACATCGGTATTAATCTGTGCGCTTGCAGATCTTATTTATTATTTATTTAGAAGAGCAGTTGCATATTTCAATACCGCGTCTCTCATGTCATGCTGGGGATGACAACTTGGCTTAAGTGGCATGAGGGATAGGTTCAGCATTTTTGGCGCCGTTATCAGAATTAGAAAACTAAGTCTACTTTTGATAATGACGTTAAGAATGCCCAACAACCATGCCACTCGATCCTAGCAACGATGCACAATTAGATCACTCGAGTGGCACTAGTTGATCGATATGCAAACAAGTTTGCCCCTCTTGATAGTACGGCCGTCTATCCTAAACCCGGTCATGCAGTTCTCTACACAACCTTTGACCAGTGAAATGAAATGCCCTATGGTTATACCTTTGCCCTACGCATTCCATTCCATCTCCTCCGATGTTGATGCAACACATGCACCAACCATATCACAAATGATATGATCCACTTCATATCATCATATGACCTTGTTGGTTCATTGATCTTGACCTCACTTGCTTTTCACTATCGCCTTCATCCATCGGTGCCAAGTCTTGCTTAAGCTTCATTGCCACATAGTCCATTGCTCCAAAGCCTCCAACTTACCCTTCACGCTTGCAACTGGTCCATCAAACCAAGTCTTATCTTGATCTTCTCCACCTTAGTCACATGACTTAATGTCATATCTCATATGCAATGAGCTCCTTCACATGTGTGAGCCTTGCAACAAATCCAAGCCATCTTCACCGTGGCATGAGTTGCTCACACATGTGTACCTGTGGACTAATCACCTGTGTATCTCACATTTAAACACATTAGTACACCTAGATTGTCACTCAATTACCAAAACCAAACAAGAACCTTTCACCTTGCCAAGGCCTAGAAAGGGATAATTTTGTGCATTGGCTCAACAATCTTGACATCAATGCAGAGGAGAATTGGATGTTTGCTGGGGATTTTAACTTCTATAGATCTATATCTGATAGAAATAGAGATGGTGCTATACGAATGACATGATGATCTTCAATGAAATCACAAGTAACTTGGGTCTGCTTGAGATCCCCCTCAAAGTTAGAAACTTTACCTAGAGCAACATGCAAAGTGCTCCCCTCCTTGAGCAAATAGACTGGGTGTTCGCAACCTCCAACTGGACAAGTGACTTTCCTAACACTTTGCTTCTTCGAATGGCTAGACCCACCTCTGACCGCATTCCTTGCAAGATTCAAATTGGGACTTCTATTCCCAAAGCTCATGTCTTTAGGTTTGAAAATTTTTGGGTAGAGCATCCTAGCTTCTTTGATCTGGTAAATTTGGTCTGGAATTCCAATGTCTCAGCAACTAATAGTGCTACTAGAATCACCGCTAAATTTAAACTTTAAGGGCTGCCCTGAAAAAGTGGAGCAAAGGTCATTCTAACCTCAGTTGCCTGATAAAAGCTTGCAATTCTACACTGGAGATCCTAGATACACTAGAAGAGCAAAGGCCTCTTTTTCTTCAAGAATTCAATTTTAGGAAGATTCTAACGAACCACATCCTCAAGCTCCTTAAGCACCAAAAAGATTATTGGAAGAAAAGATACACTATTAGATGGACTAAATTTGGAGATGAAAGTACAAAATTCTTTCCTGTTGCTACAACCGAAAGATATAGGATAAATACCATCACTTCACTTGAAACTGAAGATGGAAGATATGTGTGTGATCACAGTGAAAAAGCTGCTCTGCTTCTTGTGGAATACAAACAATGAATGGGGTGCACTACTAGCCCTGACATGCTATACAACTTATGTCAACTGGTCCAATCCAACAGCAACCTAAGGCAGCTATCCAGACCCTTCACAATTGAGGAGATTAATAATATAGTCAAACAAATGCCTGCTGATAAAGCGCTAGGCCCAGAAGGTTTTAATGGATACTTCATCAAAAGTTGCTGGGAAATAATTAAAGGAGATTTCTACAGCCTCTGCTTTGACTTCTTCAATGGAACCCTAGATTTGCAATCTATAAACAATTCCTTCATCACTCTGATTCCCAAGACAAACAACCCTGTCTTAGTAAATGATTTCAAGCCCATCTCACTTCTAAACTGTGTCCTCAAAATTGTCACAAAGCACCTAGCCAACAGGCTCCAAGGCAAGATCACATCACTCATTCACACCAACCAGTATGGCTTCATCAAATCTATGACAATCTAGGACTGCTTGGCATGGATCTATGAGTATATTCATCAGTGTCAACAATCCAAGAATGAAATCATTATTCTCAGGCTTGATTGCACAAAATCTTTTGATACTATTGAACATAATTTGATCATTCAAATGATGAAACAGCTAGGCTTTCATGATACTTGGTGTGATTGGATCTAATGAATTCTTGATTCAGGAACCTCTCTCATCCTTCCTAATGGAGTGCCTGGAAAACACTTCCAATGCAGACGTGGAGTGAGACAGGGAGATCCTCTTTCTTCCCTTCTCTTTATTTTGGCTGCTAATCTCCTTCAGTGCATTATTAACAGAGGTCACAGTGAAGGACTATTTGATCTCCCTATCCCCTCCAACGAAACAGCTCAGTATCCTATTATCTAGTATGTGGACGACACCATTCTCATCATAAAAGCTTCCCACATGGAACTTTTCACTCTAAAAGGATTATTGGAATCTTTCTCACAGTCAATTGGACTTTGGGTTAACTATAAAAAGTCCTGTTTGGTGCCTCTAAATCTCTCTATTGAGTTGCTCATCATACCTTGAATTGGCAATGGGCACTACCAAGCCGAGAATGAAGCACTTTGGATTCATCATGAACAAAGTTGAAAGAAGACTTACAACCACTTCAAATTTTCTCTCTCATGCTAGAAGACTAGAGCTAGTGAACTCAGTCCTATTCTCTCTTCCTACCTATGCCATGTGCACTCTTTAGCTACCTATTTCAGTTTTAGAGTACATTGACAGCAAGAAGACACTGTCTTTGGAGAGGCTCTGACATCAATGCCAAAATGAAACCTCTGGTGGTCTGGAAAAAATGTAGCAAGCCAAAAAGAAAGGGAGGGCTTGGTATCATCAATCTTAGAACCCAAAACTCTGCTCTACTCCTTAAACACCTAGACAAATTCTACAACAGGAAAGTGATTCCTTGGGTCAAGATTGTTTGGCATGCTCACTACTCCAATGGTGACATCCGACATGCAACTATGGATAAAGGGTCTTTTTGGTGGAAGGATATCCTAAAACTTTGTGATCTCTTTAGAGGAATCGCTAATTGCAAACTCGGTGATGGATCTACTATTCTTTTTTGGTCAGACATTTGGAATGACAATGTCATGCGGAGCAAGTTTCCAAGACTTTTCTCTTTTGCCAAAAACAAGAAGATTTCTATGTTGTAGTTCCTTTCAAACAACAATCTCCAGTCACAATTCCACCTTCCTCTGTCTAAACAAGCTTATAAAAAATATCAAAGAATGCAAGATGACATTCAATCTATATGGGTTCAACAAGATACAAAAGACTCTTCGCACTATATTTGGGGAAGCAACAACTATACATCTTCTAAATTCTACAATTTCCCCTATAGAAATGTTCAGCCCCCTGCTCCTTTTTTGTGGATCTAGGATTCAAAATGCATTAACAAACTTAAAGTCTTCTCCTAGCTCCTGATTATGGACAGGCTTAACACAAGGAACCTTCTTAAAAGGAAAAAGCACAAGTTGGAGGGCAATAACTATAACTTCATTCTCTACAATCAGAATATTGAGGAAACTACTTTCCACCTCTTCTTCAGCTGTCCATTCAGTTGGGCCTGCTGGCAACACTTGAATATGCACTAGAACTTTCAAAGTGATTTCTTCCAAATGATGATGCAGTCGAAATAGCAATATCAAAATCCCTTCTTTATGGAGATCTTCATCATTGCTGCCTGACACATATGGAAGCAGTGAAATAACTTTATATTTGATAGAGGATGACCCTCTTTCTCCTCCTGGAAATGCTCCTTTTTGGATGAGGCTAGACTTCAAGCTCTTAGAATGTCTGAAGACTAGCACTATGTTTTCCTCCTTTGTATAGACTCCTTTTGTTAGTTCTTAGCTGACTAGTGGCTCCCTTAGCCTCTTGGGTGGTTTTTGTTTTTGTTGTTCTTTCTCCTCTGTACAGTTTCTAGCTCCACCTGGTCAGACCGCCGACTCCAAGCACTCCAAAAATATGTTCCATGAAGTGATATTCCCATAGTTTGGTACACCCCGAATGGTCATAAGTGACGGAGGGTCACACTTCATCGACAAGACCTTTCGGCAGTTCCTAGTAAAATATGGAGTCAAGCACAACATCACAACTCCATACCATCCCCAAATAAGCGGTCAAGCTGAATCATCAATGTAACACCCAAAATTTTGCATATTTTAAAATAGATGAAATTTGATTTTTATATATTTATTTGTGGGCATTTAACATAGGGGAAATAATAATTTTTATGAATTTAAAATCAAATATAAGGTTAGACATGTATTGATGCATACATGCTGTTGCATATTTATTTATGTGGTGAGTGGTTTTGACAGAATTAAAAAAGGAGTTTAAAATCTCTTGAAAATGAATTTACAAAATTGTTTCATAAAAGAAAAAGGAAAATCCTTTATTTTTTTCCCTCTTCCTTGGTTTTGGCCTGCTGGCCCAACCAGCCCGCCACCCCCTTGCTTTCCGTAGGCCCATGTGGGCGCTGCCCTCCTTTCCTTTGGCCCGGCCGAAGTTGGCCACGCGCCCCTCTTCTTGGGGCGGCCCACAGGACAAGCCGCAGCGCGCGCACCCTCCCGCCTTGGCCCGCTGACACGCTGGGCCCACTCCCTCCGTCAATGCCACGTGGGGCCGTGGTGTCAGCCGTCTCCTACCTCCCACCGGGATGGCCGGGAGGCTTTCCTTTTCTTGCCGCCGCCGTGAATCAAGCAATCCTCTCGTTTCCTTCCTTTTGACACGATTTCCGTCGCCTATAAAGCCAGCCGCGCCCCCCTAAGCTCTATTTCCACTTCGCTCCACAGAAATCGAGCTCGCCCAACCCTATAACCCTAGCTCGTCGGTCGAGCTCGGGTTTCACCTCCCCGATGACCCACCACCGGTTTTCACACGTTGCCGAGCTCCGCTGCACGGTAGGGACCTTCCCCACACCATTTTTCCCCTTTGTTTGGCCCTCAGGAGGCCCGTGTTTCATCGCCGAACTTCACAGGGAGGAGCCGTCCGCCATTCCTCGCCGCGAGCTATCCTTGGTCAACCTTCGTCTCCATTTTCTCCTCGGTGAGAACCGCCTTGACCTCCTCTTTCATTTCGTGCAAGTCCAGTGTCGAATAGTGGCCTCTAAGGCCGTTATCGCTTGCACCGGCGAGCTCGGTCGCCGCTGATGATGGTGCACCACCGCGTGGCCATCTTCTCCAGCGGGTGCGTCATCCCCTTCTCCCTCTTTTAAATTGGGACCGTTCGGATCTGATCCGACAGTCAAGATCGCCGGATACCCCTTCGGGGGTAATTTTGTTAAAAAGCCCCTGAAATTTCTTGAATCAAACCCACAGTCCAAAGCGTAAATCCTGAATACATTTTCTTCTTTTGAAAGCGTAGTTGATCTCGGTAAATTCAAGAATACGTTTTCCTTTATTTACAAGTTTGCCACTGCATTTGTTTTAGCCATAAAATGCTCATTTTAACTCCGTTTTGACCCGTTCAAATTCCGTTAGGTTTGTATTCGTGAGCTCTACTTGTTAGTGCTGTTGTACCATAGGTTTGTAATATTTAAATTTCGGATTTGTATTATAGTATTATTTATCTATAGGAAATCTTAGTAAATTCATAACTTCCGCGTTTCAACTCCGTTTTTCGTGATCTTTATATCTGTGTGATCGTAGCAACGTGTAGAATAGTTTTATAAACCTTTTATACTAATTTCTCTCTGTTGATGTATTGTTCTAATCTAGTCTTGTTTGCCTTGCATGGATGATCTTGGAATGTGTGTTGTTGATTGTGGTTCGAGTAGACGGTAATTGCTACATGGGCGACGAGATCTTCTACTATGATAATCCAGACCAGCAGGAGTTCTACGAGCAAGGCAAGTATAATATGGGATATTCCTTATTGTCCTATTCATTATTTAATTAGTCATTTGCATGTGTCAATTTGCTCAACATAAGGATATCCTAGTCTTTGATTATCTTGTACCTTGTTGCCGATGGGTTACACTTGCATACGGGTAGTTGCTAGCGCTCCACTTAAATACTATGAATATGGACAATGACTACTGATTATATGCAACCCTTGTTAAAACTTGATCTTGAGAAACATGAACGTAGGGTGAGAGAGCTTGTGTATCACGATGCTCTTGGCCCTCCATAAGGACTTATTCATTGGCAAAAGCTGGGACTTACAGTACAACTGTGAGGGCCATATGACTCTGGCTTTAGTCAAGTATGAAGACCTTTTCTAGCATGTTAGAGGTTACCCGAAAGGGCGCAAAAGGGGTCTGCTGACTCGGGTATAGTTTGGCTCCTGTCCCTATGTGTATAGGCTGCGTGTCATTGTGCCATTTGGGAAGGGGGACCTATATCTATTTGCCACCGAAACCTAGCGGCCCTAACATGTTAGACGAACTTTTGAAAGGCTTCATAGTGTACCCTGCCCACTCACCTTGGAAGTGTTAGGGGGTCGACGGGCCCCGGGCATATGGGAATCATGACTCACAGTGAAAGTGTACACCTCTGCGCAGAGTTTAATAAACTGTTATAACATCCGTGCCCACGGTTACGGGTGGCCTGGAAAACTAATGGAATAAATGAATATTTGCTGATGATGTTAATAATAATGATTAATGATGATGTTTACTTATTCAGGATACTGCTATGGTTACTTGGGGCTTAAGCATAACCATAATTAATATTAGGATGTTACTTATTAAAAGCTAACTACAGTACAACCAGTGTCAACCTTTTGAGCCTCATGAACCCCATATTATCTTGTTAAGTACGAGTTGTACTTATGCTTGTTTATTTTTTTTCATTATTGGATAAAAATCCCAGATGGGTACAGATGGCAATGACTACGATGATTACTTTGAGGACAACTAGGTTTGTTGTCAACCAGTCGACCAGATCCTGTGATGATGGAGACGCTCTTGGAGTTGTTTAGTTCATTTTATCAGATCTCGAGACTTTGAGATGTTTTTATTTATGTAATGAACTATGGTTCGCTATTGTAATAAGGCACTAAGTATGATACTTCTCCTTTACAATTTGTTCTATATGTTCTACACATATGGTTTGCATCCAAATTTTGTGGTTACAAAATATGGACGTGACAATCAAATAAGCAAATCAAGAACATTTTGCAAAAGATTGTGGATGAGATGGGGAAGAAATGGAAGTACAAGCTGCATAATGCACTATGGGCATACCGAACAACATACAAGACACCTATAGGCATGTCACCATATCAGCTTGTATATGAAAAAATATGCCATCTGCCTATGGAGTTGGAGTATAGGGCCCATTGGGCAATTAAGAAATGGAATATGGATCTCCACCTAGCCGGCAAGAATAGACAATGCAACTGTCTGAGCTAGAGGAATGGAGAGAAAAAGCTTACCACAACTCCAAGATTTACAAAGAAAGAACAAGAAGATGGCATGACAAGAGAATCAGATACAAAGAGTTCACACCTGGAGATAAGGTTCTGATGTTCAATTCAAGGGTAAAATTCTTTGGTCATGAAAAACTTCGGAGCAAATGGGAAGGGCCATTCAAGGTGATTGAGACCTCATCACATGGTGCCGTCACGCTCCAAGATGATGAAGGTAATTTATTTAAGTCAGATATAGCTCCAAAGAGGTGTGGGGTTGTGCAACACCACCATTGAAAAACAAAAAGCACCAAACCACATCATGGACTGGTACACAACTCGGCTTGATTCCTTCCCACCTGTTCATATGCTTACTCCTAATTCTACACTCAGATTAAAAAGAACCAAGTTTCACACTTAGACTCAAATTTTGAAAGTGAAACATGAATATAGTTCTTTGAGAATGGCCTGCATAATCTTTATTCCTTACATACACTTAATGCTTGTGGGAAAAATATCATATAGGAAAAACATATTGACTAAGTTGTTGTGAAGTGAGATATGGCTTTGACATAGAAATCCAACCTTTTCTATTCAAAGTACTTGGAGAATTTTCTTTTTGATAAAATGTCAAAATCCATAGTTTCACATATACTCCTCAATGGTAATGAAATTCCTACCAAGGCCAAATATCATGATAAAACCTTCAACATATGCTACTTGTTTTTGTGTTGAGCTTTGTCAAACTTTGTTCACCCATGTTGAGAAAGTTATCATGCTTTTATAATCAGGATCATGTACATGCCACCAAATATAAGCACTACTCCTACACTAGGAGTAGGTGCAAAAACATGCCTTTAACCTAGATCCATCCAAAAATGTTCTACTCCTACACTGGGAGTGAACAAAAATATGTTTGTTAGGTTTCATCAAAATAAATGCTCTAAATCCTTATATCTCTCTCAAAAGTTTTGCAAAAAGAGGCATGAGGCTATCGTCAAAAAGAAAGAAAGTAAAAAGATAAAGAAAGAGAAAGAAAGAAAAAAAAAGATATGATAAAAAAGAAGAAAAGAAAGAGGAGAATAAAGATAGCCCATGTTCTCACAAATTTTTCTCCAATGTCCCAATAAAGAAGATAGATTATTTTAAAGAGCATAGTAGAATTAAGATAGCCATCATATATCCACCAAATGTTCCATACACATGCACATCTTGATTTGATTGTATGACATCTTTCTCCTCGGATCCATTGTTTGACTTAGCAAAATATGCAAATGCAAGTATGCGTTCATATTTTCCTACCCGAACAACACATAAGCTTTTTAGAAGTAGGAAGAAAAAAGACAATGCTATGATATGGCCTTGGTGAGGAACCAAACACCATTGAGCGATCCGAGAGTACCATTCGAGGAGTACATGTGAACTATGCATTATTTTAGAAAGTTTACAAAAACCTCCAAGTTACTAAGATAAGAAAATGGGATGAGATGACTTTGTTTCGGAGCCCTTCCACTTTTCAACCACTCAAGAAGATATGTTAGCCACTCCACATATCCCACAGATATGAGGTAAAGTTTTGAAATAAACCTTATGCTAGCCCATATCTTGAATAGTTATGTTTATGTTTACTTTATCCTAACCCTTTGCTTGGGACGAGCAAAGAACTAAGTGTGGGGGAGCTTTTGACGGTCCTTAATGCCTATTTTAACCGCCAAATATCACATAAAATGATCTCAAATGAGCACCAAACTTAGTAATAGGGATTATAACTAACAAATTCCATGAGTTTTGGTGTTTATATGTTTTGTAGAACAGAAGTTTGAATAAAAAGGAAAACAGACCCAAAATGCACGATCAGAGAAAGCGCAAATAAGCAATTGAAGGAGAAGCCCACCTACCTGAAGATTCTAGGCCCAAACCCACCTAGACATGGCCCAGGACCAACAACAAATGGCCATGCAGAAGGCGGTCATGGGGAGGCCACACCTAGGTGCGTCCGCACCCAGGGTGGGCTTGCACCCCTAGCTGCACCAGCCGCCTCCATCTTCCATGTGGTGTCTCCTAGTGATCCCCCACGTTGGTTGCATGTGGACATGCAAGGAATATTCCTCCAAACTGACCATTCCACTTCTATAAATAGATGGGGATGCCTCCCTCATTCAACACACCTACACTTGAGCTCCATTCTTCGTCTAGATTTAGTAGTAGTGTCCCTCTAGGTGCTCCCACCTAATTGTAGTAAAGAAAATAGGGAGAGAGGAGAGGAGGAGCCGGGTCTATTGGATCATCCTTAACTTTGTATCTCTAAGGAGCTAACTCAATTCTTGAGTAATATCCAAGTTATACGTTGGTAATTCCAATCTTTCTATTTGATTAGGTTCAAGTCTTACTTCACTTTACTTACGGGAACTCCGCTCGACTGAGTGCTCTAGTTATCATGTGAGACTTAGATGTGGTGTCTAGGCTAGTGTTTACCTAAGTTTGCGCTCAATCCCACAGATAGTTGTGGTAGCCCTAGAGGTACAGCTCTGACGGGCCTTTGTAGTCCACCACGTTCGGACTGGTATTTCCGTAGAGCTTTTAGCAGCCTTCTCCCTACCAGGTTTTCTCACCCCCCTCGAGGGTCCGAAAGATACTACTGCTCTGAAGTAAGTGAGTTTAGTAAGCCTGAACCTTTGTTATCTAGTTATCTTGGGAAAACCTTAGAAAACCCCTCTCTACCCACAAAAACACTTCTTCCTTAGACAATCTTGACATTTTATAGTTCACTTCCTATTCCCCATGGAAATTGATACCTAGGAAAACTCCGGGTGAAAGCTACAGCGGTATCCATGTGCTTGCGGATTTATCTGTTTGCGTTAACAAATACCAACAACACATAATCACTTTCATCTATTAACCATTTGGGAAATCTCACAGCACAGGGGAGCAGCCGGACGGAAGGCAGAGCGATGGTGGCCCATGCAATGGCATAAATGGGTAAGCTTCATGCCTCCCCACTTTCCATATTTTTTTATTTACGTGCCCGCATTACGCATTGCATGATTACTCATGAGTGTTCACCATTAAGGCACGATGTGACTGGAGAGACCAACCGCCCCTAGGTCCGTGCACAGGGTGACCCGCCGCATCCACGGCCCCGCGTCATGTTTAGAAAACCTCCTCTTAGGCCGGCCCTTAGATGGGCTCGAGATCACAAAGGGATAGGGGCAGACTGCATACAAGCGAGCAAACTCTCATAGGTTTCACTCAACTTTTGGCCATTCGATGTAGCCAGCTCCTCAACCACCTTACGAGCCTATTCAACCCTCGCAAGCTCATCGTCCCGCTTCTTCAATTCAGCCTTAAGGTCAAGATGGCAGCCCAACAATTCCTGCGCCTCATCCACTGCATCCTTATCCTTGGCAACCTGCGCCTCTAGCACCTCCACCCGTTGCTTCAAATCCCTATTTTTAGAATGCAGCTCCTTCACGGCTTCCTTCTTTGACTTCTCAAGCTCTGTGATACATTCTCCCATGATGCAGATGAGCAGCCCGAGCAAGCATGATAGACCTCACAGCGCTAACCTCGAAATCCTTAGTTAGATGATCAACTGACTCATTGTTCAGCATCAGCTCCTCCTCTGGCATACAAATGTGGTGGTGCACTCCTATGTTCCTCCTTGGTCCCTACCAAGTGACACACAGACCTGGGCAAGTAAACAACTCAATATCAACCTCATCAGCACCGCATGTGCTAGCAAAATGCCTCAAACTACCACAGCTAGCTTCGCCTAGTGCGTGCTTCCCAGTTAGACCTTCTTCGTCCTCATCTATGTTAATTTCTTGGCCTTCGCACATAATATGAACACGCCTGTGGCACTGTTGGTATTTATTAACGCACATAAAAAAATTCTCAAGCACACAGATACCGTTATAGCTTTTACCCGGGAGTATTCTAGAGTATCATATTTATCCATAGGGAAGCAATGGTTAAAGAAACTGATAATTCACCATCATGTATCTACTAACTTAATACACCAACTAGACTAAAGTGGGGTAAGTGATAAATGATAGGAGTTATGCATAATGACACACACATAGGAGAATTCCATGATAAAAGAATAGTTTAGCTAAATTGAGAGGACAACAGGAGAGTTCAAGGTTCCTATATACTTCTCTATTACCTTGGTTCTATGATAACTGTCGCATAGATAGATATAGCGATCACACAATAACACTTTGGAGCAGTAGTACCTTTCCAACTCTCGAGGGGGGTGAGAAAGCGTAGTTGGGGGAAGGCTGCCTAAAGCTCTACGAACACCGATCCTAACGTGGTGGATTACAATGGCCTGACAGAGCTGTTACCCCTGGGGCTACCACAACTATTCATGGGATTGGGCACAATCTCAGGTAACCGTAGCCTAGACACCATGTCTACACTATTGATTACTACTCTAATGACATATGATAACTAGAGCACTCAATACGAGCGAAGATCCCATGCAAAAGTATAACAACTATTCTAACCACACACATGAAGGCATAATAGTAAATAGAGAAGATAAATATATTAAAGCATAAGTCTTGCAAATGTAAGATACAAAGTTATACCAGACCTCCAAAGAATTCTCCAGAATCTGAGCGTAGCTCGACTCTCCCTAACTCTCAACTAGACCTAATCTACTATATTGGAGAGTCTAACCCTAATCCTCCTTGAGTTGCCTTGATCCCAAGAGATGAATATGAATTAGGGTTTTAGGGATAGCTCTAGGGAGGGGGTACAGGGCTGCTTATATAGGCCGTGGGGTGCAATGTGAGCCCTTGGATCAAACCGACTTGAAGAACGGCGTAGATGCATCCTAGGAGGCGGTGGGGAACCAATGTACGAAGGAGAGGCTGACCCGTGGGTCCCACATGCCGGCCGGCATGGGGGTGGGGCCGCCTGGCCCCACATGAAAGCCCCTCAGGCTCCGCTTCGGTGATTCCCCTTCTGGAGTCTTCTAGAGTCTTCCCACGTTGGTTTCGTCGTGGATTTAATATCTTTTTATTCTAGGCTCCAAATATAGCAAATAATATATCCTTTCGATCATCTCGATGAGCTCTTCACAATGGTGCACTTCAATTCATCATTTTGGGATACTTTTATTTGGTGAAAAATTAAATATTCCTTCAAGACAAGTGAGAGCACCAAAACTCGTGGAACTTGTTAGAGCCAAACCCTATAACTATAGTTTGTGATTCGTTTCATATCAATTTATGCAATAGTTGTTGTTATATTTGGTGTTTAATGATTGTCAACAAGTTTCCCCACACTTAACCTTTGTTAGTCCCTGAGCAAAGCTAAACTCAGCAATGGATTAGGAGTTGCTATAATGTTTTCACGCCTCAAAAGTACACATGCATTCAATCAAGAATTCTTCTCCGAACTAGAATAAACTGATCTAACTTTCAAACTTACCCATATTACCCTCAACTATGGGGCTTCTTAGCCTTTACTTGGGTCTTGAGCAATTAAAAGATAGAACGATCAAGTCAAGCACTATATCTCAAGTTCTTTGCTCAACCATTGTTCTGAAGTTTTCATAAATTTTCAAAATAAAACTCAGAGATTCCATTGTATGATACTCTCAAACCTCTCAATATATGTGGTATTTGTGGATCCTCACCAAGGCAATTAAGATATTATGCCTTTTCTCTTCCTACCACTAAGGATTATGTGGGGTCAGAGGTAGGGAGAAAGCTAGAGCATACTTGCAATGCATATATTATAAAGTCAAACAATAGATCTAAAGAGAGTTGAGTCATACAATCAAATCAAGAGGTGCATGTGTGTGTGTATGGTGGATATATATATATGGTGGCTAACCTAATTCTACTCTGCTCCTTGAAAATATATCTCTATTTTGAAATTTAGAAACATTTGCTAGAGAGCAAGGGCTATCTTATTCATCTTTTTTTCAGGCGGGCATCTAAGTACCCATTGTTTTAAATATCTCGGACACTTGTCCATTTTTTCTCAGCACTTTTTTCTTTTCTTTTCTTTTATTTTATTTTTTATGAATAACTCTTGCATAACCCCTTTTCTCTTTTCTACAACAAAACTTTGAGAGATAGCAACAAGAACTTTGGAGCATTTATTTGGTGGATGGAAAACCTATTAAGCATATTTTTTTGTGTCCACCCCAGTGTGGGAGTAGAACATTTTTGGGTGAATCTAGATGAAAGGCATGTTTTTGTGCCTACCCCTAGTGTAGGTGTAGGGCATAAGCGGGTGGTGTGTATGTGATCTTGATTTTAAGAGCATGACAAACCTCTCATAAGGGTCAACAAAGCTTGACAAAACTCAATGCAAAAGCAAGCAGCATATATATAGAAGTTTTCCTAGCCTAAATAATATGTATGGCTCTGGTGGAAATTCAAGCTTTGTCATACAGGAATTCATCATAGCATTTTTTATGTTTTTTAAAAGATAAATCTCTAGAACTTTAGTGTCACTAGGAACAAGATAAAAAGCAGCTCAAACCTTCTCATATCATATCCGTCAATTACCTAGACTTAGATCAAGCATATGCTACCTACGAGTTTCAAGTTTAGAGTAAATCCTTATATCAAAACAATTTTATCCAAAACTCGGGAGAATTTAAGGCTAAAAACTAGGTACTTGAAAGGAATTATAATAGAGCAACTATTCATCATTTCCATTTTAAGAGATTATCTTTAGAGTCCTCTTTTTATTTATTTAGCTCTTAAAAGAAATTAAAGCAAACTAGACACACCCTTTTATTTTGTTCTCAATTTTACTAGATCACACATTATTACTATTAATGCAAAGATAAATTTTTATTTTGTTTTTCATCCATCATTTTGTTAACATAAAAAAACTAAGAATAATAAAAGGAAAAGAAGTACTTACCTGGCTACATGGGAGTGCTTCTTCCCCAAGCTAGCTCTTGCGTTGAGGGTTCAGTGTCTTAAGTCCTTCGAACCAGACGTCTCCTTGTGAAGTTCATTGATCAAGTCTCTCAGTTTGTTCTCAAGACAAAGATTCTTGTGATGATGCCTCTATTGGCGATGTTACCTTCCTCCGCCAAACATGTCTTGTTTTAATTTTTGATTTTGGTTTGACAGATTCAGGACCTTCACTTGTAGAAATTGGGGAATCGATTGTCTTCCCCCACACTTTGCTTGAAGTGTGTTCTGCTCACGAAGACAAGGTAGAGATCAAGTGCATGGGCTCTGTTGGTGGGAAAACACCAACAGAACTAAAACTTTATTTATTCCTCTCTAGCCTTAGGCATATTAGATCATGATAAGGTTGATGTTATGTGTATTGTTCATTCTTACAACCTTAAGATGTTACCTTCATCTTTGGAGCGTAGTTGGGGGAAGGCTACCTAAAGCTCTATGAACACCGATCCTAATGTGGTGGATTACAACGGCCTGATAGAGCTGTCACCCCTAGGGCTACCACAACTATCTGTGGGATTGGGCGCAATCTCAGGTAACCCGTAGCCTAGACACCATGTCTACACTATTGATTACTACTCTAATCACATGATAACTAGAGCACTCAGTACGAGTGGAGATCCCATGTGAAAGTATAACAACTATTCTAACCACACACATGAAGGCATAAAAGTAAATAGAGAAGATAAATATATTAAAGCACAAGTCTTATAAAGGTAAGATACAAAGATATACCAGACCTTCGAAGAATTCTCTAGAACCTAAGCGTAGCTCGACTCTCCCTAACTCTCAACTAGAACTAATCTACTACATTGGAGAGTCTAACCCTTATCCTCCTTGAGTTGCCATGGTCCCAAGAGATGAATATGAATTAGGGTTTCAAGGATAGCTCCAGGGAGGGGGTATAGGGCTGCTTATATAGGCTGGGGGGTGGAATGTGAGCCCTCGGATCAAACCGACTTGAAGAACGACGTAGATGCATCCTAGGAGGCAGTGGGGAACCAATGTATGAAGGAGAGGCTGACCCATGGGTCCCATATGCTGGCCGACGTCGGGGTGGGGCCGCCTAGCCCCACATGAAAGCCCCTCAGGCTCCACTTCGGTGATTCGCCTTCTAAAGTCTTCTAGAGTCTTCCCACGTAGGTTTCATCATGGATTTAATATCTTTTTGTTCCGAGCTCCAAATACAGCAAATAATATATCCATTTTGATCATCTCGATGAGCTCTTCTAAATAGTGCACTCCAATTCATCATTTGGGATACTTTTATTTGGTGAATAATTAAATATTCCTTCAAGACAAGTGAGAGCACCAAACTTGTGGAACTTGTTAGAGCCAAACCCTATAACTATAGTTTTGTGATTCGTTTCATGTCAATTTATGCAATAGTTGATGGTTATATTTGGTGCTTAATGACTGCCAACAGGTGCGGCATCACGCTTCTCCATAACCTGAGAAACAACCTCGTGATCCTTAGTAGCACCGCCACCCTCCAACCCAAGCTCAACATAATCTGCACTAGGCGGATCTCGAAACCATCGCCTTCCTCGTCCTCACCCTCCTCTTCCTCCTCATCCTCGGTCCCATTCGAACCACCCTTACCACTAGATGAGCTAGAGTCATCCATCCTGTGGTCGCCCGATCCCTCATTTGCGTCCTTCTCCTCATCATCCTCATCTACCTCTTCATCAGAAACAATGTTCAAAATAGGTATATCCGTGATGGTTGCCATCCACCGCCCCGGTCAAGAATCGCCAGCAGTAGGAACCGTTTGAGGGGCCACCGGCTGAGAAACAAACATAGACCCTGCAAGTCTAGAGTAGGCTCAACCCTCAAAATAGGAACCTTGCTCATGACAACCCTCACAGCAGCCGAAGCCACTTTCCCGGCCATGTCCCTAACCACCGCGCTTTGAGGCACCGATGGGCTCCTCCACCCTCTTCCTCTTCTTGGTAGCACCAACCTTGCTATCACTAGCATCCAACAGGTTCGGCTATGGCCAATCTAGGTATGTCAGCCCAAGCAAGTCAAAAGATGATTAACTCTATGATGATCAGAAGGGCAGCTCATATCACCTTAATCTTAGGGTTACCAAAGCTGCCAACAAGCTCCTTAGCTGCCTTTGCAACCTCCTGGTAAACAACTTGAAATCCCACGGTGTGATTCTTGCATTTTCCCATCAGCTTTGACCAAGCTTGCTTGACATCAATCCTAAGGCCTTTCAGACCACAATCCTGGTACCTTGCCTCATCCTTCATAGCAAACCACTGCTGATTTTCCCTCAAACGCAAAACCTTCGCACAAAGAAACTCCTCTTGAAGTGTCCACGGTGGCGTGCCAATTCTCTCAAAGTGTCTACGGCGGCATGACAACCGTCGATCATGATGGCCTCCGCAGAAACATTATCAAACTTTGTGAGCTTACCACAAAGCTTTGGCTCTTCCTCCAGCTTCAAGTAGAACCAATGTTCTGTCTAGGGCGAGGCCCACTTGTTTTTCTGTGACTATACGAGAACTTCAACCCCATGATGATAGCAAAAGGTATAAACACCAAACTATCCTAGAATTGTCTTCCCAGCAGTCTGTATTTTGCGAGGCTGCGTATGAACCCGGTGAAGGTGAACAAAACCCTCCAAATCTAGCTCAACCCCCTAGGATTTGCACGCCTAGACAAAAATGCATAGCTTCGTGAAGCTCGAGGGATTCAATTGATGAAACTTAAGATTAAACCTCTTCAAGACCCCCACAACTAGAGGGTGCATAGGAAACCTCAATCTAGCAATGAAGAACTCTCGGTAAACAACAACCTCGTCATCACGAGGGTCTAGAACAACCTCACCCTCAAGCAACCTAACAAGATCCTGAGAGAACCAACCACACTTCGCAAACTCATCTAAATCTTCCAAGGTAGCCCGCACGGTTCCAAATTCAAAGCTCACAGCCTCATCCGCCACTGCATCAGTAGCCTTGAAACTATCAACAGGACTTGCAGTCTTTCTAACATGAGCCATCAACCTAAACAATCAAAACGAACAACAACAATATCAACAAAATCAAAAGCAACATAAAAACCCATGATAGCCACTCACCTTCAAATAGAAAACATGGCAACAGTAGCAGCCAAGGTCAACCCTCGCTCAAACTGCAACTCTCGACTAAAAAATGAGGCTTGCTTGAACAAAACCCTTGCTTGCACTTCACAGCAACAACAACTGGTCAGCAAACAAAGGGCGACTAAAAAAAGCCCTCAACCCACCTGTAACACCCCTGGGTGTTAAGCATGCATTATCATTTCAAAGCATAAGCATTCAACATCATTGCATGTTTAACATTGTTTGAATTGTAGCCCTTTTCAAATTTAACTTGAAAAACAAATAAAATGGGAACCCTAAGTTTAAAATAAATGTTAAAAAGTTGGTGTACTTTTTAGAAGTAGCAATTTTAAATAATCTAGAATAAATCAACTTGATTATTGGAGCAAAATTTGGATTCAAATTCTCCTCAAATTCTGTTTTAAAAATTATTCTAAATAAATGAGTTTTGATTTTTAAATTAGCTTTAAATCTCAAATTTAAAATCTATTGGGAATTTTGAAAAATGTTCTATATGAAAGTTGTAGAGAATAAAATTTTGAACAACTTTCATTTTGGGTCAAATTTCTGAAAACCTCTTTTTCATCCTCAAATTCAAATTTCAAACCGAGATTTAAAATCTGGAAATTATTTTGAAAAAGAAAAATCTGATTTTCGTTGTTGGGCTCCGGCTTCGCTTTCGGCCCAGCCCCGCTGGTGGCCCGGCCCGCGCCCGCGCGCGCGAGCGCCCGCGCGCGACGCCGTGGCGTCGCGGCAGAGCTCGTCCGCCGCGTGGCCGTACGCCGTCGAAGCCGCGCGACACGCGCCCTGTGGCCCCCGCAGCCCCGCGCTTACCCCGCTCGGACTCGCCTGCTCCCGCTCCCTCACCTCATTTCGCCTCCGCTTGCTCGCGTGCCTCGCCAACGCCGCAGCACGCCGAACCACCACCGCCGCGCCATTGCCGTGCCTCACCTCGCCACCGCGACTCCACCGCCAAATTCCGCCCGCCCTGGCGTTCCCCTTTCCCTAACCGACCTCGACGAGTCACGGGACGCGCACCTCGGCAAGGTAAGCGGCCGAATTTGGCCGTCTTCTCCCCCGCCGGTGAGCCGCCGCCGCGGCTTCCGTCGACCTCGACTTTCCACCATCACATTTCCCTCCTCCCCGTGCGCACCATGATCGCCTCCGCTCGCTGGAGCTCGTGCGCCCGTCCATGACCTCCGCCATGGCCTGCTCCGGCCTAGCGCCGGCTAGCCGCGCCACCGCCTCCGCCATTGCCGCCGCGGCCCATGCTCCGCCCTTCCTCTCGCCCCGTTAATCACCTCGCTGGGTTCGCATGCTTGCAGGGAGTCCACCGGTACCGACCTCGTCGCCGGCGACCTCGCCGACGGCGAGTTATCCCCGGTCAGCGCCTCCCCGACCCGGCTCCGGCTGACCGGTGGGGTCAGCTGACCCGTGGGACCCGCCTGTCTGTCTCAGCGTTTCGGTCCCGGGTGTCACAGCGGGGTGCACGTAGCGTTTAAGGCCGGTTTTGATTTTTGGTTTTAAAGAAATTGATTTCCAGAAAATCTGAAAAAGGCTTCCAAAAACTGTATCTCAAGAATTATAGCTCCAAAAATCATGAAACAAATTTTGAAATGTTCCTTGTGAATAGATCTACAGTTTAAAAATATCCCATGATATTTTTGTGACACTTTACTGTACATTTTTATTTAATTGTTATATATGCTGTTATCTTAGAAAAATTGCAGTAAATAAAATAATATAGTGAAAAAGGTGATTCTTGTTGCATTAATCTTTCTTAGTGATGTACTTTCTAGGAAAAATGCTAGTGAAGTATGTTCTGTGGGAAATTTTTGAAGTGTAGTTCAAATGCCTTTATTTGTTAATATTTGTTATTTTTAGTAGAAAGCAATATTTGTATATAACATACTTATGATAATTTTTGTAGTATGTTAGTTTACTGTTGGTAACCTAGTAAAAATGTGAAATCTGTTGTTTGATACTTTTCCTAGTATAAAACAATTTCATGCTCACATTTAGGCTATAATTTGTTTATTTTGTACAGGTAGTTTTACAGTTCCATTTACCATGAAAATTTAGTGGTAGCTTAGTTAGGGTAAGAATACTCTACTGTAATTTTTGTAGATTTTTATCTACACCAGAGATAGGTGTTGCAGTACAACCCTAGTTAAATAAGGAATAAATGATTATTCTTTATGAGAATTTAAGAAGAAAAAAATATGTTTGGTGTATCTTTGAAGCATCACTAGGTCTTGCTGATGTTGTGAGTGAGTTAGGGTGGTAAGGTTTGGTTATTTAGGTTCACTTGCTGGTGTCAGGTGTATGATAATTAGTGTAATCAAATTGGGTAAACCTTAGGGTACATGTTCTTGGATGACGTGGACTACCTTGTAGAAGATGAAGTTTTGTACTATCTGCTCATTCCATGTGCTCGTCTACATCTCATGTCACGTCATCATTCCATCATAATCCGATGCATCATTCGCATGTACTTATGCACTTGCATCATACAGGATCGCAGGAGGAGTCGCAGGCAGCAGTACCAGAGGAGCAGGCTTGGACGGACCAGCAGGAGCCCCAGGCACAGGAGGTGCCCGAGGAGGAAGAGCCAAGCGAGGAACTGCCAGAGTGCGTCGACCACCATCCTAGCTCGTTCGAAAGAGGCAAGCCCCGGAGCATTATAAGTCTCCTATTTTACAAGAGTTATTCTTTATTAACTGGTTTATAATTATATATTGTTGCATTAGGTCATAGGAGTTGAGTGGAACTGTTGTTGCATTACTATCCTTGTCCACCAGAATAATGTTACCTTATTAGGTCAGGATCGAGTAAATTGCTTAGCCATGCTTAGATCGGTAGAAGTCGGGTGATTTTCTGTCACCTGCGAGCTATAGGTGAGTACCTGGCTATGGTTAGCAGTATTTGTGAATCTTGAAAAGTAACCAAGTGTTGATGGATAAATGGAGACCGGGCGGAGTCTTATAGGGTTTTGGACTATAGTGATTCCGTTTGTGTCGATTAAGGACCGATCGTTGCTCGTCCCTCTTGTCATGTTGAACGCATGCCTCACATTTAGCTGGCCGAATAGAGTACCTTTCGACCGCGAAGCTAGCGACACTTTTCGAGCCGGGATAAACTCGGGTTGGCAGACTGGTGTTGAAGGGGGTGTACGGGGATGCAAAGAGTAAGCCCAAGGTGCGTCCTGGCAGTCGGGCGGTCCCTGGGTAGTGCGATCCATGATTGTTATCCCGCGGCTTCTTGGAAAGTGTCATTGGTGATCTACGCGACCCTGACGGGGGAAGCATGGTTTGTGTGAGGAATAAATCTCCAGCTGGATAGGAATTCGATTCGAATCGCCGTCGCTCCCGGTTAGTGAGCACTTGACTCGAGCTACGGCATCGTAGTGTTAATGATGGAACACAGATGGTTATGTGGTTAATGTTGGAAATGCTAAACCTGAGATGGTAACCTTTGATGCTAATGGTTAATCAAGTGATTGTTTTAGTAATAGGTGCTTACCTAGCATGAATAGGTTATCATAAAAATGATGCTAAAAGTAGTGATCTTTAGTTATTCCTAATAACTTATGCCTTTCGCAAATGAGTCAAGCCAGTACACTATATAAAGCCTTGCATGCTCCTTGGTGTCATGTTATTTCTGGTTTATGACGGGTAAGTCTAGCTGAGTACATTCTCGTACTCAGGGCGTTGTTCCCATTGTTGTTGCAGATGGTCAGATGTACTACGGGTACTGCTCCAACTGTCTGTATCCGGCGATGGGTGACAACTAGGACCTTGGGCAAAGGTCGTTCTGTTTGTCTTATCTACTGCTTTTGTGGACCATGACTATCTACTGGCACTGTAATTGAACTAAGGGTGTGTGCGTAAAACTATTTGCTTCCGCTACTTATGTTGAACTATGTTGTAACAACTTTTATTTCTGAACTCCGATGTATCTTACCTTATGGTCAACTTTATGTATCGTGTGAACTGTGGCTGCTAAATCAGTACGATCTTGGTTGTATGTTGGTTGGTTTGAAATCCTTCGTGATTTCACGGAATCTCGAGTTATACGGGCTTAAGTTTGTTAAATTAACCGCCTCGGTGGGAGATTTTCGTACTTAATCTCGTATAATTACGTTGATCCGTTACAGCTGGTATCGGAGCATGGTTTAGCATGTTACTGTTCACATGAGTATTTAAAAACAAAACTGTGTTTTTCAAATGAGCTTTTGAACTTAAAAGTGTGCCAGTGGTCATATCCTTTATGCCCGATAAGGACTCTAGGTGGCTTATTTAAGTACTAACTTGGGGGTTTGCATCATATTTAAATTTCGTCGCTCATACGGTGTGCTATTGTATGAGTGCCATTCACTTGAGTGGTAATGTATGGATCAATTACCTCTACGCCTTGGTAAGTGAGAGTTGTGAGTGCATGGTCGGATACACTGCCGATCTAGGGGAGTGCTTCAGTGATTCCGAAGTACTCACGTGCCATGCGCATGTTTGTATAAGGGTATCATTGGTGGGAAATTCCGTCATGCAGTGACGATGCCGTCAATAGGATGACGATTCGGGTAGTGGTTACCGTTATACTCGTATCTGGGGATGCGTGTAGAGCGAGTAACTTACTTTACTGCTTTCTTGCATGTTTTCATACTGTGAGGTTTGGGCTGAAGTGATTTTCTGCAGGTACATAACAGCGCTTTCGAGTAGCACGTATTAGTTACGTTACAAGAGATCGTTGTATGCCACCGTTTATTCCGTTAGTAGTTATTGATTTTCTAAGTTTGTGAGGACGTACGGAACGTGCATGCATCATGTTATGCATTTCATTCATGGCATTGTTCCTCCCCTTATAAGTTGCTTATCTCATTTCGATAAAAATGCCAACTTAAAAATTTGTTCTCACCCCTGTAATAAAATTTTGCTACAGATGGCACGTACCAAGCAGACAGCCCGCAAGTCCACCGGCAGAGCTCCCCGTCATCAGCTTGCTCCGCGCACTCGCCAGCGCCACACTTTTCTTGGAGAGTTTGGGATGCCTACACTCTTGTGGAGAGTGCTCAGTTATGTAGGCTATCCTGATGGGATGGAGCCCCGCTACTTTTGGTCAAATGAGCGGTTGGGCGAAGGACTTTTGGTGACTGTGGAAGCAGTAGTTCGTCCCCGAGGCGATGGTTCTGAGTGGACCGGTTGGCGTTTTGAGTCAACTGGCAGGACCCCTGAAGAAGCCGCTGAGAGGGCAGCCTTTGGGATCCTGAGGGATATCATGGATCGCTTTCCTCAGGAGTTGGCAGCAGCTATAGTTGGAGTCTTTCCGAGGGGCAACCCCTCCACTGACTCGTGGCAGCAGGCAAAGGGCAGATCTTTGGAGATTAGCGCAGCAGAGGCACAAAACAGTGACAACCCTGCTATGAGTGCCATGTTCGCAGTGATGAGGGCCTTCGATGGAGTGGAAGGTAGTCTGAGACGTGTTTCTAGTGCTCTTGGTCAGGCTCGTGATGACCGCCGTCAGCTTCAAAGAGATCATGACGCTGAGATTGAGAGGCTCACTGCTGAGATGGCTCAGTTGACTCGTCAGAGAAATCAGGCCACTCAGAGGACTGTGGTTTTTGAGGGAGATGTACGTGCCCTGAGAGAGCAGCTTGAGCGACTGACCACCGCCCACAGGAATGCTGAGAGCATGCTGGCTCATGTGCTCCATCAGAGGAATGAAGCCTGGTCCACAGAGAATGTGTTGAGAGCTAGACAGTTTGAGCTCGAGCAGCGGTTGGCCGATGCAGAGGAGTACAATGATAACTTGCATGAAGAGGTCCATAGGCTGAACAATCAGCTTAACCCTTATGACCTCCCTGGCGCAGCCGAGATGGATTTGGATGTAGACGAAGATCCTGCAGAGCCCGTGGCGCCAGCTGAGGAGCACGACGACGCTGCAGTTGGCGGCAACGCCAACGTCTCTGACCTAGACAGCGACCACGATGAGTAGGCTAGTAGTTGTTGCGCTAGCTACTAGGTTCCGCTTGCATGATCTTTTGCGTTGTTGGCACTTGAGCATGTAATAATGAGTAGAAGACTAGAGCTTGATGTAATGTTGGAAAGCTTGGATGTGTTTGTGACGATATCCGAACGTCAAAAGTCCAGTGTATGTATGCTGGCAACTTGGTTGTAATGGACGCGATGTGTGTGCTTTAAGTAATATAATTAGTGATGTTGTGTTAATTGGAATGACTTATTGTGCCCCTGTTTTATTGTATGAATTTATTCTCTCCAGTGAATTCAGTTCGGCATAATTTTTCATTCGGTTGCAATTTCTACAACATCACCTAATAATTACTGTTGCTGAAACATGCAGATGCCGAACACTCGCCGTACCGTGTATGGTGCCGCCGAGGCTGGTGGCAGTGCAGCTGCTAATGATGATCGTGATCCACCACCGCCTCCTCCACCCTACACGGCAGAACAGTTTTTCGCCCAATTCCTGGGAAGCCAACGCAACATGGAAAGCATGCAACAGAATATGGAAGCTGCGCTGCGCAGTATCGCAGATAATACCTGTCGGGGGATAAACCAGGGTGGCCACGAAGCAAACCAGTACAGCAGTTTTAAGGACTTCATGGATACTCGCCCACCGATCTTCAAGGAAGCCGCAGAACCTTTAGATGCAGAAGAATTGATTAATACGATGGAAGATAAGTTTCGTGTCCTGAGGATGACTGAAGTGTTGAAGACTGAGTACGCAGCTCATCAGCTTCAAGGTCCGGCAGGAATGTGGTGGAAGCATCACTGCACCACTTTTGCTCCCCACGCCCATATCACTTGGAGGGAGTTCACTGACGCCTTCCGTGGAACATACATTCCACCAGGTCTGACCGAGATGAAGCTTGGGGAATTTCTGGCGTTAAATCAAGGCACGAAGACTGTGACTCAATATCTGCATGCATTCAATAACCGGAGCCGTTATGCCCCTGATATGGTGAATACTGATGCCAAGAAGATCGCTAGTTTCAAGAGAGGCCTGAGTCCCAAGATGATGAAACATGTGGGTACAAACATGAGAACTAATTTCAATGACTTTGTTAGTGACTGTTTGAAGCAAGAGAAGAACAACAATGTTTATGCCGCTTCAAAGATCCGTAAGAGGGCTTTTGAGTCGGGTTCATCTTAGTCCAGGGCCCCAGTGACCAACCGCCTGGCTTATCGATCGCCTGCCCCCGGTGCAAGGTTTAGGCCACCGCAACGGAAGAATCCGAATGCTCAGCCACCCTAGAGAAACCAGAAGCCGTTCAAGATGGCATTGCCTCAAGCAAAGACAGGACAAGGCAGTTCATCGGGAACCGTGGCTCAAGTGAAGGGACCGTGCTTCAACTGCAACCAACCTGGGCACTTTGCAAAGTATTGTCCCTATCCTAAGAAACAGCAAACGCAGTATCAAGCTCGTGTGCACCACACCACTGTGGATGATATCCCTGAAGGAGAACCGGTGACAGCTGGTATGTTTTCTATCAACAATCATCCTGCAGTAGTCTTGTTTGATTCCGGATCGTCTCATTCCTTTATAAGTCAAGCATTTGTTAAAAGGCATGAGCAAAAGATAGTTGAATTGGAATGTGCATATAAAATTAGTTCAGCTGGGGCTGATCTGTTGACTAATCAGATAGTTCAGGGAGTAACCCTAAACATATCAAACCGGCAATATAAGCTTAATCTGATAGTCATGCCAGGGTTAGTTTTGGATGTGATCATGGGTATGAACTGGATGAATCACATGGGAGTTGTAATTGATGTTGGAGGAAGGAGTATCTCTCTTAAGGAACCCAATGGGGAAGGCACCTTTCGGGTGGTCCTACCTAGGAGGGTAGACCTAGCTAGCACATCTTGTGCGGTCCAAACTACTCTGCTAGCCCAGATTCCAGTGGTCTGTGAGTTTCCAGATGTGTTTCCAGAGGAGTTACCTGGACTGCCGCCAGACCGAGATGTCGAGTTTGCCATTGAGTTAATTCCAGGAACAGCACCGATCTCGAGAAGGCCTTATCGGATGCCTCCCAATGAGTTGGCAGAATTGAAGAAACAACTTCAGGACTTGCTAAAGAAAGGGTTGATTCGTCCCAGCTCGTCCGAATGGGGATGCCCTGCTCTGTTTGTGAAAAAGAAGAAGGATAACTCCTTACGCATGTGCGTGGACTATCGGCCACTGAATGCAGTGACAATTAAAAACAAGTATCCTCTTCCTCGGATTGATATCTTGTGTGACCAATTGTCTAAAGCCAAAGTGTTCTCTAAGATAGATTTGAGATCAGGGTACCATCAGATAAAGATTAGGCCGCAAGATGTGCCTAAGACTGCATTCTCGACCAGGTATGGTTTGTACGAGTATCTTGTCATGTCTTTCGGACTGACAAATGCTCCTGCATACTTTATGTACCTGATGAATTTGGTTTTCATGCCCGAATTGGACAAGTTTGTGATAGTGTTCATTGATGACATACTAATATACTCAGAAAATGAAGAAGAACACGCAGAACACCTCAGGATAGTCTTGACTAGACTCAGAGAGCATCGACTGTATGCTAAGTTCAGCAAGTGTGAGTTCTGGCTCAGGACAGTTCCTTTTCTCGGCCATGTGTTGTCTAAAAATGGCATTTCTGTAGACCCTAGTAAAGTACAAGAGGTTATGGACTGGAAGTCACCAACTTCAGTTCACGAAGTTCGCAGTTTCCTTGGTTTAGCCGGTTACTACCGTCGCTTCATACCAGATTTCTCGAAGATTGCCAAACCAATGACAAGCCTGTTACAGAAGGATCATAAGTTTGTATGGACAGAGGAGTGCGAAGCAGCTTTCTGTACTTTGCGGAAGTTGTTGACCACTGCTCCTGTTCTGGCCCAACCAGACATAGAAAAGCCGTTTGATGTTTTCTGTGACGCATCCAAGAATGGGTTAGGATGTGTGCTGATGCAAAATGGAAGAGTCATTGCTTACGCATCACGACAGCTGAGGAAGCATGAAGTTAACTATCCTACACATGATTTAGAGCTCGCAGCAGTGGTGCATGCTCTAAAGATTTGGAGGCACTACCTGTTGGGTAATGAGTGTAATATCTTCACACATCATAAGAGTCTCAAATACATCTTTACCCAATCTGAGTTGAACATGCGACAGAGGAGATGGTTAGAGTTGATAAAGGACTATAATCTGAACGTGCACTATCACCCTAGAAAGGCTAATGTAGTAGCAGATGCACTGAGCAGAAAATCTCACGCTATTGATGTGCAACCGTTGTTTGAAGAAGGGTTCAATTTGTTACATCCAGCTGTGTTGCATAATATTCAGATCAGTTGCACTCTGGAAAGCCAGATCATTGATGGTCAGAAAACAGATAAGGGAATCTTTCATATCAAAGAAAAGATAAAGAGAGAACCCACCAAACACTTTCGCTTGGATGAACAAGGAGTGTTATGGTTCAAGGATCGCCTGGTAGTACCTAAGGATAGAGAGCTTAAAAACAAGCTGATGGATGAGGCCCATCGTTCTAAGCTATCTATTCACCCCGGAAGTAGCAAGATGTACCAAGATTTACGACCCCGTTATTGGTGGACTAAGATGAAAAAGGAGATTGCAGCATACGTTGCTCGATGCGACATGTGTTGTAGAGTTAAAGCTCTTCACATGAGACTTGCAGGACTTCTACAACCTTTGTCAGTACCCGATTGGAAGTGGGATGATATAAGTATGGACTTTATCACTGGTCTCCCCACCACACAGAAGGGCCATGATTCCATTTGGGTAATAGTCGATCGCCTTACCAAGTCGGCTCACTTTCTGCCAGTCAAAACAAGTTTCCGACCACCTCAATATGCAGAAAAGTATATTGCTGAGATTGTCCGATTGCATGGAATACCAAAAACAATAGTGTCTGATCGTGGTTCACAGTTTACCTCTCACTTTTGGGAACATCTTCATCAAGGTTTGGGCACTAGTTTGATTCGTAGCACGGCTTACCACCCACAGACTGATGGGCAGACAGAAAGAGTTAATGCATTACTGGAAGATATGCTTAGAGCTTGTGTGTTATCATCCAGAGGTTCATGGGAATCCTGGTTACCGTTGGCAGAATTTGCTTATAACAACAGTTACCAAGAGAGTATCAAGATGGCACCATTTGAAGCTTTGTATGGCCGGAAGTGCAGAACACCGTTAAATTGGGTAGAGCCCGGAGAAAGAAGGTTTTACGGAATTGATTTTGTAGATGAGGCAGAGAAGAAGGTCCGTGTTATTCAACAAAACATGCAAGTAGCGCAGTCTCGTCAGAAGAGTTATGCGGATAAGAGAAGAAGACCATTGGATTTCCAAGTAGGTGACTATGTCTATTTAAAGGTTACCCCAATGAAGAAGAAACGGTTTGGAATCAAGAAGAAACTATCTGCTAGATATATAGGGCCATACCAGATCTTGGAGAAAAAGGGCCCCGTGGCATATAAGTTACAGTTACCAGAAGAGATGAGTTCGATCTTTCCCGTCTTCCACGTATCCCAATTGAAGAAGTGTCTACGTGTTCCAGAGGAGAGAATACAACCTCAGGGTATTCGGATCAAGGCAGATTTGGAATATCGCGAGCAACTAGTCCGAGTCCTGGATACCAAGGACCGAGTCACTCGGAACAAAGTGGTCACAACCTACAAGGTTCAGTGGAGTCATCATGACGAGAGCGATGCTTCTTGGGAAACAGGAGAATATCTTCAAACTGCTTATAAAGATTTTTACGATAAATGGTTCGTAACTTAAAATCTCGGGACGAGATTCTTATAAGGGGGAGGGCTGTAACACCCCTGGGTGTTAAGCATGCATTATCATTTCAAAGCATAAGCATTCAACATCATTGCATGTTTAACATTGTTTGAATTGTAGCCCTTTTCAAATTTAACTTGAAAAACAAATAAAATGGGAACCCTAAGTTTAAAATAAATGTTAAAAAGTTGGTGTACTTTTTAGAAGTAGCAATTTTAAATAATCTAGAATAAATCAACTTGATTATTGGAGCAAAATTTGGATTCAAATTCTCCTCAAATTCTGTTTTAAAAATTATTCTAAATAAATGAGTTTTGATTTTTAAATTAGCTTTAAATCTCAAATTTAAAATCTATTGGGAATTTTGAAAAATGTTCTATATGAAAGTTGTAGAGAATAAAATTTTGAACAACTTTCATTTTGGGTCAAATTTCTGAAAACCTCTTTTTCATCCTCAAATTCAAATTTCAAACTGAGATTTAAAATCTGGAAATTATTTTGAAAAAGAAAAATCGGATTTTCGTTGTTGGGCTCCAGCTTCGCTTTCGGCCCAGCCCCGCTGGTGGCCCGGCCCGCGCCCGCGTCGTCCCCTCCCGCCCGCGCGCGCGAGCGCCCGCGCGCGACGCCGTGGCGTCGCGGCAGAGCTCGTCCGCCGCGTGGCCGTACGCCGTCGAAGCCGCGCGACACGCGCCCTGTGGCCCCCGCAGCCCCGCGCTTACCCCGCCCGGACTCGCCTGCTCCCGCTCCCTCACCTCATTTCGCCTCCGCTTGCTCGCGTGCCTCGCCAACGCCGCAGCACGCCGAACCACCACCGCCGCGCCATTGCCGTGCCTCACCTCGCCACCGCGACTCCACCGCCAAATTCCGCCCGCCCTGGCGTTCCCCTTTCCCTAACCGACCTCGACGAGTCACGGGACGCGCACCTCGGCAAGGTAAGCGGCCGAATTTGGCCGTCTTCTCCCCCGCCGGTGAGCCGCCGCCGCGGCTTCCGTCGACCTCGACTTTCCGCCATCACATTTCCCTCCTCCCCGTGCGCACCATGATCGCCTCCGCTCGCTGGAGCTCGTGCGCCCGTCCATGACCTCCGCCATGGCCTGCTCCGGCCTAGCGCCGGCTAGCCGCGCCACCGCCTCCGCCATTGCCGCCGCGGCCCATGCTCCGCCCTTCCTCTCGCCCCGTTAATCACCTCGCTGGGTTCGCATGCTTGCAGGGATTCCACCGGTACCGACCTCGTCGCCGGCGACCTCGCCGACGGCGAGTTATCCCCGGTCAGCGCCTCCCCGACCCGGCTCCGGCTGACCGGTGGGGTCAGCTGACCCATGGGACCCGCCTGTCTGTCTCAGCGTTTCGGTCTCGGGTGTCACAGCGGGGTGCACGTAGCGTTTAAGGCCGGTTTTGATTTTCGGTTTTAAAGAAATTGATTTCCAAAAAATCTGAAAAAGGCTTCCAAAAATTGTATCTCAAGAATTATAGCTCCAAAAATCATGAAACAAATTTTGAAATGTTCCTTGTGAATAGATCTACAGTTTAAAAATATCCCATGATATTTTGTGACACTTTACTGTACATTTTTATTTAATTGTTATATATGCTGTTATCTTAGAAAAATTGCAGTAAATAAAATAATATAGTGAAAAAGGTGATTCTTGTTGCATTAATCTTTCTTAGTGATGTACTTTCTAGGAAAAATGCTAGTGAAGTATGTTCTGTGGGAAATTTTTGAAGTGTAGTTCAAATGCCTTTATTTGTTAATATTTGTTATTTTTAGTAGAAAGCAATATTTGTATATAACATACTTATGATAATTTTTGTAGTATGTTAGTTTACTGTTGGTAACCTAGGAAAAATGTGAAATCTGTTGTTTGATACTTTTCCTAGTATAAAACAATTTCATGCTCACATTTAGGCTATAATTTGTTTATTTTGTATAGGTAGTTTTACAGTTCCATTTACCATGAAAATTTAGTGGTAGCTTAGTTAGGGTAAGAATACTCTACTGTAATTTTTGTAGATTTTTATCTACACCAGAGATAGGTGTTGCAGTACAACCCTAGTTAAATAAGGAATAAATGATTATTCTTTATGAGAATTTAAGAAGAAAAAAATATGTTTGGTGTATCTTTGAAGCATCACTAGGTCTTGCTGATGTTGTGAGTGAGTTAGGGTGGTAAGGTTTGGTTATTTAGGTTCACTTGCTGGTGTCAGGTGTATGATAATTAGTGTAATCAAATTGGGTAAACCTTAGGGTACATGTTCTTGGATGACGTGGACTACCTTGTAGAAGATGAAGTTTTGTACTATCTGCTCATTCCATGTGCTCGTCTGCATCTCATGTCACCTCATCATTCCATCATAATCCGATGCATCATTCGCATGTACTTATGCACTTGCATCATACAGGATCGCAGGAGGAGTCGCAGGCAGCAGTACCAGAGGAGCAGGCTTGGATGGACCAGCAGGAGCCCCAGGCACAGGAGGTGCCCGAGGAGGAAGAGCCAAGCGAGGAACTGCCAGAGTGCGTCGACCACCACCCTAGCTCGTTCGAAAGAGGCAAGCCCCGGAGCATTATAAGTCTCCTATTTTACAAGAGTTATTCTTTATTAACTGGTTTATAATTATATATTGTTGCATTAGGTCATAGGAGTTGAGTGGAACCGTTGTTGCATTACTATCCTTGTCCACCAGAATAATGTTACCTTATTAGGTCAGGATCGAGTAAATTGCTTAGCCATGCTTAGATCGGTAGAAGTCGGGTGATTTTCTGTCACCTGCGAGCTATAGGTGAGTACCTGGCTATGGTTAGCAGTATTTGTGAATCTTGAAAAGTAACTAAGTGTTGATGGATAAATGGAGACCAGGCGGAGTCTTATAGGGTTTTGGACTATAGTGATTCCGTCTGTGTCGATTAAGGACCGATCGTTGCTCGTCCCTCTTGTCATGTTGAACGCATGCCTCACATTTAGCTGGCCGAATAGAGTACCTTTCGACCGCGAAGCTAGCGACACTTTTCGAGCCGGGATAAACTCGGGTTGGCAGACTGGTGTTGAAGGGGGTGTACGGGGACACGAAGAGTAAGCCCAAGGTGCGTCCTGGCAGTCGGGCGGTCCCTGGGTAGTGCGATCCATGATTGTTATCCCGCGGCTTCTTGGAAAGTGTCATTGGTGATCTACGCGACCCTGACGGGGGAAGCATGGTTTGTGTGAGGAATAAATCTCCAGCTGGATAGGAATTCGATTCGAATCGCCGTCGCTCCCGGTTAGTGAGCACTTGACTCGAGCTACGGCATCGTAGTGTTAATGATGGAACACGGATGGTTATGTGGTTAATGTTGGAAATGCTAAACCTGAGATGGTAACCTTTGATGCTAATGGTTAATCAAGTGATTGTTTTAGTAATAGGTGCTTACCTAGCATGAATAGGTTATCATAAAAATGATGCTAAAAGTAGTGATCTTTAGTTATTCCTAATAACTTATGCCTTTCGCAAATGAGTCAAGCTAGTACACTATATAAAGCCTTGCATGCTCCTTGGTGTCATGTTATTTCTGGTTTATGACGGGTAAGTCTAGCTGAGTACATTCTCGTACTCAGGGCGTTGTTCCCATTGTTGTTGCAATGGTCAGATGTACTACGGGTACTGCTCCAACTGTCTGTATCCGGCGATGGGTGACAACTAGGACCTTGGGCAAAGGTCGTTCTGTTTGTCTTATCTACTGCTTTTGTGGACCATGACTATCTACTGGCACTGTAATTGAACTAAGGGTGTGTGCGTAAAACTATTTGCTTCCGCTACTTATGTTGAACTATGTTGTAACAACTTTTATTTCTGAACTCCGATGTATCTTACCTTATGGTCAACTTTATGTATCGTGTGAACTGTGGCTGCTAAATCAGTATGATCTTGG
Organism: Saccharum spontaneum; assembly: GCA_022457205.1. Lineage (NCBI taxonomy): Eukaryota > Viridiplantae > Streptophyta > Magnoliopsida > Poales > Poaceae > Saccharum > Saccharum spontaneum. The sequence goes on along the minus strand of CM039595.1, from coordinate 29,912,825 downwards.
TTGTATGTTGGTTGGTTTGAAATCCTTCGTGATTTCACGGAATCTTGAGTTATACGGGCTTAAGTTTGTTAAATTAACCGCCTCGGTGGGAGATTTTCGTACTTAATCTCGTATAATTACGTTGATCCGTTACACCACCCCAACTATTTATAGGCGCATGACGGCTAGTAGGAAGGAAAGTCGCTGCCTTGAATCCCAAAAAATAGGGAACCAACTCCGACAATCATGCATCACATCAAGTTACCAAACAAAAACTACCTAAAAAGAAGGGAACTCAAATCAAACCGTTACAAGGTTGTCGCAGGCCCACAATGGTCGACAGCAACCGGGGCGTCGCTGCGCCAGGGCACAGGCAAGCTACCCTTGCCTATGTCCCTTCCACATTTTTTCTTCGCAGCTCCAACCCATCTTACTGGGCCTAACCCTCGAGGGGCTACTATTGGGGGATGGCGACCCTAGCTTGATCCCTACCTATCTCCCCTTGCTTCATTCCTGGCCTGAATACCAACCTCGCAGTGGACCGTAACCCCCGCGACGAGGGTTTTTCCTCCTGGTCTCTCCTTTTCAGGTGCTTTGTGCGAGGCTCAACTAAGGTCGAGGGAGAGCCCAAGACCGCCAATGAGGGGGAGGGCCCCAAGCTAGAATAGTGAAGGTCCATCAAGGAGCGTGGATACGCCGATGCAAGGAAGCGGCAGCTGCATGGCGCATCCAGATAGGGTTAGGAGTGGTTGGCCAAGGGTATGGAGGATTACCTCAATACCCTTGACCTTTGCATTGCGATTGATGACCTTACGTCAACCCTTTTGTAATTTCATCATGACCCCGGATATGTGCTATAAATACCTGGAGGCGCTCATGTACAAGGGAGCGACTTTTGGCAATTAAGGGCAATTAATCCATATTTATTTATATCACACCCGGTTTTAGAAAACAAAACCGAATGCACATCACATGTATGCCAGGATCTGTTTATTCATACATGTGACGACAATAGTGATACATTGCCGTGTTTATTACAAAGCGACTACATATTACAAAATGACCCGAGGGTCTAAACACAAAAATTACATCAGAGTTCTAGCAGAGCAGGGTCTCCACTCCCACAAGCAACTGACCGGGGGTACACCAGCCTAGCATCGACATCGTCTTTGGGAAACACCATCTTTTGGATACTCCATCTCCTAGTCCGAAGAGCTGGGTGGGGTAGCAAGGAGGACAAAGCGAAGGGTGAGTACATCAAAATGTACTCCACAAGTATGGTAAAATATGACATGAAGCCAACACAAGAAAAGGCTTACGTGGTTTGACTCAGCACTTAAGCGACACATCCTATTTCACCTTAAAACCTTAAGCACCCATTTAACTAAATGTGATCACCCCCAACACTTTCATAACAGAACCAAACCAACACTCAGAACCCATCCGAGCACCACACTTGGATTCCATCCAAGCTCCCAACTGAACCACCCATTCCCTTACCAAGGAAAACACCCAACCGAACCAGAGCCATCTAATCAAGAAGTCCAGGCAGCTCTTGTCCGTGAGCACGGCTGATATATTAGTTTTACACTTTGTAGTGGTTACACACTTTCACCATCATGCTTCACACTACCTAGGTGCTTAGTAGGGTCACACTACAAGGCCTTTACAAAGCTATTGTTCCCACCACTGTGCATTCACTAAGGATTCGCCGATTTAGGCCCCTTCTTGTGCCAGCAAACTCTCCACAATGCATAGAAATGGGCAGCTAATAAATTAGCCAGGGCCAAAGCCATATAGCCCTTGTGGTTGTGCGGTTAAGCCGGGTTACTTGTCCATGAACTGGTCCTTAGAATCCAAGCAGGAACTAGCACAATCCATTCCACTAATTCTAACATCCACCAGAAAACATTTACCAAATTCTGATAACATACCACCACCATTACCAGCCATCCTACCGGATTCCTAATCACCATGTTGCTAAAATATTACCATTCCCATGTTGCAAAAATCATTAGGCAAGATTAAGTTATAACCTTCTCAAATCCAAGACTGCAAGCTAAGCATGACAACTAACCATCCAAACCGGGTTTGAAGGATTATGTAACAAGTTCTAGTAAACCCTAACATGGGATTCAAATTGACTCAGCATGTAGCTAATGGTCTAACTACTCTAACTCAAAATAAAACAAATATAGGTGCAAGATGGTCAAGGACACTTGCCTCAGGCTTAGAAATGCATGACTACTCAAACACTTGGTCTTGGGGATCCGCAAACATCTTTCCTTCCATCATGACAAACTTCAGACACGTAGAAATACAAGCAAACATATACAAATAAATAAAAACAGTACACCAAACATGATAAACAACTTATGAAAATCATACTCACACGTAGCTCTTGTTTCTCAGATCGCTTGAGTGCAAAAACCACTGAAAATGGAGATCAGACGGTGAAGATACGGATGTTGCAAGGTTTATCGGGAGGAAGGGCATTTCAAGTATTTCACTTGAAATGTGATAACATTGATAGAATATATGTGAAGGGCATGATTAAACAAGGCTAAAATATATATTGGAGAGCTGGAATAAAAAGAATTGAATTCGGATTGGATTTGTATGAATAACGGATGAAAAAGAATGGTAATTAAACAGACCAGGGACCAATCTGCGATTTTAGAAAATAAATATTCATGGACAGGTCCTTCTTCCTTGGAAGAGATCGACATGGCTTCCTGTGTTCCTAGGCAGGGGAGCAAGAGTTCTCCGGCCGGAGGGGGCCTAGACCGGTCAGTCAGGAGTGGCCGGGCCGAGCCGGCTGGTGGTGCGGCGGTGCTAGGGCACACGTCATGGGCTGCATGCGGGGCCACAGTAGCTAGCACAGGAGAGGCGCCAGCTGCGCTGCTACTCTGCAGCAGGGTGCGCACATGGGCTGAGATGGGGGGCATGGGGCTAGGGACCAAGGAGGCGGCGTGGTCGGCTGTACTGTAGGGTCGAGATGATGACTAGAGGGGGGTGAATAGTCGTTTCTAAAATCTAATCACGAGAACAAGACAAATTAAATGCAGAAGCAAAACAATGGTCGGTCCTCGACTACACCCCTCTATCTAAATTTATTAGCACCCTTGCAAAAGATTGAACTTAGAAAGCTACTAAGGGTGCCAAGCTAGTGAAAGTACTTCTACACAATTCTAGTTTGCAAGATCAAACAACACAAGCAACTAGAACAAGAGCAAGCGCAAGAGAGCTTCCTACATGTACTAGTGAGAAAGTGGTAAACAACAAGGCACATGCTCAACAACACAAGTATGAAATATTGCAATGAAGTAAACTTGTGTTGAAATATGCAAACCACAAAGTAGAGGATGACACACGATGTTTTTACGTGGTTCGGTGACTTGCCAGTCACTTAAACCACGTTGAAGCAAGTTCTAGGATTGCTGCTCCTCTTGTTAGTTCCAAGCCCACAAGCTTTAGACAACCTCACTAGGTAGGCTCCACGAGAGCACTAAACTTGAGCCGGACGAATCAACTAGACACTCTTCACACCTCAATTTTACTAGAGATGCTCTTTGCCTTCCTCTGGCGGGGATGAGCTCAATAGCTCCTCACAAAGCCAAACTCTAGAGCACCGCACAATCCTTCTTGCGTGCTTCACGGAGACACTGAAACGATCCTGCATTCCACGAAGGGAATGCCACAGATTCGACATGTAATAGATGAATAAGTTCATGCCATTACCCAAATCTCAGTCGAATGACAGAGTCATACACGAATATCAGAGTACAAATAGAAGGTTTACATTAATTATTATCATCGCCACACAGGGCGGAACATGCTCACACACAGCATCTGGAACAGCTTCTCGTAGACAGTAGCGGAAACTAGGACTCCTCGCACCAAGCTTGAGCGCAGGGCGAACCCCTACTCCTCCCAGTCGTCCTCCTCGTCGAACTCAGGCTCCGAGCCTGCCAAAAATCTATCAATACACTTGGTACTGGCCACGCATCTCCCACCCTATGATGCATTTGCTTTGTGGAATTGGATGCAAAGGGGGTAAGAAAAGACCTATCTTTGGTTGTGGAGTCCTAAGCGAGTAACCAATGTATTAATAACATAAGTTTGCCAAATTTTTAACCCATCTCATTCACACACGTTATCCCATCCCAACACATATCTCACCACCACATCACACCTCAACTCACCCTCTCATCGACACGGGCGACTCCCTCTCACCCATGACTCAACGGCTAAGGCCGGAACACACACTGAAATCCCAGGTAAGGTAGAAGGACTCCTCTCATCTAGTCAAGTGAAATTGTACTTAGGAAAGGTCCATAGCCGAAGGGTTTGGCATATGTATCGATCGATCAACCAGAAACTCTGCAGAGGTTTACACATCCCACAAGATAGCTATCCTCGACGATGCCTCGTTTAAGCTGATTCCGGGCCGCCTTCCGACTAGAAACGGTACCACCCTATCACTCAGAACTGGGGCCGTGTCGGAGTACCACCGACACACTAAGACTGTGAAACGTAGTACTTGGCCCCTGAGTACTACGCTGTCCTAGGCCCTACACTATCCGCTAACCTCTCAATAGTAGTGGCACCGCGCTAGCGAGTCAAACGTCCGTCTCCTCCCCACAGAAGCGAGTAGGTGTGCAAGGATTCCTAAGACCCGTTCCACGGACATATCAGTCCTTAGGGTGACTAAGCAGGATATCTTCACAAGGGGAAAACGTTTTTCGCTCAACGGAACACCCAGCACCCCGTGCCATCACAGCACCTCCCATCTCAGGGCTTCATCCCACGAAGACTCTCCACCCCAGGACCTCTCCCTATCACATGCACCCGCCATAGGCACCTCACATGGCGAACACCCAGGTAGCATCCTCTGGCAAGACTTGTCCTCCCGACTCGTCGTAGATCCTGCTCGGTCGACTCGACCCTCACCACACACCCAAGACTCACGCCAAGATCTCCCTAGGTTCATTATCAGGTTATTATCAGGTTAACGGCACCTCGTGCCTTATCTCAAACGCCTCTCACTCACTGTTGGGCATTCTTAACGTCATTACCAAAAGTAGACTTAGTTTTCTAATTCTGATAACGGCGCCAAAAATGCCGAACCTATCCCTCATGCCACTTAATCCAAGTTGTCATCCCCAGCATGACATGAGAGACGCGGTATTGAAATATGCAACTGCTCTTCTAAATAAATAATAAATAAGATCTGCAAGCGCACAGATTAATACCGATGTAGCATTTTAACCGGGAAGTATTCCAGGTATCGTTATTTATATTTTTTACCACTGGGAAGGGATTACTAACATCAATATTGATTATGGAATAGAATATAGGAATGAGTATCAATCATTGCATGTATAAGTGAGAGCATTCATCTATCTCTTGCATATAGGGGTAAGTGTCACATAAAATATAGATAAAGTATGAATGGTGACAAAGATAATTAATCTGATCAGCTAGCCACATATAATAATGATAAGCACCTCAACAGATATTCTAGCAAGTCATTAGCATGGTATTAGGACGAACTACAAGGATATTTCCTAAGTTATTCTTAACTATAAAGTCTAGCATATCATAGTTAGTGCAAGTACACTTGGCAATCATTGCGAGAAAGGACTACGCCCATGCATAGTGATATTATCAAGGAAGATGAGAAACATAGCAATCACTCCCCCGTAATAATGTTGCTCTGCCTGCCTTACACACGGGAGGGGGACTATATAAGAACCAATGAAGCTGTCACCATCGCGGACCACCCCACGATCCGGCATATAAGGTGCAATCGCAGATAAATATGGTCTAAGCACCACGCCTACACAATATTTATCATTTACCCATGGATCCGATGGATAAACGCTATACGATCCTAAACATGTATATAATTCCAATCTAACTAAGCCAAGCGTATAACTACGATAAACTAAGAACAATATAATCGCAAACATAAACAAGTAGAGCATAGTCATAATCAATATATTGAAATAGAACAAAGTTGTATTCATAATATTGAAGAACAAAGATGTACAATGAAGAACAGTAAAGGAATTACCAAGAATCCTCTTGACAGATCCGGAAACCAATCGAAGATTGACTCCTTCTAGTTCTAATCCTATGTAGCTATGCTATACTAGAGATCTAGTTGATGTGGTGGCTCTAGGGCTTGATCAGAGACTCTCCTCCTGAGATTAGGGTTTGAGGAATTGAGAATGAGGGAGTGCCTCCTCCAGGGGCCAGGGGTCCTGCTTATATAGGCCCCTCAAGTGAACGTGGGCCGTCGGATCAAACCGACATTAATCGCACGGTTTTCCTTGATCCCTTAGGTCGATGGAGCATAATCCGTGAGACGGAGCCTGATTGGCTCTCAGGCCAGGGCGGGAGCCCTAGGGAGCAGGGCGGGCGCCCTGCCTCCGGGCCCGTTCGGCCTCCCGTTCGATCTCGTGGCTTCTGGAGTCTTCTAGATGATAGAAAATCGGTGAACACGTTATTATCTCTATGTAAACCCGACGTGTGGGCCTTTCCTCCGTATTTTCTGATAACCCCCTGCAGAAACAGACAAACACCAAAACTCATGGAATTCTGTCAGATAAAACCCTAAGTCTAGGTGTTGGTTGCATTTGGATCCTTTTCTTTATTTATTTGATAACTATATTTGGTACTTAAGGACCGTCAACACTCACCAGCATCACATCACAGATATAATGCGAGTAAGAGTAAAGCAGTGGTAACAATTAATATAGCTGCATCTAATCTAACAACAGGGTGAGCAGGTGTAAGGTTGCAACAAGGTAAGTGGCTCAAAAAGCAGTAAACTACCATGCAACCTATCAGTAATATTAAGACAATAAGGTAAAGCACTAGCAATTCTAAGTATTTGCAATGCGTAATAGGATCTATGAATGGGTGGGGCGTGGCACCTGGTAGGTCGTCACCCAAGTCGTCGGTGTAGTCAGGGTCAAACTCCTCAATTGGTGGCTCCTCCGGGTCTGCAAAACGTGACATATATAGCCGCGTTAGCGGCTTCTATAGAGGTGCACAAAGAAGCAACTGGAAATTGAAAGATCCAAATGCACTCAAATATAAGCCTATGATGTAGAGCTCATTTTTAGAAAAATTTGGACTCTAGTTTGGCATTTTTCTGAGCTACAGTTAATTAATTATGAATTTCCAACGATTTAAATAATATGTGAAAAAGAAAGAAAGAAAAAAAGGGGGTGAAAATCAGGGGCCGACACGTGGCGCATCCGGATTGGTCCAATTCTGCTCAGTGAATGACATGTGGGGTCTCGGTGAACAGTGAGGCTGATCGGTGGGGCCGCTCAACGTTGACCAGTCAATGGTCAACTTGACTAGGCCGCGACCGGGCTTGGCGGGCCGGTGTAGGGCCTGGACATGGGCGGGGTTGGGCCGCCCGGCCGAGACACGTGTCACAGTGAGAGGCTAGCCACATGGCGCAACTAGATCTCTACCGGGCTTGGTCTACACATGGGCGGTTCACGGTGGATGTGCGGTTGGGGTCTATAGACCCCTCACGTGGTCCGCGGTGTACCAGGTTCACCCTTCCCCTCCTACTCTCGGCTCACGGTGGGCTAGGAGCACCCACGGTTCCAATTCCCCCTGAAACGTCCTTCATTTCCACGAAGGGAAATCCACAGAAATGAAGTGTAAAATGACGAAACATTCCGTCAATTTACCCAAATCTCAGTGATACATAAAGTCATGCACAAATATCAGAGTACAATAGAGAGTTTTACATAACTTATTATCATCGCCTCACAGGGCGGAACACACTCACACAAGCATCCGGAACAGCATTCGACGTAGATAGCAGCGAAAACGATCTTCTGGATCCAGCTTGAGCGTAGAACAGACCCTCTAGTCTTCCCAATCGTCACCCTCGTAGTCGTACTCGGGCTCTGAACCTATCAAAAATCTATCAGTACTCTTGGTACTGGCCACGCATCACCCACCCTATGCTTGCAATGCTTTGTGGAAGGTGGAATGCATTGGGGAAAGTAGAAAGAGACCTATTTAGGCAGTGGGTTTCCTATGCAAGTCATTAGTACTTTAATGATAAGATGTTCAGCAGTTTTTAAACCATCTTAGTCACAAATTTTTCCCATTCCCATCACACACAACACCTCTCATCTCGTTCTCTCTCTAGGCGACGAGGTTGACTCCCGCTCAGATCTCGTCTCAACGGCCAAAGCCGGAAACCAACACATCCTGGCGGAAGGTAGAAAGGACTCATCTCTCTCTAATCAAGTGAAGCATAGGTCATGGGAATGTCCATATCCGTGGACGTGGCTATACGTATAGATCGATAAACTCTGTAGAGTGTGTACTCCTGGTAATCCACAAGATCGCCACTAAGCCAAGCGTATAACTACGATAAACTAAGAACAATATAATCGCAAACATAAACAAGTAAAGCATAGTCATAATCAATATATTGAAATAGAATAAAGTTGTATTCATAATATTGAAGAACAAAGATGAACAATGAAGAACAGTAAAGGAATTACCAAGAATCCTCTTGACAGATCCGGAAACCAATCGAAGATTGACTCCTTCTAGTTCTAATCCTATGTAGCTATGCTATACTAGAGATCTAGTTGATGTGGTGGCACTAGGGCTTGATCAGAGACTCTCCTCCTGAGATTAGGGTTTGAAGAATGAGAATGAGGGAGTGCCTCCTCCAGGGGCCAGGGGTCCTGCTTATATAGCCCCCTCAAGTGAACGTGGGCCGTCGGATCAAACCAACATTAATCGCATGGTTTTCCTTGATCCCTTAGGTCGGTGGAGCATAATCCGCGAGACGGAGCCTGATTGGCTCTCAGGCCAGGGCGGCCGCCCTAGGGGGCAGGGCGGGCGCCCTGCCTCCGGGCCCGTTCGGCCTCCCGTTCGATCTCGTGGCTTCTGGAGTCTTCTAGATGATAGAAAATCGGTGAACATGTTATTATCTCTATGTAAACCCGACGTGTGGGCCTTTCCTCCGTATTTTCTGATAACCCCCTGCAGAAACAGACAAACACCAAAACTCGTGGAATTCTGTCAGATAAAACCCTAAGTCTAGGTGTTGGTTGCATTTGGATCCTTTTCTTTATTTATTTGATAACTATATTTGGTACTTAAGGACCGTCAACAAACTCCCCCAAGCTTACCTCTTGCTCGTCCCTGAGCAAGGATAGACTCATTATGGATCAGAAGTTGCTGCAACGCCTTTGAACGTTGACGGTACATATGCTTTCAAATAAGGTCTCATCCCTGAGTTAGAGTAAACTGTCAAGACTTAAAACTTACTCATTTTACCTTTCACCATGGGGCTTGCAACCGTCACCTGCATCTTGAGTGGTTAAAAGATAGAACGGTCTAGTCAAACGCCATGTCTCTTATTCTTGATCAGCTATAGCTCTGGAGTTTTTGCAAATTTTTCAAATAAAACTCAGAGATTCCTTGTATGACTTTCTCGGGTCTCTCTTTTATGGTATTTCTGGATCCTTACCAAGGCAGTAATGGTATATGCCTTCTCTCTCAAAGTATGTGGTATTTATGGTATAAGGCATAGTGACATTGCCTTCTCTCTCACCCTACTCTAATAAGGCTTTGATATCTAGAGCTCATAGGTGGGAGATACAGTATACATACTCATAGAACATTTATTGCATAGTCAAACCATGGATCCAGAGAAACAAGTCAATAAGTCAAATCAAGATGTGCATGTGTGGTGAATGAGTGGTGTATGGTGATGATGGTGATAACAAAAGTCTAATGCTCTTTTTGAGGGAATACATACCTTTCTTGCTTTTTAAAACTTTTGAGGGGAATGAGATGCTCTATTTTTTTAGGTGGGTATCTTGTACCCCTAATTCTACTGTCGGACACTTGTCCATTTTTACCTCTCATCTCACTTTTTCTTTCTTCGAGGTTCCGAGCACTTGCTCCTTTTTATTTCCTCGTTTTTTTAGAGCAATCTCCCTCTTTTGAAAATATAGCAAGTGGTAGTAGAAATGACTTGAGCATTAACTTCACAGGGAATAATAGGAATGGGATAATGTTTTTGGCTATTCTCTCCCGGGTCAGGAGTAGAATAATTTTGGGTGAATCTGGAGATGGAAATGAGTGGATATATGTGGATGCGTACTTCCAGAGTAGAAGCAGCATGTATGAGTGAACATGCAAGTGAATCTTGATTTTAACCACATGACAAGTTCCTAAGGGTCTACACAGCTTGACCACACTCAATGCCCATAAGCAGTAAGTAGTAAAAGTGCGGCTCTTATTCTAACAAGCATGTATATATGGTTGTGGTAGGAATTTAAACTCTCATCATACAGGAACTCATCATGCAATATTTTAAAGATTTTCAAAGATAAAATTCTCCAGAATTCTAGCATCTCTAGGAACAGATAAACAGCAGCTCAACCTTCCCATATCATATCCGTTAACAACTTAGACTTCAGATCAAGTTCTCTTCCCACTAGTTCAGGTTTAGAGCCAGTTTTAAATTATAACAGTTATGTCTAAACTAGAGAGAGAACAAATTTGAAAATTAGGCAGAGCAACTATTCATCATATCCATGCTAGAGTTTTATTTTCAAGATTCAGTTTAGCATAGCTACTTTATTTATTTATTAAACTAAGCAAATATATATAAACACAAAATATTTATTTGGGTTTTCATGATTATGCATCTTTTTATTTTAATAAAGCATAGGTATAAATGTAGATAAAAATACTTATCGGGATAAATGGGGGTGCTCTCCCCCAAGCTGGATCTTGACGTAATTTCTTCTGATGTAGCTAGCAGGTGCAGACGTGTATTTGAATGTCGGCAGCACCCTGACAACGATTAGGATGTCCTCCATCTGCTAGTCTTCCTGAATTCTGTGGAGCTCAAATAGACAACAAAGCTTCGTGGAACTTGATTAAGTGTTAGCATAAATATCTAGCCTTTATCATGTTTGAGCTTCCTTGATAAATGTCACTCTCTATTTTTATTTTCATTTTTATAGAATAGAAAAAATATATTATTATTATTATTTTTTTATGCCACCACAGTGAATGTACTTATGGGTTTTATGCCACTCGCATACTCACATGGGGCTTACTGTTTTCAACACATTTTTTTTAGACATAATGAACATGATTAACTGAGCAATAATTAAAGGGAAAATAATAACTACCAAGTTTACCTCTTGGCACGGCGTTCGGTGTTTTTAAGTCCTCCGAACAGGACTTCTTTTCTTCTTAGTTGTCCTGGGATTTGGGTGGCGTAGACGGTGGTTCCGGCAGCGCCTCCTCTTCTTGTGTAACTGTCTTCACTTTCCATACCCGACTTGGTGCTTCGGTATCTTGTTGTGTATCCTCGGGCCTTATGACCTCTCCTTCATAGTCTGCCTAAACGTCCTTGATGGTTTGCCTCCTTTGGTTACGGTTACGTCGCCTTCTTCTTGTCCTGACCTGCTTAGAATCTTCAACTATATAGTTAGGGTCATTAAAGTAGCGGCGTACCTTAACAGAGGGGAAATGCATATGGACTTCTCCGGTTCCAATGTAGATGATTGCTTTGACGGTGCCTAGGAACGGTCTTCCTAGGATGATGGGTGGATCGTACTCGTCGTCTCCCATGTCAATGACCTGAAAGTCTGTATGGACAAAATGATCGTTAATTTTAACAGGGACATCGGTTACTATACCTTCGACCTTTTGGGATGTCTGATCCGCCATCTGGAGCTGAGTGTATGTTGGTTTTAAGGGCATGGTTCCGTACAAGAGCTGATAGGTGACTATGGCTATTATGTTGACGCCTGATCCAGTGTCGCAGAGCGCCTTCTGAAAGGAGTATCCATTGATTGAGCACTCAATGCTTGGCATACCTGGGTCGTCCTTCTTGTTCAGGAAGGGCGACTTGAGTCGTCGGTCTTGACCTCCTTGAACTGCAGTGACCATCTTAGCTGATTCGGTCCATCCTTGGTTGTTCTTGTTCTACTTGTTCCTCCTGTTGGTCCTCTTCCTTGGTTCATGTTGGGGTTGCTCTAGGATTTGTGTAATCTTGTTCTTGAAGGAAAACGTCTCCTTCCTCCCCTTGATGTTGAAGTTGATCTTTGCAGCGCTGGCGTAGATGACAGCTCCCGAGGTGTTCAGGAATGGCCTTCCCAGAATAACTGGTGACCTCTCATCGGACCCGGTCTCTATCACCACGAAGTCAGCTGGAGCATACAAGGTACCAACTCGGACACACATGTTCTTTAATATTCCTTTAGGAAAGCTTAGTGTCCGATCTGCAAGCTGCAAACACATAGTTGTTTCTGATAAAGGATATGTAAAGAATTTTTCATAGAGTACCCTGGGCATAATGTTGACGCTAGAGCCAAAGTCGCAGAGTGCTTCTGGGAAGTCCACCATGCCGATGGAGATCAGGATGACGGGGCATCCTGGATCGCCTCTCTTGACTGGCAGAAGGTCATTATGTACTCCGACAGCGGGATTACTCCAATAGTTACCTGCATCAAACATGTCTACAAGATTTGCAGATTCTAATCCTTCCGGTTGTGATGGTATACCGGGGTTAGTAGTAGGAACAGCAGCAACTATTTGATTTAACTGAGATTCAATCATTTTATTAAAGCTAATTTGGTTTTTGATGGCAGTAGAGAAATTATCCATTCTATTATTTATGTTTTCTAGTATTTTATCATTGGATGCCAATTTCTTAGACAAGTTATCCATTAGCTTTCCTTGATTAGACACTAACTCTCTCAGGGGTGGAAAATTATTATTGTTGTTGTAAGAGTTATTACCTTGATAATTACCTGAGTAGTTAGGCCTCTGTTGATTCCAACCTTGATTTTGTTGAGGACGGTTGTAGTTGTTGTTGTTGTTGATGTACCTTGCATCCTCAAGCATCTCAGGGCAGTGATTGCCTGAGTGTCTAGTGTCTCCACATTCCTCACAAGTCATGTGAGAGTCGTAGACGTTCATGACTTCTCTTTTGTCTCCAGCTTTGTCATTGAGCTTTTTTCATGAGTAGGTCTAACTTTGCAGACAGCATGTCTACCTCCTTAAGCTGGTGCATACCTCCACCCTTCTTGCGAGTTTGAGTCCTCTCTTCGTTCCAACCTTGGTTGGACGCCATCTTCTCCATAAGGGCTGTAGCTTGTGGTATGGTGAGTGATAGAAATGCGCCTCCAGCTGCAGCATCCATGGTCTCACGAGCACTAGTGATGAGCCCATGATAGAAAGTCTGCATAAGTAGCCAGCTCTCCATTCCATGATGGGGACATTCTAGGATGTAATCTTGAAAGCGCTCCCATGCTTCTGGAACGGATTCATCATGTTGTTGCTGAAAACTTGTAATCTTCCCACGGAGAGCATTGGTCTTGCCCATGGGAAAGAACTTAGCCTGAAAGTTCATAGAGCAGAGTGCCCACGTAGTGTTCTTATCCTTCGTCGCGTAGAACCACTGCTTCGCTCTCCCCAATAGTGAAAATGGGAAAAGGCGAAGTAGTATGGCGTCTCTGGGAACATCTAATAAAGTGAATGTGCTGCAAATCTCTAGGAAGTATTGGAGATGAGCACTTGCATCTTCGTGCGGCTTCCCACAAAACTGGTTGGCTTGTACCATGTTCATGAGCCCTGGCTTGAGCTCAAAGTTCTTGACGATGGCCGTGGCAGGTCCAGTGCGGATGTTGTCCGTAGTGGGAGCTGAGAACTCGCGGATCGTCTTGTTCGCCATGGCTGCGAACTCTGTTGACAAATTCCGGATGAAACTTCGGCGGTCTTCTGGATTGGATGAAGTGTTGCGTCGAAGTGTTGACTTCTTGAGCTTGGCTCTTACCCCTCTGATTAATGCTTCGGGGTTGTCAACAAAATTTTCTGGAAGATGTCCTCTATTCATACATCACCCTGCAAAACAATAAGAATGGAAAAAATATAGGGGTAAATCTGTATGGGAGAATTGATGATCTCAATCACTTAATGATGCGAATGATGACTCAAATTTCGTATTCATTCCTTGTTAGTAAATCAACCTTCCCCGGCAATGGCGCCAAAAATGCTTGTTGGGCATTCTTAACGTCATTACCAAAAGTAGACTTAGTTTTCTAATTCTGATAACGGCGCCAAAAATGCCAAACCTATCCCTCATGCCACTTAAGCCAAGTTGTCATCCCCAGCATGGCATGAGAGACGCGGTATTGAAATATGCAACTACTCTTCTAAATAAATAATAAATAAGATCTGCAAGCGCACAGATTAATACCGATGTAGCATTTTAACCGGGAAGTATTCCAGGTATCGTTATTTATATTTTTACCACTAGGAAGGGATTACTAACATCAATGTTGATTATGGAATGGAATATAGGAATGAGTATCAATCATTGCATGTATAAGTGAGAGCATTCATCAATCTCTTGCATACAGGGGTAAGTGTCACATAAAATATAGATAAAGTATGAATGGTGACAAAGATAATTAATCTGATCAGCTAGCCACATATAATAATGATAAGCACCTCAACAGATATTCTAGCAAGTCATTAGCATGGTATTAGGACGAACTACAAGGATATTTCCTAAGTTATTCTTAACTATAAAGTCTAGCATATCATAGATAGTGCAAGTACACTTGGCAATCATTGCGAAAAAGGACTACGCCCATGCATAGTGATATTATCAAGGAAGATGAGAAACATAGCAATCACTCCCCCATAATAATGTTGCTCTGCCTGCCTTACACACGGGAGGGGGACTATATAAGAACCAACGAAGCTGTCACCATCGCGGACCACCCCACGATCCGGCATATAAGGTGCAATCGCAGATAAATATGGTCTAAGCACCACGCCTACACAATATTTATCATTTACCCATGGATCCGATGGATAAACGCTATACGATCCTAAACATGTATATAATTCCAATCTAACTAAGCCAAGCGTATAACTATGATAAACTAAGAACAATATAATCGCAAACATAAACAAGTAGAGCATAGTCATAATCAATATATTGAAATAGAATAAAGTTGTATTCATAATATTGAAGAACAAAGATGAACAATGAAGAACAGTAAAGGAATTACCAAGAATCCTCTTGACAGATCCGGAAACCAATCGAAGATTGACTCCTTCTAGTTCTAATCCTATGTAGCTATGCTATACTAGAGATCTAGTTGATGTGGTGGCTCTAGGGCTTGATCAGAGACTCTCCTCCTGAGATTAGGGTTTGAAGAATGAGAATGAGGGAGTGCCTCCTCCAGGGGCCAGGGGTCCTGCTTATATAGCCCCGTCAAGTGAACGTGGGCCGTCAGATCAAACCGACATTAATCGCACGGTTTTTCTTGATCCCTTAGGTCGGTGGACCATAATCCGCGAGACGGAGCCTGATTGGCTCTCAGGCCAGGGCGGCTGCCCTAGGGGGCAGGGCGGGCGCCCTGCCTCCGGGCCCGTTCGGCCTCCCGTTCGATCTCGTGGCTTCTGGAGTCTTCTAGATGATAGAAAATCAGTGAACACGTTATTATCTCTATGTAAACCCGACGTGTGGGCCTTTCCTCCATATTTTCTGATAACCCCCTGCAGAAACAGACAAACACCAAAACTCGTGGAATTCTGTCAGATAAAACCCTAAGTCTAGGTGTTGGTTGCATTTGGATCCTTTTCTTTATTTATTTGATAACTATATTTGGTACTTAAAGACCGTCAACACTTAGTCCGGTAGAAGTCGGGTGATTTCCGGTCATCCGTGAGATATAGGAATGGGTCACGAGTGGCTTATGGCTTTCGTGGATGGATCCATGCTTTAAAATGAAATTGAGACCGGGCGGGAATTCGATAGTACAGCCGCAAGACACTTCACGTCTTGGGTGTGGAGCTATGCCCGTCTGAGTCATTTAAGGACCGATTCGCTGTACGTCCTTGAGTCATGTTGAACGCAGTCTAACACTTAGTTGGCCGGATAAGTCGTTCCGACCGCGAAGCCGAGTAATGTGATTCAGGCCGGGAATCGAATGGTAGGTTGAGAGAAAGGATGTGCTTGGGGACATTGACGTGAGACCAAGGGGGGTTAGAGTCCCTATCACCTGGCAGAGTGTCGCCCTTGGGGTCGCGACATCATTCGGACCCGCGATTCCTGAATCATATGAAAAGGTGGCATGTGCGACCCTGGCAGGGGTCTGCACGGTGAGTGTTAGAAATACCCCTCCAGCTGGATAGGAATTCGATTCGAATCGCCGTCGCTCCCAGTTAGTGAGCACTTGACTTGAGCAGCGGCAACGTAGATCTCATTAATCGAACAGATGGTTAAGTGAATGATACAATGTTGCCACAATTTATACCTATTATGGATATAATGTTAATAATTGTTTGATGATAATCAAGTGCATGCTTAGTACAGGTGCTAAGATAGATGACAGGTAAATGCTAAAAATAACTGCTAGTACAGGTTATAAGAGTTAATTACTTATGCCTTTCTGCAAAATGTAATGTCAGCTAGCCTCTTGTGTAAGCCTTGCATAATCCTTGGTGTCATCTTATTTCTAGTTTTAGACGGGTAAGTCTAGCTGAGTACATTCCAGTACTCAGGGTTTATTCCCTCCTATTGCAGATGATATGCTCTATCAAGGCTTCTGCAAAACTTGTCTCCACCCTATGGGTGACGAAGACTATATCACTAGGGCGTGATCATCTTTTATGTACTTTCCTGATGCTTTTGCGGGTTGTTGATCATCAAGACTAGCAGTAGTTAAACAACTAGTGTGTGTATGCTTCCGCTACTTTATAAACTTGGTTTGTAATAATTGCGACTCCGTGTGTGTAAACTTATTTCGGAACTACTTGTGAAATGTAATGTATGATGTGTATGTTGAATGATGCGATCTTGGTTGTAAGCCAGTTGGTTTGAAATCCTTCGTGGTTTCGATTGACTACCGGGATTATATGGGCTCAAGTTCGAAAATTTGAGCGCTTCGGTGCTTGTTTTTGTACTTGTGCTCTTATAATTTGGTCGGTTCTGTTACAGCTGGTACCAGAGCATAATTCAACATTAAACACATCATACGAGTAATTAAAAACAAAAGTATTTGTTTATGAAAAGGGTTAAAACTATAAAAATTATTTTTATAGGTATGCCAGTGATCACATCCCTTAGCCCAAATAAGGACTCTTAGGTGGCTTATAATAAGTACTAACTTGGGGGTCTTGGTTGTTTCTGTTTCGTCGTCCATACGGCGTGATATTGTATGGATGCCATCCACTTGGGTGGTAATGTATGGATCAATTACCTCGACGCTCTGGTAAGTGTGAGATGTGAGAGCATGATCGTCCAACCGGCGATCTACGGGAGAGTAGCTTTGGTGACTTGCATACTTACATGTTTAAACCGTGTAATTATGTAAGCACTTAATTGTGGGAATCTTTCAATCGGGTAGCTTTGATACCGAAGTATATACATCAGGGGATGTGTATATGGAAAGTATTTAGTTACTGCTTTCTTGTGTGTTTATATTGGGAAACTGTTGGGCTGAAATGAGAATTTCTGCAGGTACACTAACAGCGTAACGAGTAGACCGATAGTTTCGCTTATATGAGAAAACGTATGTATGCCACCGCCTAGCGTTAGAAATTTAGGTTTCTACTAAGGTGAGAGGGCGTACGGAACGTGCATGCATCATGTTTAATTACATCATACATGTCATTTTACTCCCTCCTTAAAATATCAATAGTCCTGACTAAATTAAATTTCGTATCCCCTAAATTATCCTCACCTTAAGTCGTACCTTGTTGATACAGATGGCACATACTAAGAGGACCGCCCGTAAGTCGACCAGAGGAAGGGCCCCTCGCCACCAGCTAGCTCCACGTGAGCCCCGCCCCGAGCCCACTGAGGTGGAAAGGCTGCGGGCTGAGTTGGCCGAAGTGACTGCTGCCAGGAATGCAGCGCGTCAGCAACTGGAGCAAGTGATCCGTGACCGTGATCAGGAAACACTTGCAGTCCAGAGGTTGACAGTAGCCAATCGCAACTATCAACGCATGCTGGTCCATGTCATGAACCAGAGGGATGAAGCCTGGCACGAGGAGAATGTTCTGAGAGCTCATTAGTTTGAGCTCGAGCAACAGTTGGAGAACGCTGAAGAATACAATGACAATCTTCATGAAGAAGTGCACTGCTTGAACAACCAGCTCAATCCTCTGCTGCCTCGAAACAACAACGTAGACGAGGACATGGGTTCAGGAATCTTCGTGGCTGAAGATGATGATGAAGTGGAGGTCAATGGACCGCATGATGCCCCACCAGAAGAAGAACCAGAAGAAGAAGAAGATGAGGAGTTAGAGCCTGTTAGTGATGAGGACGGCGGGGAGATCCTTGACACCGACTTTGAGGACGATGCTTAGAGTAGTCATCATATAGCTATGATGTTAGGATCGTCTTTTGTGCCCTCCCTGTGTTGGAGAGAGGCTTTGTAATAACATGGCTTTTGGGATGTAAGGTCGAACCCTATGTTTCCTGGATGTTTAGTTTGAACCTGTTAATTTCGATCACAATTGGATGTCTTATTGTGTTGCGTTCGATGATGGTGTCACGATTAGCACCCTTCGGTGCTGCGACGAAACCGAGGGCCTCCTGTGGCACGCGACATAAGGCTGTGCTGCTTGGCACGCGCTGGTATCGAGGCAGCTAGTCATGATCCACCATGGAACTCTACCGTTGAGAAGTCTCTTTGTGGTCAGTTTGAAGTAGTCTTTCTCAGTCAATTAGAAATTTTGGGATTTAATCTGAGTATCCGTACGAAGGGTCAAAAATCACATAGATATGAAGTAAACGGATCAGTCACTGCTGTGCTCCCTGTGAGTGAGCCTTACACCAAAATACATCTGGTTGGATACCCACACACGATTGCGTCAATTGATGCGCTTGAATGGATTGTGCGGTTGTGATGAATTATTGTGCCTTGATTCTTTGCAAAGTCATTTTTCATGAAGTCAGTTTGACCTATTTACAATAATTCATCTACAAATTTCCCACATCGTCAGTGCTCATTGGCTATGCATTTTGCAGATGTCGTACAACCTCCGTCGGGGTCGTGGCAATGAGGATGAGGAACAGCCACCCCCTCCGCCACCACCTACCCCGGCTGAGCTGATGCAGTCCGTGGTAGAAGGGCAGCGCATGCTGGCAGATGCTATGCGCCAGCTTGCCAACCGGGAGGCTCGTCATGGCCGCCAGGGCCCAGAACCCAATCAGTACAGTGATTTTAAGGACTTTCTTGACACTAAGCCCCCGCTCTTTAAGGAGGCGGAGGAACCACTACAAGCCGACGAGTGGTTGAACACTATTGAACAAAAGTTTCGTCTCCTTCGCTTGACCGATGAGCTAAAAACTGAATATGCTTCTCATCAACTGCATGGTCCAGCGGGTATTTGGTGGAGCCACTATCGTTCCACACTGCCTGCAAATGTCCCGATTGCTTGGGACCAGTTCAAAGCAGTATTCCGTGGTAACTATATTCCTTCAGGTCTTATGGCTATCAAGCACACAGAATTCATGAGGCTGTCGCAGGGAAATAAAAGCTTGACTGAATATCTGAAATCTTTCAACAACTTGACAAGGTATGCCACAGAGTTTGTGGATACCGATGCCAAGAAAATTGCTAGCTTTAAAAGAGGCCTCGGCCCAAAACTGATGAAGACCATGGGTACGAGCAAGTGTACTACCTTCAATGATTTTATCAGTGATGCTTTGACTCAAGAAAACTATAATGCTATTTATGCTGCCTCTAAGAGCCGCAAAAGGGCCATTGAGGCGAGTGCTTCGCAGTCTCGGACTCCAGCTGCACCTAGGGCTTCCCCTCGCCCACCTGCTCAGAATACCAAGTTCCGTCCGCCACAGAAGAAGCCTGCTGTCAAAACTGGGTTCCGCAAGGCTTATACAGTCGCTCTGCCAAAGGGAAATTCTGGTCAGAGCAGCTCCAGTGTTCCTCCCAGCAACATGCCTTGCTAGAACTGCAACAAGCCAGGCCATTGGTCCAGAAACTGTCCTTATCCTAAGAAGAATGTCAACCAAGGTGGCCGTCAGGGGCATGCTCATTATAACAGTATTGAGGAAATCCCATCTGGTGAGGTTGTCACTGCTGGTAAGTTCCTAGTTGACCAACATCCTGCAGTGGTACTTTTTGATTCAGGTGCTTCGCATTCCTTTATCAGTCCTAAGTTTGCATCAAAGTTTGCACACAAGTTACATACTGTTGAAGGTGGGGGTTATTGCATTAGTGCGGCAAGTGGGAATATTTCCACAAATAAAGTAGTGGGGAACTTTGAGTTTGAGATAGAAGGGCGAAAGTATTCGCTTGCCTTAGTGGTTTTGCCGGGATTAGGTATCGACGTTATTTTGGGCATGAATTGGATGAGTCAGAATGGGGTACTCATTGATACATCCACTCGGGTAGTTATGCTCAGAGATCCTACAGATCAAAAGGGTTTTCTAGTACAACTTCCTAGAAAAGTTGATTTGTCTAGGAAGTTTATGCTGTGCAAGCAAAGGCGTTGGCTGAAATTCCCGTAGTAAATGAGTTTCCGGACGTTTTTCCCGATGATTTGCCGGGACTTCCTCCGGATTGGGATGTGGAATTTAAAATCGAGTTGTTGCCTGGTACGGCACCCATCTCTATGAGACCTTATAGGATGCCTCCGAATGAGCTAGTTGAACTTAAGGTGCAGTTGAATGAACTTTTGAAGAAGGGGTTGATTCGTCCTAGTTCGTCTCCGTGGGGATGCCCTGCTATCTTTGTGAAGAAGAAGGACCAGTCCTTGCAGATGTGTGTAGATTACAGACCTCTGAATGCAGTCACTATCAAAAATAAGTATCCTCTGCCACGTATCGATATCTTGTTCGATCAGTTGTCCAAAGCTAAAGTCTTTTCCAAGATTGATCTGAGGTCTGGTTACCATCAGATTAAAATCCATCCTGAAGATATTCTAAAAACAGCTTTCTCGACCAGATACGACCTTTATGAGTATCTTGTTATGTCTTTCGGCCTGACAAATGCCCCCGCACACTTCATGTGCTTGATGAATTCGGTGTTTATGCCCGAATTGAACAAGTTTGTGGTGGTGTTTATTGATGACATCTTGATATATTCTAAAAATGAGGAAGAACACGCTGAAACACCTGCGTATTGTCCTCACCAGACTACGAGAACATCAACTGTATGCAAAGTTCAGTAAATGTGAATTCTGACTTCGTGAAGTACCTTTCCTTGGGCATGTGTTGTCCGATGGGGGAATTATGGTGGATCCCACCAAGGTACAGGAAGTATTGAATTGGAAGGCTCCTACTTCGGTTCATGAGGTCCGGATTTTTCTTGGGTTGGCTGGCTATTATCGTCGCTTCATCCCAGATTTCTCAAAAATAGCCAAGCCCATGACTTGGTTGCTGCAAAAAGACACCAGGTTTGTCTGGACTCCTGAGTGTGACACGGCTTTTCACCAACTGCGAACCCTCCTTACCTCGGCTCCGGTTCTGGCACAACCGGATATCGAGAAACCGTTTGATGTTTATTGTGATGCCTCAGGCATAGGTTTGGGAGGTGTTTTGATGCAGGAAGGCCGAGTAATTGCATATACCTCGTGGCAACTTCGGAAGCATGAGGTGAATTATCCAACGCATGTCTTAGAACTGGCTGCAGTTGTTCATGCTTTGAAAGTATGGCGGCATTATCTGTTGGGCAATGTCTGCAACATCTATATGGACCACAAAAGCCTCAAATATATCTTCACCCAACCCGAGTTAAATATGCATCAAAGAAGATGGCTCGAGTTGATTAAGGATTATAATCTTCAAGTACACTATCATCCTGACAAGGCAAATGTGGTTGCGGATGCTTTAAGCCGTAAGTCTCATTGCCATACCCTAGTTGAAACTAATTTTCATCGATCTCGCCTTCTACATCCCGCAGTCTTGTACAACATCACTGTCAGTTGTACTCTCAAAAGCAGAATTATTGAACTCCAAAAGACTGATCCTGGTGTATTCCACATCAAACGTAAGATGAAAGAGGAAGAAACTAAGCACTTCAGGGTAGATGAAGAAGGTGTGTTGTGGTTTAAGGATAGATTAGTGGTACCTAAGGACCGAGAGCTTAGAGATCAGATCCTGTCCGAAGCCCATTTGTCCAAGTTGTCCATCCATCCTGGTAGTAATAAGATGTATTATGATTTGAAGCCACTTTATTGGTGGACCAAGATGCGGAAAGAGATAGCTGCATATGTTGCTAGGTGTGACACCTGCTGTAGAGTTAAAGCTGTGCACATGAAAGTTGGGTTACTTCAACCACTTTCTATCCCAGGTTGGAAATGGGAAGAGATAAGTATGGATTTCATTGTCGGACTTCCTCCTACTGTCAAAAATCATAACTCCATCTGGGTAATTGTGGATCGTTTAACCAAATCAGCTCACTTCATTCCTATTAGAGTGGACTATTGTCCCACTGACTATGCTGAGTTGTACTTCAATCAGATAGTCCGGCTCCATGGGGTACCTCGTACTATCGTTTCTGACCGTGGTCCCCAGTTCACTGCTCGCTTCTGGGAGCATTTGCATCACCTTCTGGGAACCAAGTTAGTGAGAAGCTCTGCTTATCACCCCCAGACGTCAGGTCAAACGGAATGAGTTAACCAAATCTTGGAAGATCTGTTGCGGGCATGTGTAATATCATCCAAGGGTTCTTGGGAAAAGTGGTTACCTCTAGCAGAATTTTCATACAATAATAGTTACCAAGAGAGTATTAAGATGGCCCCGTTCGAAGCATTGCACGGTCGTAAGTGTAGAACTCCACTAAACTAGGTAGAAGCTGGTGAAAGAAGGTATTATGGTATTGATTTTGTTCTGGAAGCTGAGGAACAAGTCCGTACCATCCAAAAACATATGGTTGCAGCCCAAGCTAGACAGAAAAGCTATGCTGATCGTCATAGAAAGTCACTCGAGTTTGAAGTTGGAGACTTCGTTTATTTGAAAGTTTCTCCAATGAAGAGTGTCCAACGTTTTGGTGTTAAGCGGAAACTTGCGCCAAGATACGTGGGTCCTTTCCAGATCATAGGCAAGAGTGGAGCTGTTGCGTACAAGATCCAGTTACCTCTTGAAATGAGCGCCATATTCAACGTTTTCCATGTATCTCAGCTCAAGAAGTGTCTTCGAGTTCCTGAGGAAAGAGTCCATTTAGGAGATATCAGGCTTGAATCCGATCTAACTTACGAAGAAAAGCCAGTCCGAGTGATCGATACTCAGGAACGAGTAACTAGAAGCAAAGTGGTTAAGTGGTATAAAGTGATGTGGAGTAATTAGGGTAGTGAAAGTGATGCTACGTGGAAAGATTATTTGCGGGATGGTTATAAGGAATTCTATGAAAAATGGTACACTTTCCAAATCTCGGGACGAGATTTTTATAAGGGGGGAGGGCTGTAACACCTTAGGTGTTTAGCTCCATAATTGCATTGCATTTGCATAAGCATAAGCATGCATCATCTCATGTTATTTTATGTTGATTGCAACTAATGTGGATGTTTTAGAATTTTGTTTGGTTCACATCATGTGACACTAGGGAGTTGGTGTAACTAAAGGATAGAGTAGCTAATTATATCTCACAACACCTTAGTTATACTTAGGGTCACTCATGGAGCAAGGTTCATGTTGACCAAAATCACCAAAGTGCCCTCCAAGGTGTAGTTGACCAGCATTTAGCCCTAGGATGCTCTAGTTTGACCAATTAAAAAGTCTAGCTTAGAGACCTTGCATGGAGGAGCACCCTTAAGCAAAGTTGTAGGGAATTTCATGGGGAAAAAAGTCTCAATATGACCATCTCATGAAACTGACCAGAACATGCTAAAAAATGGCCCACAAATCAGCTAGAGGGGATGTCTCAATACTTAGAATTTTTCCTAAGTCTCAAAAGTGCCCCTCAGTTTTACAGTGACCTACTTTGGAAGCTTGTAGTTTACAAACCAGACCAAATCAGCTCCAACTCATGTTGACACTTTTGTAGTACTCACTTAGCTCTACAACATTATCAACATCACCATCACCTAGTTCTAAATGGTTTAGGAGATATGGTGTCTAGAAAATAGGGTTTCAGTCAGTTTCAATAACTGAAAATACGTTTCAGTTTCAAAGGGCACCACTTTGGGGCTATGTAGTTTCAAATCTAGGCCGAACCAGTCCAAGCTCCAATTGACAAACTTGTTGCCCTCACATAGCTCTACAAATTTGATGTAGTCATCTTGGACCAAATCGAGCTGTTTTGGAAGATAATCAGCGCCAAACTTTCACTGTCAGACCACCATCTCGGGCTTCATTCAGTCGACGTCGTCAGTCAGACAGCCGGTCGTGTCGTGGCGCTCGGACAGAGTCCGGTGGCCGCGTGTCGCGTGCGTCCTGCCATCACCTCCACGTCGCGAGCCCAGGAGCAAAGTGAAGGTCGAGCGGACACCTCCACCCCCACACTCGCGCTCACTCTTCTCTCCACTCTCGCTCTGGCCGGGTTCACCGAGGCGGAAAATGGAGGCGCCATTGCCGCCACAGCCTTCTTCGTGCTCGCGTGAGCTCACCGTCTCACCACCGTCCTCCAAATCCCGTCCACCGCTCTACCAGAATCCCCTCCACCTCCTCCACCCGTTGCTTGACCGGATTGTGCCGAGGTGAGGGTGAATTTCTGTTTCCGCCACCGCGAGTCCTCGCCGGCGTACTGTCCGCGCGGCGGCTCACCGTGGCCAGCTCCCTACGGTCACCCTCCATTCTCCCTAGTACGTGTTCTGGGTTCTAGGGCGGGTAGAGAAGTCTAGGTGATGACGTTACCGGATGGGATGGCCGGTACACACCGGAACACCGTCGTGCGCTGCCGTGCCATGGCCGCCGGTGCGGTGCTCACGCGGCCAGCTGCACTCGCTCCACCTCCGTCCTCGTCCTTGGCATGGAGAGGTCCGCCATGTCCTCAGGAAGCCGTAGCACACACCACCTAGGTCCCTGGCTCCCGGAGCTCGCCGGACCGCCACCGGATGCCGCCTCCGAGCCGCGGTCGCCATGGCCGTCATAGCTAGGGTGGGGTAGGATCCGCAAATCAAGGGTTAGTCGATGCGGGAAGTCACGTGGAAGCCGTTGGTGCTCTTCCCGTCGCCGGAGACGCCGTCGTCGGCGAGCTAGAGCTCGCCGGAGCCGCGGCCTTTCCCCCCTTCGCTCTTCTCTCTGGCATCGGGCCCCACCTGTCACTTGCACGCGTGCGCGGGTGGGAGCCGGAGCAGGCCGTGCGTGGGAGCGGGCCGAGCCGAGGGAGTTGGGCCGCGTCGGCTGTGGGCCGGCCCTTTAGTGGGGTTTAGGTTTTTAGTTTTGTTTTCCTTTTTATTTTGCCACAGATTTAGATATTGTTTGGAAAAATGTATATCTAGGGTTTCACTTGCTTAAAAATTGTGAAGTAAATTTTGCTAGACTCTGCATGATGTGTAGTATTTTAAAAAAATATAAATCTGGTATGTGATGTTTAGTTTCTGGGAGAATTAAATAAGTCTTTCAAATGTGTTTTGAAATGAAGGCAAATTTATTAAATGTATAGCTTGAGTTGTATTATTCCAAAAATTATGAAATTTGGTGGGTAGGCTAAGTTATACCTATATTAGCTCTGGTAAAAATTTGGGCATTAGTCCTTAAGTACTTTTCAAGTTATAATGCTATCATGTTGTTCTAGGAAATACTTAAATGAATTTTAGTAATTTTTCTACATGTGCAATGTTCTTATAAATTTTTGGAGAATGTCTTGGTACCCTAAAGTGTCTAAGAAAAATATGAAATCTGTTGTTTGATACTTTTCAATATAATTTGTTAATTATACAAAAATCAGCCTTTTTGGCTTGTGAATTTTGTGTAGGGAGTTTCTGTGAATAATTTTAGTTTAAAGTTTTACAGTAGCCTCTTTTTGGGTCAGAGAGTCGCCTGTAATTTTTGTAGAAGTTTATGAGTAGTTTACATATATGTTTAAAATTCCACTTAATTAATTAAGTAAATTAAGAAATGAGTATAAATAAATATTCTAGGTGGGTATACCTTACTTTCTGGTGTTTTTGTGACCCATGTGAACTTTTGGTAACATTAGTTTGGTCTTAGGGGAAGTTTGCCACATAAATAAATATTTAATCTTTGTAATTCTAGGTTTTCTGGACAGCTGGTAGTATCCTTGGGTTTGACCTTTGATAAAGGTGTTTGCTGGAAAACTTGTAAATACCAAAGTTGTAGTAAACTTGATAAACTAGCTTGTGTCAAAAATTGGGAGCATTTGGCTCAGTAGTTTGGGAGTTATTGCTGTTTTAAGTGACAGTCCAGAATTGGCTACTCTCTGTTTAGAGAGGACAGATTCTGGAACTTGAGAAATTCGACATGAAAAACTTAGGAATTGACGGTTGAGGTCTGAAAATGAATTATAGTGCATTTCATAAGCTTTCTAGATTGTCTTAGATCATAACTTTTGGAGTTGGGAATCTCCTGTTATGTTAGAAACAATTAGCTGCTGTCCGGAATGTCTTGCTGTGATATTTGGTGTTGGATGTTTGATGTGGTAACCTAAAGTAATGTTACTCTTGTGATTGTTAGGTGTTAGGGCCTTAACTGAAGAAGAACATCTATACCTTAGGTTGGGTAGATTAGGTGAGTACTTCTCTATCGGAGAGGAAATTTGCACCTAATAATTGAAGTGATTTGAATAGAGCTTTAAGAGTGTTGCAATGCATTTCATTCCGAGCATGCTGCATCTTTCATTATGCATCCATGAGATTTATTATACACTCATGCAATAGGTGTTCCGGAGGGAGTAACGCTCCTCGAGTTCGAGCAAGTGATCCCGGAGGAAGTCCAGGACCAGCCGGAGCAGCCAGAGGAACCAACCGACGACGAAGCTCCTACAGGAGATCTGCCCGAGTGTCCTGACCACCGGCCCTCGACCTTTCTAAAAGGCAAGCCCCGGTGCATGCTGAACCTATCGTTTTATAAATCTATCTTGAGTACTTTTAATTGTTTATTGCATTAAGTTGTAGGAGTTGTATGAAAACATTTGTTGCATTATACCTGTCCTTGTCCAGATATCATACCTAAATCCTAAATTAGGTTTAGGCACGTGTCAATGCTTAGCCCTGCTTAGTCCGGTAGAAGTCGGGTGATTTCCGGTCATCCGCGAGATATAGGAATGGGTCACGAGTGGCTTATGGCTATCGTGGATGGATCCATGCTTTAAAATGAAATTGAGACCGGGCGGGAATTCGATAGTACAGCCGCAAGACACTTCACGTCTTGGGTGTGGAGCTATGCCCGTCTGAGTCGTTTAAGGACCGATTCGCTGTACGTCCTTGAGTCATGTTGAACGCAGTCTAACACTTAGTTGGCCGGATAAGTCGTTCCGACCGCGAAGCCGATGTTGGGCATTCTTAACGTCACTACCAAAAGTAGACTTAGTTTTCTAATTCTGATAACGGCGCCAAAAAAATGTCAAACCTATCCCTCATGCCACTTAAGCCAAGTTGTCATCCCCAGCATGACACGAGAGACGCGGTATTGAAATATGCAATTGCCCATCAAGATAAATAATAAAAGGGATCTGCAAGCGCACAGATTAATACCGATGTAGCATTTTAACCGGGAAGTATCCCAGGTATCGTTATTTATATTTTTACCACTGGGAAGGGATTTCTAAGTATCATGGTTGATAATGGAATGAGAATATGGAACTGAGTACACATCATTGCATGTATAACCGAGAGTATTTATCAATCTCTTTATACAGGGATAAATGTCACATAAAGTAAAGGTAAAGTGATAATGGTGACAAAGATAATTAATCTGATCAGCTAGCCACATAATGATAAGCACCTCAACAGATATTCTAGCAAGTCATTAGCATGGAATTAGGATGAACTACAAAGATATTCCCTAAGTTATTATTAACTATAAAGTCTAGCATATCATAGTTAGTGCAATTATACTTGGCAATCATGGTGAGAAAAGACTATATCCATGCATAGTGAATATTAGCAAGGAAGATGAAGAACATAGCAATCACTCCCCTGTAATAGTGTTGCTCTGCCTGCCCTATACACGAGAGGGGGACTATATAAGAATCAACGAAGCTGTCACTATCGCGAACTACCCCACAATCCGGCATATAGGGTGCAATCGCAGATAAATACGGTATAGACACCACGTCTACACAATAATTATCATTCACCCACTGTACACATGGATAAACGCTATACGATCCTAGGCATGTATATAATTCCAATCTAACTAAGCCAAGCATATAACTATGATAAACTAAGAACAATATAATTGCAAATATAATCAAGTAGAGCAAAGTCATAACCAATATATTGAAATAGAACAAAGTCATATTCATAATATTGAAGAACAATGATGAACAATTGAAGAACAATAGAGGAATTACCAAGAATCCTCTTGACAGATCCGGGAACCAATCGAAGATTGACTCCTTCTAGTTCTAATCCTATGTAGCTATGCTAACTAGAGATCTAGTTGATGTGGTGGCTCTAGGGCTTGATCAGAGGCTCTCCTCCTGAATTAGGGTTTGAAGTATGAGACGAGGGCCTCTCCTCCAGGGTCAGGGGCCTTGCTTATATAGCCCTTTCGGATGAATCTGGGCCGTTGGATCAAACCGACATTGATCATGCGGTTTTCCTTGATCCTCTAGGTCGGTGGAGCATAATCCTCGAGGCGGAGCCTGATTGGCTGAGCCAGCAGGGCGGGCGCCCTAGGGACTAGGGCGGGCGCCCTGTCCCCGGCTCTGTTATGCCTCCTGTTCGTTCTCGTGGCTTCTAGACTCTTCTAGATGTAAGATAATTACGTGTTCGGTTAATATCCCGTCATTAATCCGACATGTGGGCCTTTCTTCCGTATTTCCTGATAACCCCCTGCAGAAATAGATAAACAGCAAAACTCGTGGAATTCTGTCAGATAAAACCCTAAGTCTAGTAGTTGGTTTCATTTGGATCCTTTTTTCTATTTATTTGATAGTTATAATTGATACTTAAGGACCGTCAACAAACTCCCCCAAGCTTACCTCTTGCTCGTCCCTGAGCAAGGATAGACTCAGCGATGGATGAGAAGTTGCTGAAATGCCTTTGAATTTTGACGGTACACATGCTTTCAAATAGAGTCTCATCTCTGAGTTAAAGTAAACTGTCAAGACTTAAAACTTACTCATTATACCTTTCACCATGGGGCTTGCAACCGTCACCTTTGTCTTGAGCGGTTAAAAGATAGAACAGTCTAGTCAAGCGCCATGTCTCTTATTCTTGATTAGCTATAGCTCATGGAGTTTTTTTATAGATTTTCAAATAAAACTCAGAGATTCCTTGTATGACTCTCTCCGGTCTCTCTTTTGTGGTATTTCTGGATCCTCACCAAGGCAGTAATGGTGTCTGCCTTCTCTCAAAGCAAAGTATGTAGTATTTGTGGTATAAGGCAGAGTGACATTGCCTTCTCTCTCATCCTATTCTAATAAGGCTTTTGATATCTGGAGCTCATCGGTGGGAGATAAAGTATACATACTTACAAGACATTTATTGCATAGTCAAACCATGGATCCAGAGAAACAAGCCAATAAGTCAAATCAAGATGTGCATGTGTGGCGAATAAATGGTGTATGGTGGTAGTGATGATAACAATGATGAAAGTCTAATTCTACTTTTGCTCTTTTTGAGGGGATACGTACCTTTCTTGCTTTTAAAGCTCTTGAGGAGAATGAGGTGCTCTATATTTTCTCTTTTTTTTCCTCTCAGGTGGGTATCTTGTACCCCTAATTCTACTGTCGGACACTTGTCCATTTTTACCTCTCTTCTCACACTTTTTCTTTTTTTTCATCGAGGTTCCAAGCACTTGCTCCTTTTTATTTCCTCGTATCTTTTTCTTTTCAAGGTTCTGGGCACTTGCCCCTTTTTATTTCCTCGTATAGAGCACTCATCTCCTTAGAACAATATAGCAAGTGGTAGTAACCAAAATAGCTTGAGCATTTATTTCACAGGGGATAACAAGAATGGGAAAATATTTTTGGCTATTCTCTTCCGGATTAGGAGTAGAATAATTTTATGTGGATCTGGAGATGAGAATGAGTGGATATATGTGGATGCGTACTTCCGGAGTAGAAGCAGCATGTATGAGTGATCGTGCAAGTGAATCTTGATTTTAACCGCATGACAAGCTCCTAAGGGTCTACACAGCTTGACTACACTCAATGCTCATAAGCAGTAAAAAGTAAAGGTATGGCTTAAAGTCTAGCAAGCATGTATGTATGGCTGTGGTAGGAACTTAAACACTCATCATACAGGAACTCATCATGTAGCATTTTAAGATTTTCAAAGATAAAATTCTCCAGAATTCTAGCATCTCTAGGAATAGATAAACAGCAGCTCAACCTTCCCATATCATATCCGTTAACAACTTAGACTTTAGATCAAGTTCTCTTCCCACAAGTTCAGGTTTAGAGCAAGCTTTAAATGATAACAGTTATGTAAACTTAGAGAGAGAACTTCAAATTTGAAAATTAGGCAAAGCAACTATTCATCATATCCATGCTAGAGTTTTATTATTATTTAGATTCAGTTTAGCATAGCCACTTTATTTATTAAAACACACTAAGCAAAAGATATAGGTATATATATATAAGCACAAAATCTTTATTTGGTTTTTTTTCATAGTTATGTATATTTTTATTTTTATAGGGTAGAAGTATATATAAATATAAAGATAAAGATAGAAATACTTAGCAAGATAATGGGGGTGCTCTCCCCCAAGCTGGATCTTGACATAATCTCTTCTGATGTAGCTAGCAGATGGCGGAGATGTATTTGAAAGTCGGCAGCACCCTGACAGCGATTAGAATGTCCTCCGTCTGCTAGTCTCCTTGAATTCTGTGAAGCTCAAATAGACAACAAAGCTTTGTGGAACTGATTAAGTGTTAGCATAAATATCTAGCCTTTATCATGCTGAGCCTCCTTGATTTTTTTTATGTTGTTTTTTTTTCTTTTTCTTCTATAAAGCAGAAGAAAATATTTATGTATTTATTATATATATATATATATTTTATGCCACCACAGTGAATGTACTTATGGGTTTTATGCCACTCGCATACTCACATGGGGCTTTAGGGTTTTTAACATTTTTATTTTCTTTTTAAGATAGTATGAATATGATTAACTAAGCAAACTATTTAAGATAAAGTAAATAATTGAAAGGAATAGGATAACTACCAAGTTACCTCTTGGCAAGGCGTTCGGTGTTTTTAAGTCCTCCAAACGGGACTCTTATTCGTTCAGTCGTCCTGGGACTTGGTGGATGGCGTAGTCGGTGGTTCCGGCAGCGCCTTTTCTTCATGTGCAACTGTCTTTTCTTTCCATACTTGTCTCGGTGCTTCGGTCTCCTTAGGACAGTGTTGGTTGAGTGGTATGTCTTCAGATCTTACCACCTCTCCTTCATAATCTGCCCATCCGTCCTTGATGACCTGTTGCTTCTGATTGTGGTTACGCCGCCTTCTTCTTGTCCTGACCTGCTTGGATTCTTCAAATACATAGTTAGGGTTAGTAAAGTAAAGACGTACCTTTCAGAGGGGAAGTGCATGTGGACTTCTCCAGTTCCAATGTAGATGATTGCTTTGACAGTACTTAGGAATGGTCTTCCAAGGATGATGGGTGGATCGTATTCATCTTCTCCCATGTCAATAACCTGAAAGTCTGTATGGACAAAGTGATCGTCTATCTTGACAGGGACGTCAGTTACTGTACTTTCGACCTGTCGAAATGTCTGATCTGCCATCTGGAGCTGAATATATGTTGGGTTTAAGGGCATGGTTCCGAACAGAAGTTCATAGGTGACCTTGGCCATTATGTTGACGCCCGACCCAGTGTCGCAAAGTGTCTTGTAGAAGCCCCATTAATGGAGCAATAAATGCTTGGCATACCTGGGTCGTCCTTCTTAGGCAAGAACGGTGACTTGAGTTGGCGATCTTGACCTTTGTGCACGGCAGTGACCATCTTAGCTGTCTCGGCCCACACTTGCTTCTTGCTCTTGTTCCTCCTGTTGGTCCTCTTCCTTGGTTCATATTGGGGTTGCTCTGGGATTTGTGCGGTCTTGTTCTTGAAGGAAAACGTTTCCTTCCTCCCCTTGATGTAGAAACTGATCTTGGCAGCACTAGCATAGATGACAGCTCCCGCGGTGTTCAGGAATGGTCTCCCTAGGATGACGGGAGCCCTCTCATCAGAACCGGTCTCTATCACTACGAAGTCTGCTGGAGCGTATGAGGAACCCACTCGGACACAGATGTTCTTCAATATTCCTCTCGGGAAACTCAGTGTCCTATCTGCAAGCTGCAAACACATGGTTGTTTCTAATAATGGTTGTGAAAAGAGTTTTTCATAGAGTACCCTGGGCATGATGTTGACGCTGGAGCCAAAGTCACAGAGTGCTTCTGGGAAGTCTCGCATGCCGATGGAGATCAGGATGACAGGGCGTCCTGGATCGCCTCTCTTGACCGGTAGACGGTCAGTACTTACTTCCACGATAGGGTTACTCCAGTAATCTCCTGCATCAAACATGTCTACAAGATTTGCAGATTCTAGTCCTTCCGGTTGTGATGGTATACCGGGGTTAGTAGCAGGAACAGCAGCAGCTATTTGATTCAACTGAGATTCAATCATTTTATTAAAGCTAATCTGGTTCTTGATGGCAGTAGAGAAATTATCCATTCTATTATTTATATTTTCTAGTATTTTATCATTAGATGCCAATTTCTTAGACAGGTTATCCATTAGCTTTCCTTGGTTGGACACTAACTCTCTCAAAGGTGGATAATTATTATTATTATTGAAAGAATTGTTACCTTGGTAATTACCTGAGTAGTTAGGCCTCTGTTGATTCCAACCTTGATTCTGCTGAGGACGGTTGTAGTAGTTGTTGTTGTTATTGTTGATGTAGTTCACGTCCTCTAGCAACTCAGGACAGTGATTGCCCGAGTGTCCAGTACCTCCACACTCCTCACAAGTCATGTGGGAGTCATAGACGTGCATGACTTCTTTCTTTTCTCCAGCTCGATCATCGAGCTTCTTCATGAGTAGGTCTAGCTTGGCAGACAGCATGTCTACCTCCTTGAGCTGGTGCATACCTCCACCTCTCTTGCGTGTCTGAGTTCTTTCTTCATTCCAAGCTTGGTTGGATGCCATCTTCTCCACAAGAGCTGTGGCTTGAGGTATGGTGAGTGATAGGAATGCTCCTCCAGCTGCAGCATCCATGGTTTCACGGGCACTGTTAATGAGCCCATGATAAAATGTCTGCATCAGTAGCCAGCTTTCCATTCCATGATGGGGACATTCTAGGATGTAGTCTTGGAAACGCTCCCATGCTTCTGGAACGGATTCATCATGTTGTTGCTGAAAACTTGTAATCTTCCCACGGAGAGCATTGGTCTTGCCCATGGGAAAGAATTTGGCCAGAAAGTTCGTGGAGCAGAGTGCCCACGTAGTGTTCTTCTCCTTTGTAGCGTAGAACCACTGCTTCGCTCTCCCCAACAGTGAGAATGGGAAAAGGCGAAGTAGTATGGCGTCTCTAGGGACTTCAGCCATGGTGAAAGTGCTGCAGATCTCCAGGAAGTGTTGAAGATGAGCACTAGCGTCTTCGTGTGGCTTCCCACAGAACTAGTTGGCTTGCACCATGTTGATGAGCCCAGGCTTGAGCTCGAAGTTGCGGTCGATCTCCCCAGCAGGTCCAGTGCGGATGTTGTTCGTAGTGGGAGCTGAGAACTCGCGGATCGACTTGTTCGCCATGGCTTCGAATTCAGTCGACAAATTTAGGATGAAACTTCGGCGGTCTTCGGATTTGGATGAAGCTTTGTGCTGAAGTGTTGACGATGTCTTCTTGAGCTTGGCTCTTGTTCTTCTGAATAAGGCTTCGGGATCGTCAACAAAGTTGTCTGGAAGATGTCTTCTATTCATGCATCACCCTACAATAAATAATCAAAATGGAAAATACAGGGGTAAAACTGTATAAGAGAATTGATAAGCTCGATCAGATTAGTGATACAAATGATGACTCAAAGTTCCATATTCATTCCTACTTAGTAATCAACCTTCCCCGGCAACGGCGCCAAAAATGCTTGTTGGGCATTCTTAACGTCACTACCAAAAGTAGACTTAGTTTTCTAATTCTGATAACGGCGCCAAAAAAATGTCAAACCTATCCCTCATGCCACTTAAGCCAAGTTGTCATCCCCAGCATGACACGAGAGACGCGGTATTGAAATATGCAATTGCCCATCAAGATAAATAATAAAAGGGATCTGCAAGCGCACAGATTAATACCGATGTAGCATTTTAACCGGGAAGTATCCCAGGTATCGTTATTTATATTTTTACCACTGGGAAGGGATTTCTAAGTATCATGGTTGATAATGGAATGAGAATATGGAACTGAGTACACATCATTGCATGTATAACCGAGAGTATTTATCAATCTCTTTATACAGGGATAAATGTCACATAAAGTAAAGGTAAAGTGATAATGGTGACAAAGATAATTAATCTGATCAGCTAGCCACATAATGATAAGCACCTCAACAGATATTCTAGCAAGTCATTAGCATGGAATTAGGATGAACTACAAAGATATTCCCTAAGTTATTATTAACTATAAAGTCTAGCATATCATAGTTAGTGCAATTATACTTGGCAATCATGGTGAGAAAAGACTATATCCATGCATAGTGAATATTAGCAAGGAAGATGAAGAACATAGCAATCACTCCCCTGTAATAGTGTTGCTCTGCCTGCCCTATACACGAGAGGGGGACTATATAAGAATCAACGAAGCTGTCACTATCGCGAACTACCCCACAATCCGGCATATAGGGTGCAATCGCAGATAAATACGGTATAGACACCACGTCTACACAATAATTATCATTCACCCACTGTACACATGGATAAACGCTATACGATCCTAGGCATGTATATAATTCCAATCTAACTAAGCCAAGCATATAACTATGATAAACTAAGAACAATATAATTGCAAATATAATCAAGTAGAGCAAAGTCATAACCAATATATTGAAATAGAACAAAGTCATATTCATAATATTGAAGAACAATGATGAACAATTGAAGAACAATAGAGGAATTACCAAGAATCCTCTTGACAGATCCGGGAACCAATCGAAGATTGACTCCTTCTAGTTCTAATCCTATGTAGCTATGCTAACTAGAGATCTAGTTGATGTGGTGGCTCTAGGGCTTGATCAGAGGCTCTCCTCCTGAATTAGGGTTTGAAGTATGAGACGAGGGCCTCTCCTCCAGGGTCAGGGGCCTTGCTTATATAGCCCTTTCGGATGAATCTGGGCCGTTGGATCAAACCGACATTGATCATGCGGTTTTCCTTGATCCTCTAGGTCGGTGGAGCATAATCCTCGAGGTGGAGCCTGATTGGCTGAGCCAGCAGGGCGGGCGCCCTAGGGACTAGGGCGGGCGCCCT
Organism: Saccharum spontaneum; assembly: GCA_022457205.1. Taxonomy (NCBI): domain Eukaryota; kingdom Viridiplantae; phylum Streptophyta; class Magnoliopsida; order Poales; family Poaceae; genus Saccharum; species Saccharum spontaneum. Next base: position 29,877,265 of record CM039595.1, on the reverse strand, counting down.
GTCTCCGGCTCTGTTACGCCTCCCGTTCGTTCTCGTGGCTTCTGGACTCTTCTAGATGTAAGATAATTACGTGTTCGGTTAATATCCCGTCATTAATCCGACATGTGGGCCTTTCTTCCGTATTTCCTGATAACCCCCTGCAGAAATAGATAAACAGCAAAACTCGTGGAATTCTGTCAGATAAAACCCTAAGTCTAGGTGTTGGTTTCATTTGGATCCTTTTCTCTATTTATTTGATGGTTATAATTGATACTTAAGGACCGTCAACAGCCGAGTAATGTGATTCAGGCCGGGAATCGAATGGTAGGTTGCTTCTTGGAGGAGAGAAAGGATGTGCTTGGGGACATTGACGTGAGACCAAGGGGGGTTAGAGTCCCTATCACCTGGCAGAGTGTCGCCCTTGGGGTCGCGACATCTTTCAGACCCGCGATTCCTGAATCATATGAAAAGGTGGCCTATGCGACCCTGGCAGGGGTCTGCACGGTGAGTGTTAGAAATACCCCTTCAGCTGGATAGGAATTCGATTCGAATCGCCGTCGCTCCCGGTTAGTGAGCACTTGACTTGAGCAGCGGCAACGTAGATCTCATTAATCGAACAGATGGTTAAGTGAATGATACAATGTTGCCACAATTTATACCTGTTATGGATATAATGTTAATAATTGTTTGATGATAATCAAGTGCATGCTTAGTACAGGTGCTAAGATAGATGACAGGTAAATGCTAAAAATAACTGCTAGTACAGGTTATAAGAGTTAATTACTTATGCCTTTCTGCAAAATGTAATGTCAGCTAGCCTCTTGTGTAAGCCTTGCATAATCCTTGGTGTCATCTTATTTCTGGTTTTAGACGGGTAAGTCTAGCTGAGTACATTCCAGTACTCAGGGTTTATTCCCTCCTATTGCAGATGATATGCTCTATCAAGGCTTCTGCAAAACTTGTCTCCACCCTGCGGGTGACGAAGACTAGATCACTAGGGCGTGATCATCTTTTATGTACTTTCCTGATGCTTTTGCGGGTTGTTGATCATCAAGACTGGCAGTAGTTAAACAACTGGTGTGTGTATGCTTCCGCTACTTTATAAACTTGGTTTGTAATAATTGCGACTCCGTGTGTGTAAACTTATTTCGGAACTACTTGTCAAATGTAACGTATGATGTGTATGTTGAATGATGCGATCTTGGTTGTAAGCCAGTTGGTTTGAAATCCTTCGTGGTTTCGATTGACTACCGGGATTCTATGGGCTCAAGTTCGAAAATTTGAGCGCTTCGGTGCTTGTTTTTGTACTTGTGCTCGTATAATTTGGTCGGTTCTGTTACAGCGGTGATCCATGCCCCTTGGCTAGGATCTTAGGCACGTGGGGTCAGTGTGATTCGAAATCGGTTGTGCCAGCTATGATTCCGCGATGGTTTTGTGGTGTCAAAGGGCGGCAGAGCTCGGTAGGGACCATGGCGCGATCATGCACGGGTGCGGGTGTGCTCACGGTGTGGAACCGACAAGCGTGAGCGGCTGGCAAATGGGACCGGTTACTTCTTGGCGCGCACGGTAGAGCAAAAGGGAGGGGCAGAGGGAATCTTTCCCACGCCAAAACCGTGACCCTGCCTACCCTCCTCTTCTCCTTCTCGTCGGGTGAAGCAGAGAGCAGGGGATTTTGGGAGGAAGGGGGTGATGATGCAGGACCCTCTCGTCAGCGACTGCGGAAGAGAAGAGGGGCGAGCCGCTCTTGGCTTTTGCAGGCCGGGCGCCTTCGGCAGGTTGGGCCGGCCCATGTGGCGGGCGCGCGCGCGGACGCGCGAAGAGAGGCATGTAGCTACGGTTTGGGCCGGCCGCTGTGGTTGGATGGGCTGGAAATGTCCTTTCCATTTCCTTTTATTTGTTTTGTTTTTTCCATTTTGTATTTCTTTATTCCAACCAAGACAAAGCTTTTGTATGCATACAAAATATATATTGCCTCCACTTGGTTACCACAATGGGGCCCACAAGATGTATCTTAGGGTTTATACTAGATCATAAGATTGTATTAGTACATTTATTTAATTTGGATCTCATTTAAATAAAGGTAGTTGCTTTTATTTAACAATACAAAGAACATAAAAACCAACTCATGAATATTTAATTAAATGCAAGAAGAATTGTAAAATCTACTTTAGGGTCTACTGGTGCAACTAGGTAGTAGTTTTCCTACATGCCACTCACCAATCATAGGTTGTTTTTGGAAAAAAAATTTGTAGTTGTGATTTTTGGTTTGTTGGAATTTCTGGGTTGTTGCACCCCCCCCACCTCCCTTCCACCTCGATTTTCTCATGGTGGTGACGCATGCCGGTGGCGAGCTCGGCCAGGCTCAGCGCGGCGACCTTGGCGCGGTGCAGAAGGGCTGGGTTTGCGTGGGGGTACAACGGATGTCCTCGGCCTTTCCCCGTCTCGCGAGGTGGCCGGAACTAGTGGAAGCGGCGAGTCCCATGGCGGCGAGGCGTCGCGGTGACTCCGGTGTATGGAGGCGCCCTCTGACCCTCGAGCTCCCCTTTCTCCCATAGTTCTTGCGCGTCGCGTGTTCCTCCTCGAGGCGAAACGTGCAGGGCATCTCCCCCTATCTATACTGGGCCATAGAGGCGGGAACGGAGCCTTGCCGCGATGGAGTTTGGCTATGGCGGGCACGCGCCTTGCGGCGGCGTGACCTGCGCTACCGAGCTCCTCGAGGCTTGGCAAGGCAGCGATGGGCCTCACGTGCGTACGTGCAACATGTGCGCGCAGTGAGGTGGCTCACGACCAACCTAGACCGTTCCCGGTATGGGAACGCCATGGTGGCCGTCGTGCTCCGAGGTGGTGAACAGAGGAAGGATGGGTAGGAGATGGCGGCTCATCGTGGTGGCGGGGTGGCTAGGATAGCGAAGCGGTGAAGACTCGGGGAAGTGTAGGATGTATGCAGTGCCGGGCAGCTCCTCACCGGGCTCCGAGAAGAAGACGGTGGCGTCTCTCTCTTAACCAGCTCCGGCGTGCCCCTTGTCCCGGATGGCTTCCTCTTCGGCGCCTTGCTCTTCTCCCCTTCACTTCTCTATGGTTCAATGAATGGGTGAGGGTGGTTGGGTTGCCACGAGACGGCGGCGGTGGAGAGGGTGCTAGGGCTCTGGGCGGCTTCCCTTATAGCACGGCCTCGGCGATGGCGGGCACAGACGGTGGATAGGAGCGAAGAGGGTACGTGGAGGCTTATCAAGGAGGTCGGGGCTCAGGTAGGGGGCCAAGCAGGGCGGTTGGCTGCCTTGGCGTGGAGTGGTGGTGAGAGCGCCCGTGAACTTCGAACTCTAGTCAAAAGAGGGGTTGCGTCCATGGCGTTAGCTCGGCGGGCCATTCCGGTGTCATCACCACGGTCAAGCATGGGATTGAGAAGGGGTGGCGAGCCTCGGATCGCTCGCGTGGCTCCCATCCATGCATTGATTTGAAAACGTTGGGGGTGCGGATGGTGGGGCTTGCATGGGGGTGCGGTGGCCTCGGATGTCGCCGCCCGGCTTCATGCTCTGCTTCGGCAAAAGCAGAGAGCAGGCGGGGGATGGGGATGACGTTGGAGGCCCACCTGGCAGCGGCTGTGGTGCACGCTGTTGCCAACGGCGAGGGCGCAGGCAAGCGGAGCTGGGCCGGAGCTGGCCTTCTTATGCGAGCGGCTGGGCCACGAGCTGGGCTGAACGGTTGCTTTCCTTGCTTCTTTCCATTTCCACGCCTAATCTAATTCCTTTCTACCTCCTCCCTTCATTTCTATGCTAAGCCAAGGGTTTCTATATGTGTATACATGTGTGCCATGTATGTATACACCTTTAGGGGTAGTCCACTAGGGGTCTAGGGTGGTAGGGTCCACTTCCAAGGGACGGCACAAGAAGGTTAATTTATTAATTCACAATTAATTAATTAGCAAGATTAATTTGAAAGCAAATCAAGTTGTTGATTTTATTAAGCAACACATAAAAACAAAAGAGCCAACTCACGTAATGTTTATTTAAATGCAAAATGCTAAACAACTAATTGGGTGCTACTTGTGCAACTACATGGGTGTTTTTCCTACATGACACTCACCAAACACGGGCATATTTGCGAAAAAATTTTCAGTTGCGATTTTTGGGCTTTCGGAAAAACTGGGATGTTACAGTCCTCCCCCCTCATTGGAATCTCGTCCCGAGATTTAAAGTGTGACATACCTCTCAAACAAGTAGGGGTAACAGATCTATAATTCTGACTCTTTCTCCCATGTTGCCTCTCTCTCAGTGTGATTACTCCACAATACTTTGCACATTGGTATTGTGGTGATTCTTGTCTCCTTAGTGGCCCGGCCAAGAATCTGAACTAGGTACTCTCGGTACTCAAGCGTGTCCTGAATATCCAGCGCATCTGTGTGAACCTGTTCCTCTAGTAACTTTAGGCACTTGCGAAGCTATGACACATGGAACACGGGATGTACACCTGCCAGTTCCTCAGGCAACTCAAGCTTGCACGCTAGCTTCCCAATCCTTTTGCGGATACGGTAGGGACCAACGTAACGAGGGTCTAAGTTCCCTTTCACATGGAACCGGAAGGTGCCGCGGAGAGGCGAGACCTTGAGATAGACATGGTCTCCAACCTGGAACTCGAGGTCTCTCCGATGGTTATCTGCATAGCTCTTTTGTCAGCTTTGGGCAATCCTCAAATTCTCTCTTACCTGAGTGACTCCCTCCTCGGCCTCCTTGATCTTAGCAGGGCCGAAGAACATCCGCTCTCCTACCTCGGACCACATCAACGGGGTTCTGCACTTCCTCCCGTATAAGGCCTCAAATGGTGACATCTGAAGACTAGCCTGATAGCTGTTGTTGTACGAGAACTCTACATGTGGTAAACTCTTCTCCCAATCTGTTCCATACTTCAGTACGCAGGCTCGTAGCATGTCCTCGAGAATCTAATTCACTCTCTCTGTCTGCCCATCTGTCTAAGAGTGATAAGCAGTGCTATAGTCGAGACGAGTGTCAATCGACTTGTGCAAACTCTGCTAGAACCTAGATGTCCACTGTGTTCCTCTATCAGATACGATGCTAACAGGTGCCCCGTGAATTCGAAGAATGTGCTCGATATATAGATCTGCCAGCTTCTCTACACGGTAGTCAACCTTGACAAATACAAAGTGAGCTACCTTGGTCAATCTGTCCACTATAATCCAAATGGAGTCATGGACTTTCGGGGATCGAGGCAATCCCATGATGAAGTCCATAGATATGCATTCCCACTTCCACACGAGTACATCTAGTGGCTTCAACAAACCAGCTGGTCTCTGATGTTCAGCCTTAACCCTATTGCATATATCACATCTGGCTACATGACCTGCAATATCCTTCTTCATGTCCTTCCACCAGAACATCTTCCTCATGTCGGCATACATCTTTGTACTTCCAGGATGGATGCAATACTTAGAGTCATGCGCTTCTGTCAGGAACTCCTTATAGATGGCCTTATCAGACGGTACACAGATTCTGTCATTGCACCAACACACTCCCTGTTCATCTACTCGAAACTCAGGGTACTTACCAGCTTCCATCCATTCACGAAGCTGCAAGATCTTAGGGAATTTCTTTTGAGCCTTACGAATGCGGTCCATTATGTCATATTGCACTCACAACTCATTCAACATGCCCTTGGGTATGATCTCAAGGTGAAGTTCACCCATTTCCTGACGTAGCTCGAAAGGTACGACCTCCATGGATAGACTGTGGCATTAGCTCTTACGGCTCAAGGCATCAGCAACTATGTTGGCTTTCCACGGATGGTAGTGAATTTCTAGGTCGTAGTCCTTAATCAACTCCAGCCATCAATGTTGTCTCATATTCATATCCTCTTGGGTGAAGAAGTACTTGAGGCTCTTATGATCGGTATAGATGTCGCACTTGTTCCCAATCAAGTAGTGCCTCCAAATCTTTAGAGCGTGCACAACAGCAGCTAGCTCGAGATCATGAGTCGGGTAACGCTGTTCATGGTCCTTCAACTGGCGGGATGCATAGGTAATGACTCTCCCATTTTGCATCAGAACACAACCAAGTCCCTATCTGGATGCATCACAATAGACCATGAAGTCCTGTCGGATATCAGGCAAGGCAAGAACAGGAGTGGTGGTAAGCTTTTGTTTCAGAGTCTAGAAACTAAGCTCACACTCGGGTGTCCACTCAAATTCATTGGTCTTCTTTAGGAGGTTGGTCATGGGCTTGGCTATCTTAGAGAAGTTCTCAATGAACCTGCGATAGTAACCAGCTAACCCAAGGAAACTACAAATATCTGTCGGATTGCGGGGTTGCTCCCACTCTTTCATAGCTTTGATTTTCGCGGGATCAACAGCAACACCCTCAGCTGTGAGTACATGGCCAAGAAAAGTGACTTCTTCGAGCCAAAACTCGCACTTACTAAATTTAGCATACAGCTAATTTTGCCTTAACCTCTCTAGAACTACTCTCAAGTGCTGCTCATGCTCTTCGGCGGTGGATGAATAGACAAGAATGTCATCTATGAACACCACCACGAACTTATCTAGCTCATCCATGAACACCTTGTTCATCATGTTCATAAAGTAGGCTAGAGCATTGGTGAGACCGAAAGACACAACGGTGAACTCATACTGCCCGTACCTAGTGACAAAGGCTGTCTTAGGAATATCCTCAGACTTGATCTTCATCTGATGGTACCTAGATCTGAGATAGATCTTGGAAAAGAACCTGGCATCCTTCAACTGATCTAGGAGGTCATCTATCCTTGGCAGAGGATACTTGTTCTTGACTGTCACGGCATTCAAATTCCGATAGTCAATGCACATCCTCATAGAGCCATCCTTCTTCTTCACAAACAAGACAGGGGAACCCCAAGGTGAAGCACTGGGTCTGATGTACCCCTTGTCAGACAACTCCCTGAGCTGCTTCTTGAGATCCTCTAGCTCATCGACTAACATGTGGTAGGGCCTTTTAGCAATGGGCCCGGTACCAGGCAGTAAGTCAATCACAAACTCAACATCCCGGTCAGGTGGCATACCCGGTAACTCCTCGGGGAACACATCAGGGTACTCACACATGATGGGCACCTCCTCAACTGATTTGGCCTCCAGAGCACTCATCAAGGCATCTGTCTTCTTGTGGTGAGGCTCACATCTGATTACTCGGCCACTCGGATGTGTAATCTCCACATATCTGGGTGAGCAAGATATTACTCCCTTGTGCAGAGTCAACCAATCCATACCCAAGATAACATCCAGACCATCTGACGGAAGTAAGGTGAGGTCGGCTAGAAAAGGGCAACATTCTATAGTGATACTCACTCCCTTACAGATTTTGGTGGATCTGGTGGTACCTAAGGGGGATATGGTGTCTATGGGTACACTCCGTGGTGTAACAGGTATGTGATGCTCTCGTGCAAACTTAGATGATATATAAGAACATGTAGCACTAGAGTCAAAAAGAACCGATGCTAAAACTCCCTGTACCAAAAACATACCGTACACCGTGTCAGGGGCATCCTAAGCATCCTCCGCGGTCAGGTGGGTGAGATGGCCGCGGGTGGCTCCCACGGCTGGCTTGCGTGGCGCTCCAGGGGTCGGTGCCTGTCTCGCAGGGGTCTACACAAGTGCAGCCCTCTGTGGACAGACCACGGACTTGTGACCCAGCTGGCCACAGGTGAAGCACGCAAAGGGCACACTGCCTGTGGCGGTGGGCGCAGGTGCCTTCCACGTACTCTGGCTCAAGATCTGAGCAGGGCGGCCCTGAGTGGGGCGGTGGTAGTTGGCGGAGTAGGTACCACCACCACGGCTCGGAGCAGCTCCCTGGGCAAAGCGAGAGCGGGACTGCGGCGGAGCAGACCCACGCTGCCTCAAGGCCGGGGTTCGAGAGGAACCTTCACCCCAACGCCTCTTCTCCTTCCTCTCCCTCTGAGCATCAGCCTCCAGGCGATCCCTCTCCATCTCCAACACCTTGTTGATCATCTGCCAGAGGGTACGGCACTCATGGCCCGAGAGAGCGATCTTGAGGCACGAGTTTAGCCCCTTCTTGTAGTGGTACATCTTCTTCTTGTCGGTGCTAGTCTCCTCAGGAGCGTACCGCATCATGCGAATGAAGCGGGTGGTGTACTCCTGCACCTTTAGAGTCCCCTAGGTGAAGTTGTGGATGTCCTCCACTTTGGCATCCATGACGCCCTCGGGCACGTGGTGCTCGCGGAAGGCCTCAGTGAACTCCTCCCACGAGATGCTCCCGGGGTCATCGTGGGCATCACAGTAGCCATCCCACCAAGCGCGCGCAGCGCCAGTGAGCTGATGAGTGGTGACTCCCACACACTCCTCGTCAGTGCAGGTGGTGAGGTCCAACTTCTTCTCGATCTCCCGCAGCCAGTCCTCGGCGGCGATGGGGTCATCGTCGGCGTAGTCGAAGGTAGGGGGCCTCAGCTTGAGAAAACCCTCCAACTTCCTCTGGAAGTCATTTGGCTGACCCCCATGACAGAGAAGCATTCCCTCAGCCAATGTCTCCAGAAGACGGGTCTGGTGGTCCATCACCTCCGCTAGCTGTGGTGGTGGTGGTGGCGGTGCATCTCCACCGAGTGTGGCATTCTCTTCCCCAGGCTAGGCGGCTCTAGCCCCACCTCCAGGCTGAGCGGCTCCTGCCTCCCTAGCGGGCTCCATGGGGACAGGCTCCTCCATGGCAGCGAAAACGGCGAATGGAGCTCCACGGCCTCCTCCACGGCCACGGCCACGTCCACAGCCCCATGGGCGCGGGGGAAAGCAAGTGGTTGTTCAAACGGGCAGAGCGGCGGCAAGACATCTCACTGCAGGGTTAGGTCAAGATCGATAGTTTATTAAGTGGTTACTCAATTTGATCACAATTTCAAAAGATTGATATCCGACACTCAATACAAGAAGGCGATAAGAACCATAAGATGCAATAAGATCCAATCATCCAATACATGGTTTTATTACAAAGCGACGTCTCTAGTAGCTACACTAGGCAGACTCGCGGGAATCATGCTACACGCAGGCAGCTCAAAAGTGGACAATCTACTCTATTCCAAGGAATGAGTCATGTCTCATGGCCACGCAGGGCTCATCAAGGTTACTACAACATTATTACATGATCATGAGAGGGTAACTACTCCTGTTCAAAAGTGGCGGGTGGTGTAGACAGGCCATCGGTGGAAGCGGAAACTTCAGAAGTGCGGTCCAAGGCACGGAACTCATCGTCGGTGTGGTGGATCCTCGCAACGCGGGCAAGAGCGTGCTCCAGCATCTCAGTCCGTGGAATCTGAGGATAGTCCGCGGACGAACATGCTGCCAGGTTGAGCTTGGTGGGCTCAACATGGAAGGTCTGCCTACGCGGCTTCCTGTGCGTCCTAGGCGAAAGAGGGTCCTGTACCATCTCGATCTCCTGGACATGCTTAGCATCAGCGATGACCCAAGCCTGACGGAGACGGTTCACCTTGTCTTGGAGGAGCTCGGTGCACTTGATGTAGTGGGTGAGGTGGTGCGCATTGTTGGTGGAAGCAACGGCAACCCTTTCTGCCTCATCCTCCAGGGCATTGCAGTGATCCTGCAAGCCACACCTGGCGAAGGCTCGCTTCATCTCCTTCTCCTGGAGCTCCTTCAGGACACGCCTCTAACGCTCAATGCAATCCTCGTACTCCAGCAGCTGGGAGGACAGGTAGTCGTTGCGGAGCTCTTGCTCCAGCACCTTGTCCTTGAGCTCGGCAATCTCTGCCTTGAGTACCTTCTCACGGGACTCGTGGAGGACCTCCATCTTGCAGGAGTTCTCGTGCTCCTTCATGAGATCGCGAATCACCAACTCACGCTTCCACTCCTCCTGGGCTAGGACGTCGTCGCGCTGGAACTGGAAGTCCCGAAGGCTGCGGTTCTGTGACTCCACCTCCATGATGTAGTGGTCCTAGGCAAGAATGTACTGCGCGGAGGCACTCAGACAGGGGTCAACCTCGACACACTCAGCGTAGTCAGCAGCAGCATCCTGTGGCACCGTGACCTGGTTGAGGTTGAGGGCACGATGCAGCAGATGGTAGGGCCCAGTCTAGAGGTAGTCGTGCCCGTCACGCATCACGCTACGAAGAGCCATGCGTGAAACGGACTGCACGCAAGCAGCAACGGAAGTCTCCACAGCCACCTCCTCAAAGGCGTGAAGCACGGGCACGTACGCGCTGGCGGGGACCCAGAGGTGGACGACGACGTGACCCTGAAGAAGTCCCTCCGGTCTAGCCTCACCCCGGCACATGCACATGATCCTCTTAGTGGGGACGCCCAGTGAGTCCAGTACCCCGTATAGGATCGTGGCAAACCCACGGTAGTCTCGTGCGTCAACAACAAGCTCAACAAGCGGAGCCATCTGCAAAACAACCGTAAAGATGGAGTTAGTAGGTTATACCTTATAAGGTAACCAGGTAGAATAGAGTAAGTCTGAGACACAACATGATAGGATAAGGCAAAACAGGGTAAAACGGGGGTAACACATAGGAAATCCAACTATGTGATACACGGTATCTTAGGGTGGAGTAGAGCGAAGCGAAGAAAAGTAGCCTGAAGTGGAGTGCAGTCGGGCGATGGAGAGCGACGATAGGCAAGAAAGCAAGCAGTATTTGTGGTAAGACGTGTGAAATGAGGTAAGCCATGCAAGAAAATGCAGCATGGTCGGTAATATAATCGAAGGTGTATAGATTCGTGCCAGTTTCTATTGGCCAATCCTAAGGCTTCGTCCTAGGGTCAAGCATGGCTCTGGTACCAACTGAAACCATCCTGCATTCCGCAAAGGGAATGCCACAGATTCGACGTGTAATAGATGAACAAGTTCATGCCATTACCCAAATCTCAATCGAATGACAGAGTCATACACGAATATCAGAGTACAAATAGAAGGTTTACATTAATTATTATCATCGCCACGCAGGGCGGAACATGCTCACACACAGCATCTGCAATAGCTTCTCGTAGACAGCAGCAGAAACTAGGACTCCTCGCACCAAGCTTGAGCGCAGGGCGAACCCCTACTCCTCCCAGTCGTCCTCCTCGTCGAACTCAGGCTCTGAGCCTGCCAAAAATCTATCAGTACACTTGGTACTGGCCACGCATCTCCCACCCTATGATGCATTTGCTTTGTGGAACTGGATGCAAAGGGGGTAAGAAAAGACCTATCTTTGGCTTTGGTGTCCTAAGTGAGTAACCAATGTATTAATAACATAAGTTTGCCAAATTTTTAACCCATCTCATTCACACACATTATCCCATCCCAACACATATGTCACCACCACATCACACCTCAACTCACCCTCTCATCGACACGGCGACTCCCTCTCACCCATGTCTCAACGGCTAAGGCCGGAACACACACTGAAATCCCAGGTAAGGTAGAAGGACTCCTCTCATCTAGTCAAGTGAAACTATACTTAGGAAAGGTCCATAGCCGAAGGGTTCGGCATATGTATCGATCGATCAACCAGAAACTCTGCAGAGGTTTACACATCCCACAAGATAGTTATCCTCGACGATGCCTCGTCTAAGCTGATTCCGGGCCGCCTTCTGACTAGAAACGGTACCACCCTATCACTCAGAACTGGGGCCGTGTCGGAGTACCACTGACACGTTGAGACTGTGAGACGTAGTACTTGGCCCCTGAGTACTTCGCTGTCTTGGGAGGGTGTGGGTCCTCATGCGCCCGTACCTCCCTACACTATCCGCTAACCTCTCAATAGTAGTGGCACCGCGCTAGCGAGTCGAACGTCCGTCTCCTCCCCACAGAAGCGAGTGGGTGTGCAAGGATTCCTAAGACCCATTCCACAGACATATCAGTCCTTAGGGTGACTAAGCAGGATATCTTCACAAGGGGAAACTGTTTTCCACTCAACGGAACACCCGGCACCCTGTGCCATCACAGCACCTCCCATCTCGGGGCTTCATCCCACGAAGACACTCCACCCCGGGACCTCTCCCTGTCACATGTACCCACCACAGGCACCTCACATGGCGAACACCCAGGTAGCATCCTCCGGCAAGACTTGTCCTCCCGACACATCGTAGATCCTGCTCGATCGACTCGACCCTCACCACACACCCAAGACTCACGCCAAGATCTCCCTAGGTTCATTATCAGGTTATTATCAGGTTAACGGCACCTCGTGCCTTATCTCAAACGCCTCTCACTCACCAGCATCACATCACAGATATAATGCGAGTAAGAGTAAAGCAGTGGTAACAATTAATATAGCTGCATCTAATCTAACAGCAGGGTGAGCAGGTGTAAGGTTGCAACAAGGTAAGTGGCTCAAAAAGCAGTAAACTACCATGCAACCTATCAGTAATATTAAGACAATAAGGTAAAGCACTAGCAATTCTAAGTATTTGCAATGCGTAATAGGATCTACGAATGGGTGGGGCGTGGCACCTGGCAGGTCGTCACCCAAGTCATCGGTGTAGTCGGGGTCGAACTCCTCAGTCGGTGGCTCCTCCGGGTCTGTAAAATGTGACATATATAGCCATGTTAGCGGCTCCTATAGAGGTGCACAAAGAAGCAACTGAAAATCGAAAGATCCAAATGCACTCAAATTTATGATGTAGAGCTCATTTTTAGAAAAATTTGGACTCTGGTTTGGCATTTTTCTGAGCTACAGTTAATTAATTATGAATTTCCGAAGATTTAAATAACATCTAAAAAGAAAGAAAGAAAAAAAGGGGGGTGAAAATCAGGGGCCGACACATGGCGCATCCGGATTGGTCTAGTTCTGCTCAGTGAATGACATGTGGGGTCCTGGTGAATAGTGAGGCTGACCGGTGGGCCCGGTCAACGTTGACCAGTCAACGGTCAACTTGACTAGGCCGTGACTGGGCTTGGCAGGCCGGTGCAGGGCTTGGACATGGGCCGGGTTGGGCCGCCCGGCCCAGACACGTGTCACAACGAGAGGCTGGCCACGTGGCGCAACTGGATCTCTACCGGGCTTGGTCTACACGTGGGCGGTTCACGGTGGACGTGCGGTTGGGGTCTATAGACCCCTCGCGTGGTCCGCGGTGGACCGGGTTCACCCTTCCCCTCCTACTCTTGGCTCACGGTGGGCTGGGAGCACCCACGGTTCCAATTTCCCCCCCCCCACCTCCCATCCACCTCTGTTTTCTCACGGTGGTAACGCATGCCGGCGGCGAGCTCGGCCAGGGCTCAGCGCGGCGACCTTGGCGAGGTGCAGAAGGGCTGGGTTTGCGCGGGGGTACAGCACATGTCCTCGGCCTTTCCCCGTCCCGTGAGGTGGCCGGAAGTAGTGGAAGCGGCGAGTCCCACGGCAGCGAGGCGTCGCGGCGACTCTGGCGGATGGAGGCACCCTCTGACCCTCGAGCTCCCCTTTCTCCCATAGTTCTTGTGCATCGCGTGTTCCTCCTCGAGGTGAAACGTGCAGGGCATCTCCCCCTATCTCTACCGGGCCATAGCGGCGGGAACGGAGCCTTGCCGCGGTGGAGTCTGGCCGTGGCGGGCACGCGCCTTGCGGCGGGGCGAACTGCGCTACCGAGCTCCTCGAGGCTTGGCAAGGTAGCGATGGGCCTCGCGTGCATACGTGCAACATGTGCGCGCAGTGAGGTGGCTCACGGGCTGCCTAGACCATTCCCGGTACGGGAACACCATGGTGGCCGTCGTGCTCCGAGGTGGTGAACAGAGAAAGGATGGGCAGGAGATGGCGGCTCACCGTGGTGGCGGGGTGGCTAGGATAGCGAAGCGGTGAAGACTCGGGGCCATGCAGGATGTACGCAGTGCCGTGCAGCTCCTCGCCGAGCTCCGAGAAGAAGACGGTGGCGTCTCCCTCTTCACCGGCTCCGGCGTGCCCCTTGTCCCGGATGGCTTCCTCTTCGGCGCCTTGCTCTTCTCCCCTTCACTTCTCTATGGTTCAACGAATGGGTGAGGGTGGTTGGGTTGCCACAAGATGGCAGCGGTGGAGAGGGTGCTAGGGCTCTGGGCGGCTTCCCTTTATAGCACGGCCTCGGTGATGGCGGGCACGGACGGTGGATTGGAGCGAAGAGGGTACATGGAGGCTTATCAAGGAGGTCGGGGCTCGGGTAGGGGGCCAAGCAGGGCGGTTGGCTGCCTTGGCGTGGAGTGGTGGTGAGAACGCCCGTGAACTTCGAACTCCGGTCAAAAGAGGGGTTGCGCCCATGGCATCAGCTCGGCGGGCCATTCCGGTGTCGTCACCACGGTCAAGCATGGGATTGAGAAGGGGTGGCGAGCCTCGGATCGCTCGCATGGCTCCCATCCATGCGATGATTTGAAAACGTCGGGGGGTGCAGATGGTGGGGCTTGTGCGGGGGTGCGGTGGCCTCGGATGCCGCCGCCCGGCTTCATGGTCTGCTTCAGCAAAAGCAGAGAGCAGGCAGGGGAAGGGGATGACGTTGGAGGCCCACCTGGCGGCGGCTGCGGTGCACGCTGTCGCCAGTGGCGCGGGCGCAGGCAAGCGGAGCTAGGCCGGAGCTGGCCTTCTTATGCGAGCGGCTGGGCCGCGAGCTGGGCTGGACGACTGCTTTCCTTGCTTCTTTTCATTTCCGCGCCTAATCTAATTCCTTTCTACCTCCTCCCTTCATTTCTATGCTAAGCCAAGGGTTTCTATATGTGTATACATGTGTGCCATGTATGTATACACCCTTAGGGGTAGTCCACTAGGGGTCTAGGGTGGTAGGGTCCACTTCCAAGGGACGGCACAAGAAGGTTAATTAATTAATTCACAATTAATTAATTAATTAGCAAGATTAATTTAAAAGCAAATCAAGTTGTTGATTTTATTAAGCAACACATAAAAACAAAAGAGCCAACTCACGTAATGTTTATTTAAATGCAAAATACTAAACAACTAATTGGGTGCTACTTGTGCAACTACATGGGTGTTTTTCCTACATGACACTCACCAAACACGGGCATATTTGCGAAAATTTTTTAGTTGCGATTTTTGGGTTCTCGGGAAAACTGGGATGTTACAGACACAATCACCAAGCTGTCTAGGAACCAACAAGCTCCAAGAGTAACAAGCAACCACGCTCACACACTGACCACCTAGTGCCACAAGCAATCTCTCTCGCAAGGTTTCGCACTAGTGGAGCCACTCACTCTCCAAATGTTGCCCTCAAGCAAGGAGTATGAGAGGAGGTGCTAGGAGGGAGCTCTCTCAAGAAGTATGCAGTTAGAATGGCCAAGAGAGCCTCCCCCAACCAGGCACCCCACTTATATATAGAGGAGCTGCCCAAAACTAGTTGTTACTGTGTTGCTACAACATCTGTGGACAGTCTATCGTTCAAGGCACGTATAGTCCGCTGTTCACAGAAACTAGCCGTTAGGCTCAAACTGTTGAATTGCGGACAGTCCGCCACAGAGACCCAGACTATCCGCCGTTGATCCCTGGACCTCTGTCCAGAACCATCAGTGCTTCTGCTCACCAGAGAAAATGACCGGCGGACTATCCGCCACTCAGACGTGGACTGTCTGCCGTTCAAGCTTTGAAATTGAGCAGAGATCACATCAGCTCCATTCCCTGCTGAAGTTAGCCAGCGGACTGTCTGCCCATGAGGTGCGGACTGTCCACCATTTAAAGAATTGTCGCCAACAGATTGAACAGAATCTGTTATGTTTTCTAGGATTGGCCAGTGGACAGTCCACTGCCAGGGCACGGATAGTCCGCGGCTGCCCAGAAAACACACTGCCAAGCGCATCGCCTCCTTTACTTTGGATGGCAACTCTGCACCACAATGGAGTGTTCCAAAGCATTTCAAGATAGAACCAAGTGCACTCAAGACCCTTTTTCAAGAAAGCCAACACTTCGATACGATCACCCACAAGGGATCGTTTCAAATGGCCATCGGTTAGCTTTTGTTAAAACATTTTCACAAGGGTTTTCATTGATCACCACTTACCACTAAACGTACCTCACGTTAGAGATCACAAGTGGCACTAGGTAACCGTAGTGAAGAACATGTTTACCCCTCTTAATAGTACGGCTATCAATCCTAAATCTGGCTACCATCTTCTCTACACACTTCATAGCCGGTAAAATAAAACAACCTATGTTTCATACCTTTGCCTTGTGCTTATCCAAATTCATAGATGAATGATACTCGCAAGAAAGGTGTTGCCGACATCTTCACCAAGCCACTTGATATAACATGAATCCTTTGGCTTGATCATCATAGGTGATGTGGATTACCCAAACCATCACATAGACTTCAAGTCCATCAACCTTAGCTTTACTTGCTCTTCACCGTTGCTTTGGTCCTTTGGCGCCAAGCCCTCTAGCTTGCCCTTCACCGCTGCCTTGGTCCATCGGCGCCAAGCCCCTAGCTTGCCCTTCACCTTCGTGTTGCAACTGGTCCATTGTAGCCAAGTCTTGCTTCGATCTTCACTTGCTTGCTATGCTTGATTTGAGTATTCCAACATACTAGCAATCAACTCCATGTCGATATCCATCTCATCTTGTGAACTAAACCAACTTTCTTTCACACATACTCAAATGGAGAAGTTAGTCCACAAGTGTTGTCATTAATTACCAAAACCCAAACAAGGGCCTAGATCTTTCACGTAGGCCAAGGCGGCACAAGTCCGAGGGGAAGAGGGCTAGGCCCACCTAAAAAACAAAGAACAAAACCAGCCATGGTGGAAGCTAGCCAGCGAAGAAGAAGATGAGATGGCGAATCGATGAAACAATGATAGATTCATGAAACGGAATACATGACGGCGTAGAGGACGAAGAGAGCAACCTCATGGTGGTGGCGGTTGACGTAGAGGACATTGGAGATGGCTGGAAAACCTCACCGAAGGTTCGCCAAAAACGTTCACCCTGCAAACTTCGGTGCCCGATCGGGGATGATAGAAGTGGCGGCTTGCGAAACAGGCTGTACTTCTACGATCAACGCGAGAAGGAGAATGGCGGCACGTATTTATATGTTGGGTTTGGGTCAGTGGAAAAATTAGGGTTTGGGATTAATTTTGGAATTATTGAATTTCATGAATAAAAATAATTCTAGAAAATCCAGAATTAGTATTTAAGCCACGAAAAATATTTCGGAGGTTAGAAAAATCCCCAAAAATCCGGGAGATAGATTGAAAGATAAGGAACTCAAATAAAGGAGTTTGAGCTCATGAAAAGATGGTTGAGATGATCAAGGAAAAAGATTAAGGTCAAGGAAAAATGAATTTAATTCTAGAAAAGTTAGAAAATTTTCCCAGAGAGAAAGTATTGGTTATTTTCAACTAGAATAGTAAATTTATATGATTGCCGCACTGCTCTAGGAAGACGATAGTAGTATCCAATAGACACAAGGATTTATACTGGTTCAGGCCGGAGCCCTATGTCTAGTCTGAGAGAAGATCGAGTGCGTGTTCCTCGCTTGAATGCTCTGAAGTTCTTACAATAGGGGGTGCATGAATGGTGAAAGAGGTGGTAGACCCTATGCTAGATGAGGGGCAGCCCAAAGAGAAGCTCTAGGAGCCCTACTGCTATGGCGGAAAGATGGAATGGTAGAGGATGAAGAATGAGAAGATGTCCCGAGATGGGTTACCTGGCTGCCCTTATATAAAGTTTGGAGCTAGGGCTTGATACAAAGAGGATGTTCCCCCGACCAATGGGTCATGAGCCTGAGAGAGGTCCTAACTAACTTGTCTTGCAAGCTATCTTGTCTTCTGCTATTCGTCCGGGCGTGGCCATCGTCATGGTCTTGAGGCCACGTTGCGACAGAGCGAGACGTGGTGCTACTGTGCCAGCCGTGGCAGGCACTGTAGGCACAACAGGTTCGTCAGCTGTCCTGTGCAATGTGGTGTCCGTCATGGTCTTGGTCATCATCTCCAGGTTCCCCGAGAAATCGTACCCGTAGTAGGTAGCCGCCCTGGGTCGTCGTTCGTCTGGTCGCTTCACGGGGCTGAGGGCCACGACCCCGGATCGTTGGGGTCGGATCACTTCACCAGCTGGGAAGGTCTCTAGGTCGAGACCCTTGTCGTGGATCCTATCCCATAGTGGGTGGGATTGTACACGCATCTTGTCGGTCCATATTTGGATGGTGGGTTTCGTACCCATTCCCACCGCTGTGCGGTGTTGTCTCGTTGGTGTGGCGTGGCACAGGGATGGCGTCTGACCAGACTGAGGTGGCTGCCATCACATCAGTCTTTGTGAGGTCAGTGTGGCGCGCTTGCTCTTGTTAGAGCAAGCATACGGAGCTTTGCTCGACCTCTCCCAGTCCTACCCAGGGGTCATGACGAGGGAGAGGTCGCGCGTCTTTCGTGTGACTTAGGCAGGAGAAGGGTCGTGGCAGACCCTAGCCTAGGTGTTGGTTTGGTGTGCTTGTCCTAGCTGGGCCTCGGTTGTTCGGGCCATTGTTAATCTGATGAGTTACGGGTCGCGTGATGAAGCGCCCCTGGTTAACCAGGAACTCAAATGTGATACAATACTAGTCCCAGGAGGCTAGTAACACATTTATTACATCAGATAGGTCTCATTGCAGTAGTCTCGACAAGCGTGGACAATGAAGACATGCCACGATTAAAAGTAACCACAACACAATACAGGTCCAACAGACCCAGAAAGAGGTCTCGCTAATACATATCATCTGACGGATCCTAATGCCACAGGCTTAGTTGGGTGCAGATGCAACCTTATTCATACGCCACGTCAGGATTGAAGTCCGAATCTTCCTCTGTTCAACAAAGCAAGGGTGAGTACAAAGTACTCAGCAAAACCAACCTTACCCTACGGAATGGGATATCAGTATATGCATATGGATAATTCAAGGATAAGGCTTGGTTTATTTGCATAAAGCTATCTTTTTACACATGCAGGGTTTTATTTTATAAATACCTTTGCAAAAGACATATATTTTTCATATATAATAGTATTTCTGAAAAAGTGGTTGATCACAATTTTAGGTGTTGTTGAACCCTCTGTTCTCGCAACATATGGCAGACAACCATTTATTTCCAAAATCACACTCACTCTCATGTTTTCACTCATCCCAACCTATCTAGTTGTTGTTGAAACCAAACCATAACTCGTCCGATATCGCGGACACGTCTATCCGGATAAATTTTACACTCTGCAGAGGTTGTATACTTTCCCCACAAGTAGGATACCGTAGCTTAACACCGTCGTGCAAGCACAGAGCCATCAAAGTCATTACCCTCCATAGCTAAGTAATGGCGCTCACCACGGGAACAATAAGGTCACATCTCATAATACAATAATTTACAGAGCTCCTTACATTTTATACCATATTTATCAATTTCCAGATATATCTCTTAGTGTCCAGTTGCACACCTGCCTCCAGGTGATTGCCATACTAACTAGAGGGATTTAGACTAAGCCTTTCCCATGCAAGGCGAGTGGTTGTACGAAAATGAGTTAGGCAAGATGAATCATCAACTCAGTCCTTAATCGAGACAAGGCAGATATCTCCATGCTTAACCACAAAAGGTATAAGCCCCAACACCACGGCATCCTACAAAAGGAACACCAATCCGCCCCATCTCTAGGGTAATCACCATCTATAACTTGTTCATTAACCCTTTCATAATACCCACAATTCATTTCCACAACTCACACAGTTTTTCTTTTAAAATCATTGTATTTGAGAAAACATAGTAATGAGTATCCATGATGAGTATCAAATCCTAAGCATACTAAATAATTATATTTTACCATAGCATATTATTTGTCCCTAAGTTTGAACAAGACAATTATCAGGTAATATCAATTCAAGGATGGCTATTCAAACGGGTCATAACTAAGCAGTGAAAATACTTCGTACATATATCGTACATGCAATATTTAAAACGGCTTCTAAGGGCTGTGTTTAAAAATAGGATCAACATGCATCAAAGGGGAATAGGCTGGACTTGCCTCCGTCGGCGTCCTCGGCAACTCCTGCTGGCGGTCCGGGTCCTCGACGTCGAACTCACGATACTCGCCTCCGACGTCCTCGTTTTCCGGCTCGTTCACTCCGTCAGCTAACGAGCGCAACAGACAAACAAGCACAGATAAATAATCACATAAATTCAAATGAGCTCTAAAAATCATGAAATTTATATGAAAGATAAATCATGATTTTAGATGAATTTACGAAGAAGAAACAATTGAATCGGAGTTCGGACGGAAGGGATATTAATTTTAGAAGATGGCTGTCAAATGAATTTCAGAATTAAATATAATGGCATGATTACGGAATAACTTACCCTTCACGTGAGGTGATGATGGCCCAGTAGCATTTGGACTTTTCGCCGTGGACTTTTGGGCTGCAGCATGATTGGCTGGCTGGAGAAAATAAATGAAGAGAGAGACAGAAGCAGAACATGGACGCGAAGCAGAACATGGACGCGGTGTTTCTTGCGTCCGTCCGCCATTGCTAGCCTCTAGAGCTTCGCCAACCGGCGATTCTGGCCACGACTTCCAAATCCAAGGGCATGGGAGGGAGAAGAGAGGTAGAGGATTCACATAGGCTAGGTACCTCGGCCGATTGCAGCGCGGGGAGGGAGATCGACGGGCGCCCTCTTCTCTGTGCAAGGATAGAGGAGGAAGAAGACGAGCGGAGAGCGGGTGATTGTGGAGCTGAGCAGCTCGGCGTGGTGAGGGAGTGCTGCTTGGTGCCGGCTTTTATAGGCTGGAGGAGGGTGGGTTGCTGTGCCACCTTTGGCAGCTTGCCATCAATGGCATCTCTGTGCTGCGCCATGGCTGCACAGAACCCGGGACAGCGCTACAGGTGGGCGGTGCGGCGCGTAGCGGAGGACGGTGGATGGTCGGCACGGCAACTGGTACAAGCTGCTTCCTGCCATGCATAGGAGCGACGGGACGAGGCAAGCACGCATGGTGCGGCGCGTAGCCATGGGCTGTGGTGGCTCAGTATGCCAGCAAGCTATGAGGATGAGCGTGGTTCTGGTGCTGGGTTTACTTGCATATGGTGAATGGTAAATACGGGTGCTTTGCCGAGCAGATGGCCAGTGCGGCGCTTAGCGAGGACGGTGGCAACTCGGCTTGCTCGTTTTGCATGCATGCATGAGTGGCTTGTGTCGCTGGTACTTGCTTGCTTGTGAGTGCACTCGTGCCGCTGCTATATATGGAGAAGGGAGGGGGAAGTGCGAGGTGGGTCCCTCGGCGCAAACAGCGAGGCGAGGTGGTGGGGTTCACATGGCGTGGTGGCGGGGTCGGCACGTGCGCCATGCGCAGATGCTGTCGGGCGAGGGCGAGCGAAGCGAGAGGGAGAGAGGTGGGGGACGGGCGGGTGATGCCGATGCCACGGAGCGGGATACAAATTGAAGATAGGTAAATAAGATGGATAAGATTTAGAAGGATATAGAGCTCAGATGACTTATAGTTTTTTGAAATGCATTTGAAAATAATTTTTAATGCGAGTGATTTTTGAATGTGAATTTTTGGGATGTTACACGTGACCTGCTAACTAGTCGGGGCCTTGAGACACCTCGGGGTCATAACCAAGATAGTAGCCCCCGAGCGTTTTTGCAATCACGAAGTGATCACAAAAGTGCTTATATGTGTGCTTGTACAGAACATGGGCTCGTGGCATGGCCCACTCGAGTTTCATTGCTCGAACCCGTGGGCTGACACATTCAATGCGGTAGGTGGCCGTTACGATTTGTCCTATCAGGACGTCCTATCATCGTGGTACATGACCATCGTCCCTTGTCGTGTCAATGGGTTACGTACTGGGGTTTGTGATCTAGGCGGGGCTGAGCGTTCTCATCGACGCTGCGTCATTCCTGCCTTTGAGAAGATCTTGATTTTTCCTGATCTTATGCAGGTGTCTGAAGCTGGCTATGATTCCCCATGGTTCATCATGCGGTGCAAGGGTTTTAAGGCCGCTGGGTCCATGTTGGTATCTTTAACACACACAGATAAATCCGCAAGCACACGGATACTGCTGTAGCTTTCACCTAGAAGTATTCCAAGTATCATATCCACAAGGAAACATTTGAGACTAACTATGATCTAACTTAACTAGGGGGCTACAAGTTTAGGATAAACAGGAGCGTAGAGAGGAAAACTAAGGTTCTCTAGTTCTGACTTGGGTAAACTATATCTTCTACTATTCAACTGGGGGCATAACTTAAGGAAAGACACCAGCAGAGGATGCTTCCCGTAGTAATCGCTCCTACTTGCCCTACAAATAGGAGGTGGAATACAAAGGACTCAACGAGGCTATAAGATTCACCCTCGCAAGCTACCACCGATCCGGAATGCAAGATGCATCCACAAGTAACCATAGTCTAAGCACCACGCTTACACTACAATTACTACTTTACTCTTCCCGGATAAAGAATAAAGCACTCAAATGAGTTGTGAACCTGATGAACAATATAAATAAGAAGCTTACTTGAATCAGAAGTTGATTACTTGAGAAATCTCAGAGGCAAGCTCAGATATAACTTGGATCTGCTAAGGTACAAGCCATAGAGAGAGCACATAGATAGGCAGGTATCTCCTCGAAACTCTTCCCTTACTCTCCATCTCAGTATTATTTACAAGACTAGATCCTATGGAGGACTAATCTCCTCTTGATAGCTGGCTCTGATCCTGATGAGGAGAATATGAATTAGGGTTTTAGGATGGCCTCCAGAGAGGGGGGTAGGGGTTGCTATATATAGGCCGAGGTGGAGTAGGGGGCAAGGAATCGAGGTGGAGTATGGGGCAAGGAATCGCCACATCATCAATCCACGTCAACTCCCTCGACCACCGTGAGCCACGGGGCCTAGATTTCCAAGGTGGAGGTTTGGACTACAGCTGAAGGCGGACGCGAGCGCTGGCCCTTTGGCACCAATGAACTCATAGTTTTCATGGTGGATATGACCGCCATGGGCCGTTCCACCAACGAGTCCACCGGCGATGCGAGGAGCCATCGCTTCCTTCCTCAATAATCGAGAGTGCGTGACTGTCCCCTACCTAAGACACCAACTATCGGTGTTTTATAAACCGAACTTGTAAATTTATACGATTGTCATGCTGCTCTAGGAAGATGATGGTAGCATCCAATAGACATGAGGATTTATACTGGTTCAGACCGGAACCTTACGTCCAGTCTCAGAGAAGATCGAGTGTGTGTTCCTCTCTTGAATACTCTGAAGTTCTTACAATGGGGGGTGCAAGAATGGTGAAAGAGGAGGTAGACCCTATGCTAGATGAGGGGCAGCCCGAAGAGAAACTCCAGGAGCCCTACTGCTATGGCGGAAAGATGGAATAGTAGAGGATGAAGAATGAGAAGATGTCCCGAGATGGGTGCCCTGGCTGCCCTTATATAGAGTTCGGAGCCAGGGCTTGATACAAAGAGGAGGTTCCCCTGACCGAAAGGTCATGAGCTTGAGGGAGGTCCTAACTATCTTGGCTTGCAAGCTATGCCATCTGCTAGTGTTCCTCCAGGCGTGGCCATCGTCATGGTCTTGAGGCCACGTTGCGATAGAGCGAGACGTGGTGCTACTGTGCCAGCCGTGGCAGGCACTGTAGGCACATCGGGTTCGTCAGTTGTCCTATGCAACGTGGCGTCTGTCATGGTCTTGGTCATCGTCTCTAGGTTCCCTAGGACGTCGTACCCATAGTAGGTAGCCGCCCCGGATCGTCGTTCGTCTGGTCGCTTCACGGGGCTGAGGGTCACGACCCCGATCGTTGGGGTCGGGGCACTCCGCCAGCCGGGAAGGTCTCTAGGTCGAGACCCTTGTCGTGGATCTCATCCCATAATGGGTGGGATTGTACAAGCGTCTTATCGGTCCTTATTCAGATGGTGGGTTTCGTACCCATCGCTACCGTTGTGCGGTGTTGTCTTGTTGGTGCGGCGTGGCACAGGGATGGCGTCTAACCGGACCGAGGTGACCACCGTCACATCGGTCTTTGTGAGGTCAGTGTGGCGTGCCTGCTCTTGTCAGAGCAAGCATACTGCGCTTCGCTCGACCTCTCCCTGTCCTGCCCAGGGGTCGTGACGGGGCGAGGTCGCGGATCTTTCATGCGACTAAGGTAGGAGAAGGGGTCATGGCCGACCCTGGCCTAGGTGTTGGTCTGGCGCGCTTGTCCTAGCTGGGCCTCGGTCGTTCGGGCTATTGTTAATTCGACGAGTTACGGGCCGCGTAGCCTGCTAACTAGTCGGTGCCTTGAGACACACGAGGTCGTGACCCCGACAGAAAGAGACATCGTCGTACTGTATTTTAAAATCATTTGCACCCATAAACACTAGATGCAACCAGCATGAACGCAACACCCTGTCCTATTATATCATAAAAGTTATTTAAAATTCATATTTTGTATTGTTTAAATTGCTAAAAGCCTAATTACATTTTGGAAATTTTAGAAAAACTATATAAAATCATTAATTTTCTTTAGTGTAAACTATTCACAGTTCAAAATAGAAATTTTGAGGTGTGACAATTTCTCACCTCCCCTATGGAACATCTTCGCTCCATATTACTTGTTTTCACTATGTTCCCTATGGGAAACCCTCGGCCTCTCCCCACGTAATCCATAGCGAGGGTGAGAGGCCAGAAGGGACCCCACAAACTCACAAGGCACATTTGCTAATTAAATATAAAGATTAAACTCTGTGTGCCTGGACTTGCCTCTTTTGGTTGCCCCAAATCATGCTCATGCACACGTGTTGCAAAAAGCAAATAAACAAACCTGAGTTGCTTCATTGAACACTAGCAAATTAACCGTGCCCCTGCTGGACTTCGACTCCTAATACACGCGACGCCTCCTTACGGTAAATCCCTTCTGCTGTTTTTGTACGCGACTATGCACACGTTGCTGGTTCTCCTCGTATGTACAAAATCATGCTTCTCTCTCCTTATCCTTGCCAAATGCTGTCTTGCCATAAATTAAACAGTCCATCCGAAGGAACGAACAATCCTTGACATCTCGCATGCTCCTGCTAGCTATTTTGCATGTATCTCCTAATCGGCGGACTCAATTGTTTGTCCACGCCATCAATGAATAAACAATTGGGCTGATTTACTTTTCCTTTCCTTACCATCAGGCCAGCAGTAATCTACTCATACTCCATGATGAGCAAGCTTCTACTGTTCTACATGAGTAACGGTGAGCAGATTCGATTCCTCAAAAGCCTCTGGTGATGGCTAGTCATTAGAGTGCCAGGCTCTTCCTCTGTTCTTTTAAGATGTGTGTTTTATGTAAATATGGGAAGTGGATTCACAATTTTTATATCAAATCGATGTAAGGATTATGAACTAATATTAAATCCACTCTTTATCAAAAAAATGTAGCTTAGTAGTAAGACATTCAGGTTTGAGGAATACATATGAATCTGATCGTGTGAGCCCATTAAATTTTAAGATCTGGGCTCGCCTTTTCTTTGGAAAATAAAAATAATAGTACTATAAAACTGCCTCTGGCATATGCATTGCCGCAAAGGTAAATCATAAAGGAAAGATAGAATCTCTGTCACTAGCTCTCATAGAGTACATAACTTTGCTGCCATCTATCCTGCACGTTTTCCGTGGAGCCGGTCAACAATTTCAACTATAGATGGTCTATTTTTCTGATTGACATCGACACATTTGAACCCTATATCAATGCAAGCTTTCACTTGCTGAAGGCGATCTGCATCTAGAGACATGTACTTGGTGGTTATGTGCTCATCTGTCCAAGTTCTATGTACCTGCACAATGGAAATCATGAATCAGCTTGGTGGTTAGCTAATTAAAGAGAATTAAATATTACTAGCATAACAAAAATCCTTGATCAAATCCGGCATGCAACCCTTACTATTACTTACACTAGAAATATATTCCCTTCCAGATTTGTCTTTGTCATCGCAACAGTTCTCTCTCGTGGTGATCTCAATAATCAAGACACCTAAACTATATATGTCACACTGCCACGAGATTTCACCGCGGTATAGATATTCTGGAGCCATGTACCCTCTGAAAGTCATTGATATCAGTAGCATAACAATCAGAATTAAAACTTACATGATATTAGGTAATGCAACTTACTTTAAGCCCGCAACATTTATAGTGTATAATCAGGATTGTTCATGATTGAAGAACCGTGAGAGACCAAAGTCGGCAATCTTTGGCACCATCTTATCATCTAACAATATATTGTCAGGCTGAAGATCCATATGAACAATACGACCATGCTCTCCCTCGTGTAGGAAATGTACACCCTGGCATATGCCCTTAATTATTTTGAAGTGTGTGTCCCAGTCCGTTCTATTTGCTTCATCTAAAGGAAGAAACACAAATTATATAGTATAAGTATTATAAACTTCGTTACAGATATACACTCTACTATCACCTCTCTTTATAAGGGATATATATACTAGATTATTTGCCTCAATGCAAATTACTGCTCTCTCCGTTTACTACTAGTTGTACCTTTTGAGGGATGAACATGAGTTATGTAAGTATTATTATGAGCATCGTTACATTGTATCATCACCACTGCTTCCCACACCATTCAATATGAAACACATTGTAGTATTGATGAGTTTCAGTATTATTCCCATGGCCTCGATCAAAATACATGTTAATTCTTAATAATTTCTATGTTATATACTGTGGGTTGCCTTTGCGAGCCCACAAAAAGGTTGGTTGATCCATAAGAAGACAGGTTGGATCATGCCAGCAGGAGCTGATTTTTTCTAGAAAAGTTTATTTCATTCACATTTTGTAGAACAATGAAAACATTTATAAGTCTTCGACATTTTGCACAACATAGTTCAACGTTTTCAGTATACTATTTCACCATGTTCATATATAATCTGAACTAGTTTTCAAAAAGTTGAAATATTTTTTCCCTGAAAAGACAAAGATAATAAAATATAATCAAATTGGTTCTCATTTTGTTTCGTTATAAAAAAGCATGGTGCATCAAATGGATTTGTAGACTGCAGACTCATTGTTTCATATTAAAACTAATTATTCACCTACCCACCCCATCCGATCAGTTATACTTACTGTATATAGTATCTCATATAGAAAACTATTGACGAATATTGTAAGCAGTTTTACTGCATGTAAGGAAAATGGCACCTATCTAGAGTTATTAAGTGATTTTGGTGATTGAGTAATAAGATGGTCAATTGGACTGATGTTGTGCGCTAGTATATAAGGTTTTAGTCCTAATAAGATGCAAGGATGGACTTGGGGGAGGTGACGGTGGTGATTGTGTGATCAACACCTCAAACAAAGGTCAAGGAGTAGTCATAAAGACCCTAGAAGAAAAGCAAAGCAAAAAGTCCAGGGGATTAAATGGAAGAAGCCTGTATGAAAATACGTGAAGAATTGGAATTCAGCGGGCACCACCTAAGCACCAGACGTTGGTTGACTACAGTTAGAAGGGCTGAAAAACATAGCCTTGCCTTAACTTTTGGTGATTATTAGAGTGCACCACACTGGAGTTCAAGAGACAGTGGTAGTTGGAGGCACAATGGAGTAACGCGGAAGGCACCGGAGCTCTCTGGTACCAGTCACCGGAGATTAAAGGTGCTACACGGAGGCTATGCAGAAGCATCCTGATCTCACCGGAAATGTCCTGTGTTGCACACTTGCACCAGACACCACCATCAGAGTTTAGGCCATCCAACAGTTGGTAACTGTCATTCTAACGGCTAGTCTATGTGGCAGGCACTGGAGCTTTCCGATGGACTCACCGGAGCTCTCCAATGCACACTGCTTTTATGTAATTTGAGACAGTTTTCGAGTTTGGGGCCATATATATACTCCTTTGTCTTGCCAAATGAGGGTAGCTGGAGTCAAGAGAAGTTGCTAGTGAGTTGAGACTCATCACGTAGTCCTCTACCCACCAAAAGTGCTTAATGAGGATTAGGCTATTAGTGTTAGTGTTTTGTGAAGTGCTTAGAGTAGTTAATTGTTAAGTAGTGGGGCCATACCAGAAAGATAGTCGCGAAGGCTTCCCCTGGGTACATGTTCGTAGCAGAGTACACATTCATCTTTGTCAACAAGAATAAATCTTGCATTGTGTTCCACAACCTTCTTTGTTATTTTACGGCAGAACCCGAGCAACTTTACTATATTTTCATGTTGTGCAACTAAAAGATTGGTTGCCTCATTGTCAAATTGTTTGCCAGCAGGAATTTGCAGATTTTCCGCAAGCTTCTTCACACAAACCACTAGGCCATTTTGCAGAATTCCCTGTTAGTTTTCACATATGCTTTAAATTTGGTATGTTTCCTGCTGTACAGTCCTGAGAAGGTACATAATATTAAATCATAATAATCGTACCGTATAGAATGTTCCGAATGCGCTTGCACGGAGTATTCGGTCTTCAGAGAATCCCGACGTAATTTCAGTGAAAAACTCTAGTGGCAGTTCCTTCGGCAATGTACTTAGAAGACTAGTCTCGTTCTGTGCGCTTTCCCCCATACTAGCTTCACCCACCATTTTTGAATTCTGAAAGTTATGGATTTCAGCTGCAGAAACATATGAACTGCTACTAGAGTGTACAGTACAAAAAACATGGCTATCTGTTAAGAGCATGTATAGGACATAGTGGATACTTTATCACCAAACTAATGTCTGCACAGGTGCTTAATTGAGTTGTTCTGAATAAACAACTCACAGGGTGTTCCAGGATGCTTTGCTTTGCTTATTATCAATGGGTTAACATGAGTGACTAACTATTTAACAGAATTAAGAGAAAATAGTACTCCATACTGTTATTTACAACATAATAAATCTCTTTGAAACCATGGATATACAAGAGTTCTTGAGAACGAAATTAAAACGCATGCTAAGTTGTACATGCTCAGACCATGCAAAGTTTTCTAAACGGATTAGAAAAGCTTTCGTAACTAAACAGCATAATCAAATCACTAACCTGAATTGATCTTGCAGATGGTACTCTGACTGAAAAGATCGGTGTGAGACACGGGGAGGAAAGGAGCGGCAGGCTAGCTAAGAGCAGGACCCGGTGTCGTAGGTAACGCTTACCAAGATCGATGGGAACATATGGGGAGTAAGTGTTTTTGAGAGAAGAAATATGGGTGTGTGTTCAGGGGCGGGGGTAGGTGGGGCACTTGTTAGATTGGGCCGAGGGGAGCTGCAAGTTGACTTGAGGTCAAGTAGCTTCATAGTTGGGGTGCATGTGCTGCTTCAGCAAGCTGGGACCGAGCCAACGATTCTCCCAGAGTGGATAACCTGCCGGTGGCTTGACGATGACCGAGAAAACGACCCCACATCCAACTGTTACAACTTACTCCCTCCATCCCACATTAAGTGTCGTTCTCTGTCCCAATGAATCAAATGACTTTAACTTTAACCAAATATGTATAAAAGAATATTAATATTTATGATCATAATTCGTAGCATTAGATAGATTATTGAATCTATTTTCATAATAACCTTATTTAGAGATATAAATGTTGTTAATATTTTCTATAAATCTAGTCAAATTTAAGAAATTTTGATCCACATGGAACCCACAATCAACACTTATTTTAGAACAAAAGGAGTAGAGTTGTGTACATATCACTTATCACATCATGTACAGAACATAAAATAAGTTGTTCACTAGGCCAACTAGTAATAGTGGGCCCCAGACCCATGTTATCTCTTTTGGCGTGGCAAGCGCCCAGATGTCCAGACAGATGTAATCGTCCGGACGTCTGCGCAGCCCGCCTCCATTTGCCTCGCTTCGAGTCGCACATGCTCCTCGCCCTGAACGCTGTGCCCGCCGCTCCTCGAGGATGGACAGCCGCGGAGCCCGCCCACGCCTCGCATGCGCACCCTGCCCCCCACTGCGCCCCGCTCCTTCCCCTGACCCCCTCCTCTCTCTCTGCGTGGGCGGAACCTGGTATCCAGCCCCAACTCGTTGCACCCCCGTTTGCCGGTCCCCAACTCTGTCGCGCCTCATCCCCTGGTGCCCGGGCCATGCGCCCTTCATTCACCGTGCCCACGTGAAACACTTGCAACAAGAGACACTTGGATGTAACATATATCGGACACAAATGAAACATTTGAAACATACCGTTGCAACATATGTGTGAAATATATACAACATCAATAAAACACTTGCAACATATGTGTGAAACATATGCAATATCCAAATAAAACACTTGCTACAACATACGTCTGAAATAAATGAAATATCTCGGAGCAGCACGACCATTCACTCCATCAACCGGTATGTCAAATCACCGTCAAGTGCCTATGCTGGACACTAGTGGGAGGGGTGCGGGGAGAAACCGCCCTGCTCACTAATAAGGAGGCCCCACGATAGCCACGGGGCTGCGCCAGCCTCTCCACCAGGGATTCCGAGACCTGGCCGACGGGAGCCCCGTGAACGCTCCCCAAGCGCATCTAAAGACATGTTTGGCAGGGCTTCTCGTGGCTCCGACTCCTCCTAGGAGCCATTTTCTCTCTCCGGTCAAAATGAATTGAGAGCCGGGAGAAGCCACGATTTGTAGCTCCTTCGGCTCTTGCTCCTTTGGTACTGTAGCACGAAGTTGGAGTCCGAAGGAGCCTGCAAACACGCCCTAAGAGCCGGAGCAGAAGGCACTGTGCGGTGGCCCAACGAGGGCCGCGGTCCCCCTCCCCCCACCCCCCTCCCCCGTGCTAAAGCAAACCAAGAAATATAGATATTGTAAACAGCAATATATTGACTTGACTCCAGCAATGCTAGACTATTAAATAAATGATGGATTGTCCGAGTCACATGCACATAAAAAGTTGACTTGACTGCAGCCATGTGATTCCAGCACCGTCCAACAATACTCCGAGTTGGTGATACTCATTTAATTTGGAGTTTTTAGCAGACACCTTTTTTGTGAACTTTAGTTTAGCAAAAAGACTTTTTTTTCCTGAACCTTAATTTAGCGAAGACTTGACTACAGCATATTAAGGTTAGGTGAGTTGCACCCTTTCAGTTGAAAAAGGAGCGAACTCCATCTTTTAAGTTTATTAAGGTTAGGTGGCTACAGCATATTAAGGATAGGAGTCCTGTGGGCCAGGCGTGTTCCTTTCTTTTTTTCTTTTTTGAATCGATAACATCTGGCGTGTTCCTTTCTACCAAGCGTGATTAGTGTTAACTGGGAAATTTGAAATTCCATCTCGGTTTGAGGTAATATAATATACCCTATGAAATTTGAATTTCCTTGTCAGATTCTATAACTCTTAGGCAAACGATCTTTGTCAACGTTCAGATTAACGGAAGTCATAACTCAACTCTGCAATCTTATCATACTGGCAGATATCTCCAGATGGAATATTTCATAGGCCATCGCGTTCCTGACAGTAAAACAAATTTGCATGTCTGCTGCAGAAACTCCCACTACAAGGACTTAACTTTTCTGCTAAATCATCTCTCCTGCATAAAAAATAAAAAATAAAAAATAAAAAATAAACTCAACGTGATGAGTTTATAGCTTCTCTTTTCTCACAAGCATACCGCTCAATGTTCATGATCTTGTGCTGCACCACAATGGGCTTACTGTCAAGTGTCAACAGTTAGTCAACCATGTACCATTAGACCAGCGATCAACATGAGATTAAACAGCAATCTTGCTACCAATATTAAATGCTCAGACAAAAGTACATTTTTACATATTTTTGCAAGAAGACAAATAAAAGGCATCTACATAATACTACACAAGGAGCAAACAGAACTCAGGGTACAGTACGTTACACAAAACTACAACACAATTACTAAATCAATGCCCAGGTCCAATCCATACACATGCATACAACAATAAACCCTTCTTAAAGAAGACATGATCTCAAAGTTTCGAGCACAGAGCAAACGAACTGGAGTGAATGTAACTATGATGCTCTCTTAACCATGTTTACCATAGGATAAGTGCCAATTATCTTGACTTCATGGAGGCAGCAGATATTTCAGTTACGGTTGGCATGATGGATGCATCACTGCACTTGATCAAGCGGTATGAAAAATAAAGAAAAACAATGAAAAGAGTTCTGACATTGTGAGCTCAGCATACATCCAATTCCTCCATCTTCAAAGGAGGTTTCCTTGGATGCTCATTCAGTTGTCTCTCCATGTCATCCTTGAGTGTATTGTCATGGGAACCGAAAAGCCATACTTCCTTGAGTTTCAGTTTAGAGAGATTCTTTACCTCAATGAACTTCAATGTCGACCCACTACAGCAGCGAGCCGTCAGTAGCTCAAGATTTTGCATTGCTTCGGATCCAAAGGATACATTTAACTTTGAGCTGCAAGTAATCTCGAGGATCTTTAACTTTAAATAACAGCGTTGCTGTATTCCATTCACCCAGACACAAAAATCAAGCTTGCCATCAGCACCATGATGTGGCTTGACAGAAAGACGTAGAATACTTAATTCCTTTATTTCCCCAAGAACATTAATTACTTCAACTTCTTCTGACATGGTTATCTCCAGTTCCACCTTTGTGAGTTTGGGAAGATCTTTGATCCATGATGGCACTTGTTTTACAAGACCGCATAGCTTAAGGCTCTGAAGGTTCTCTAGAGGTTTCCCCTGAGTTTTCTGCTGAGGCTTCTCCTGGGGCCTATGCTGAGGCCTCTGCAGAGTCTTCTTCAGGCCGTTCCCCTGGGGCTGCTGCTGAGTTTTCTTTAGAGGCTTCTTCAGATGCAAGGAAATGTTATCCAAACATTCTTCATTGCCCTTGCTGAGCCACACTGACAAGGATTCCAGACGGACATGGCATGAGATGGCAGCACAGAACTCCATGCAGTTTTTCTTGTTGACACTGAACACTCCAAGCTTGCGCAATTGGGTAATCTTCTTGAGCTCTCTGAGGGAGGCTTTGCCCCCTGCAAGACCAGCATTGACAACACCAAGTGTGTGCAAAGCAGTCAGCTTGTCGATACCTATTGGCACCTCAACACCAACTAATTGATGAGATCTGCATGGTGTTGATGGTTCTCCTGCTGGGAAAGTTGTGCCAGCACGGATGTACTGCAGTTTCTTTAACTTGGTGATAGATGCTGGCAAGGTAACTATGGAGGTATGCCTGACATCCAGAGTCTCAAGCTGCCGTAACTCACCCAATGAACTCGGCAGATGGCGGATCCCACTGCTTCCTCGCAGAGATAGAAACTTGAGACGAGGAAGAAGCTTCACCATTAGCTCGAGGTCTTTATCTGTCACACCTGTTGCATTCTCCAAATCGAGCACTCGAAGCACCTTCATACTTTTAGAGATGAAGAATGACTCCCACTCCCCAAACACTGTTAATGACCGTAGACGTGAAAAATCAATGCTTTCAAACACAATCCTGTCTCTGTCCCAGCTGCTCTCTATTACAAGGTGACGTCCTGTGCGCCGGGTGGTTGGAAGGCAACGCCCCTTCAGTGCAAAGACCTCCAGTGCAAAAATAATGTTCTCTTCGTCTGGACGTGAAATGATGTATTCGTGGAAGAAAGCACTGACTTGGCATTGGACCATTCTCATGTGTGTGATGGCTTTGCACATTGGTGGTTGGATCATGCTCAGGTTGACGAGCATTGAGAAGAGGATCTCTCCTTTCTCCTCTGCAGTAGCGTCTTTAGTGTCCCTGGAGTAGCCCTCAGCAACCCATCGCATCACCAAACGCCTCCGTCGAATGATTTGGGACCCAGGGAATATTGACATATAGAATATACATGGCCTTAGGAAATCTGGGCATGTACGGAAGTAGGAATGCATCCAACCAAACAGATCTCTCAGACCACCAAACTCAGGGTTGCTCTCAAGCTCATGCATAAATCTGCGATTAAGCGTTCTAGTGCTCTCCATACATGTGACTGTCTTGGGTGCCAAAAACTTAGCTACAGCAACTATTACTTTAGGAAGTCTACCACACTTCACAATAAGTTCTTCTAGCTCTTTGTCATCTGAATTCTTTAGAGGTGATGCCTGGTTTTTATTTTGTACCTATTGTAAAGAAATTTGAATATCTTAGTCATTTTGGTAAACACAAAATACATTAGGTATTTTCTTTGTTATATAAAATGGATCTTCATGATGAATTGCGCTTGATACATTAAAAAGGCCAATGGAACACGAAACAAAAATAAAATGGTCAAGTGAGGACACATAGAAGTATCTACATATTATAAGAATCCTAAAAAATATTATATGCATGACATGGCCAACATAAATGTTTTGTATCTATGTGATCAATCATAGTAAAAATAATGTGGCCACACATATACATGTGTACCATTGGGTAGATTATTAGTAAAATAATTTGGCCACACAGGATGATGACACACCTATTTGTTTCTCAAAATTATCTGAATAAGTGCACTGGATTATAAATGCATGATTAATTGAGAAGCACATGTCAATATCCCATGCAGGAGCATGGTTAAGAGTATACATAATCCTTTACATCTTGATGTTCTTCCTAAAAACCATACATGAGTTCCATGTTAAGGAAAACAAAGCTTTGTAAAGTAAAGTAACAGCTAACAACTTGTGAAATGGAGAACTAATCTTAACACTTTGGAGAACAGATACATGGTTCACCTCCTAAATTTCTGTTTGAGTTATGTATTGTGTTCTGTGTTGTGAAATCAATGAACAGAACAGTTTGTGTTCCCCCACCAACTACTAGTATGGTGTACAGTAAAGGTGCTCTCCAGATTAGTAGTTCTAAATAACAATCTATTTGTTAGACATTATTATTGGAAAGAAACTGATGTAGAAAATTGAAATACAAGTGGCAGATTTCAGACAAACTTATGAGATTTATGGTGCAAAAGCATATCATCCCTTGGCAGACAATAAACCTAAGAAAAAGATACAGCACCCTGTTTTGATTTACTCTCCTACATGCTATACTTCTGGGCAAACTAATTGCAGTTTCATACTTCCACTAGATAGATTGCTTGGAACTGTTGGGTGACACATGTTTGGAATTGTTGGCAATATGATAGAAAAAACCATCTGCATTCTTCAGCATTGCGTGGACTAAGTTTAATTTTTTTACTATTTTTGCAAACAACATTCAAACTCCTGTAAAATGGCAAACCATCTATCTAGGATGCAGCCATGAATAAAAGATTATTGAGTATCGACCAACATGTTATGGATGAGATGGTAATCACTCCTTATTTTTTAATGTCCGTAACTGTGGGTGAAGGAGAAACAACAGGTAGTTGTGAATGAGATGCTATGTTTGTGGTAAGACTCATGCAGGACAATAGATTCAAGTATCTAGAAAACATGAATGTTTCTTATGATTAAGAATACCTCTTTTCTAAAGAGATCAAATGATGCTTCAGCTTCTAGGCCCTTCACGTTAAACACAACCTCTTCATTGTCTGCGCAATATGTGGCAATGCTTTCTTCGGTTGTGATGACAATTATAACACTCTTGGAATGTCTAGATACCAGGGAAGGTTGTATTAAATCCCATTCTTCTGTAGACTGTACATCATCAATAACAACAAGACACGGATGTTCTTTTAGAAGCTTATGGCATTCCTGAATAGGGTCTTCGATTCCCAAGGCTTCAATAGGTTCCGAATGAAAATCCAAAAGTAAGCTCCGAGAGAAGTCCCTCAGATTGAATGGATGGGACACCAGAACCCAACCATACTTGTCAAATATTGGGTCCTTTTGAAGCATTCTTTCATAATACAAATTTCTGACTAGAACTGATTTCCCAACACCTGCTATCCCCCACACAGACATCACTTGCCAATCATTGAAACGTGCTGTGGTCTGATAGTTACGAAGTTCATTCATTTGTGACTCACGTCCAACAAGGCTAAACTGGTCAAACCAGCTACTGGCTACAACCTTTCTTGAGGTCGGAATTCTGTGATAGGAAGTAAGACCTGCCCCGTGATTCACTTCATCCTCCATTAATATCTCATTGTTGCTTGACATTACCCTTCCAGTCTCCTTGCCCTGAGGACCCTGGAAATAAAAGGCAAGGAGAGAAGGGAAAATCCAAGAGTTACTAGGAGAGAGATTTGGAGTTTTGGACTGACCAACTAAAAGTTATATTTCTAACCCAGTTCTCATATTTTCTCGAGATTAGATCCATCTTTGATAGATTGAAGTGTTTTTTGAATTTCATGCAATAGACTGAGAAATATATTAAATACAAAGAATCCATAAACTAGTCACTTGTCAAGTAGATAGCAGTCGTTTAATTTTCTTTACAGGCAACCATTTTAAATTTTTTAACTCGTGACATACATTGAGTAAATACGTGACACCTATCGAAACTTTACTTTATATGAATTTATTTTGACATTAGAAAACATAATGACCAATACCGTGCATCAGAGAGACAGAGACTAATGTCCAAAAAAAAGCTACATATAACAGAAATATGTTTTTTTTCATAAAAGTGAATTCACTCTGTTCCTATCTCACCTCCTTGAAGAAGACACATACAGGGTGGTCAGCTGAGTACTGTTTAAGCTCCAACACTTGGTATGAGTGTCCAATACACAAGCTTGCGATTTCTCGTTGCTCCGTTGACACGATAATCCAGTTGCCCTTCTGCCTGTCGGGTAGGCATGCCCTGATGGCATCCCACTCTCCCATTGTGCACACATTTTCCAGGACGATTAGGTACCTCTTCTCATCCACTTGCTTCATGAGTTCTTCAAGGAGCCCTCCTTGCTTTGCTCCTGTTCTCTCCATCCTTTTCAGTTCGTCTACATCTACAGTGGTTCCTTCTTGTAAGCAAGAATTTGTATAGAACTGAGTCATTAAGCTCTGCTGGAATTTGTGGGGATTGAAAGGATATGTTAATCTGATCCAGCCACGGCATCCAAAGTTTTGGCAGATTTCTGGATCTTGGTAGGCTTTCCTGATGATGGCTGTCCTACCAAGATCACCACCTATCCCCCACACCGAGATAACTCCAAGATCACTATTTTCCTTGGTGATCAACTGTGTGAGATCCCCTATGCCTTGCTGCTTTTTTGTGGTGTCCCTTGCCTCAACAAACATGTGACGTGCTGTTGCGCCATTAGCAGGGCTGGTTGTGGGTTGTTGCTGCATGACCGGTTTGGATCCAGAGTCACTGATGAGGCTGTAGCGTGAGTTTCTCTTGCTAACATCCTTGACCCTGGCCTTGATCTGCTCTATCTCGGTGACTACTGCATCTATGGGTAGCGCCGATGCTGCCATACATGATGGTATGAAGCGGCGCCACCAGTGGGGCCGGTTATCCGAGTGAACAACAAACTCAATGCAATCCTCCACATCATAGGCTAGGTCACGGACCTGCCTCACCCATGTCCTCACCACGTTGTTCTTGGCACGCTCTTCATTGGCCACGTTGAGAAAGGAGTGCATCATCTCAAATTCACCTGTGATGAACACGAGGTCCCTCTGTGCACTCTGCTGCAGCTTTGACTCTTCCTCAATAGCCGACTGGGCCTTGGTTAGTACCCCCTCCACCACAGACTTTGCCAATCCAACCACAAGATCCCCCATTGCACGCTCCCTCCCTCTCCTTCTTTCCTCTCTCCCTCCCTCTCTCCTTGTGCTTCTGTGTCGTAGCAGCTAGCAAGTGATGCTGCTAATGTAGTAGAATTGCATATTTTGAGTACCCAGAGATGGGACTAATGAAGGAAAGACCAGCTCCAGCTGTGAAACAGATAGACATTATTGTTAATCAAGGCTGGCAGGAACTGTGGAATGAGTCAGGTCAATAAAAAAGTAATCTAGCTGTACGCTCAACAACTTTGTCTCACCAAGTGAGCCTCTTCGTCAAGGGATCTGCACTGCACCTAACCCAATGTCCTAATAAAGAAGTCCTATTGGAAAAAGAAAAATTTGTTAAAGTTGGAGTGTGGGGCAACTGATTGCACATGTTGTTACATGGGGCCAAATGACCTCTTAAGAACAATACAGTTGTTATGCCTCCGGAAGAAAAAAAACACAACAATATTTTTCTACAAGAGAAACCTAATCCGAACAATTGATTAGACACAATTTTTCTTAAGCAAAGTGAAAAAGCATCATACTAAGTCAGAAATCGTTTTTACTATGAATTAGTTGCAATCAGCTAGTAGCTGCTAAGGAGGTAGAAAACACCCTTATGGCACTATTGATGATGACTTCGTTTTGCATATCTTTTGCTAAACTAACTTTTCTTCTGAGGTACTGTACTCACCTAACCAACTAATAAGTACAACGTATGGTTACCGAAACAGGTTTGTACGTTGTTTTGCACAGGTAATATTTCGAAAAATTGCCAACTGAATGTCATATGGAGCAGTAGCATCAGGTCAATCACCTATACTGAATTACTGATATGCTCAGCTGTATTTGCTCTCCAGCAAGGGTATTTTTCTTCGGAGAAAAACTCTAGACACACTATAGTTTGTTAATCTAAGCGATGCATTTGTCCGAAACATGATCCAGGTTTTACACCCTTTGGTCAAACACAGCTCCCCTCACCCATTTATGCATCATACTCTGTTCGTTTAACACTATTTAACAAAGCTACTAATGTTCAATTTCAAAACAATTCAAACACGTACAGTACACTGAAGTAACTTCGGAACTAAACTAAACGGATGGGGAACAACCAAGTAATACCCTATCTGCATGTACAGGTCTGCATCTACAGCCAATATCCGGGACAACTTGGACCAGAGCTCTACACTGCTCAACTGCCAGCCGCTAATCAGGATTTGGAATCAACTACTCCAACAGTCAGCCAAACAAGAGAAACACAGTGCGTTTCCATACCCCGTACCTTGCGCAGGACAGGAAGGATGCAAACGAGGAGCGGCAGTGGCCGCGCCCGGGAAGGACAAGAGCCAGAAGCCCTTTGGATCAAGCCGCCACGTGATTCATCACACCGGCTGCTACCAAAGCTTGCTTCTCCTCTTCGGGTTTCGGGGCCAGTCGACTCGGGGCTCGTTGGGGCCGGCGGTGGGGCGGGGCACCTTGTGGAGCGGCGGCGAGGGAGATCTGGTGGGGTCGAGTGATGGGTATCACGGGCGGGAACCGGGAGGGAGAGCGGGGATGCGGCCGCCGGCGGTGGCGTGGATTTGGGATTTTGGGGCCGGTGGTGGTAGGAGGCCAGGAGCCTAGGCGTAAGGAGCGGCAGCGGGCCAGCGGCGTAATAAACAGAACAGACTGGAGACCATTGACCAAGGAATTTCCTTGCTCTACTACTTGCACGATACTGATACTGTAGATCGTTTTTGTGTTTTGCCACTTTTTCCACCCTTTTCAATTTCCTTATTATTATTTTCTATCTTCTCCGCAATTGCTGATGGAGTGATGGAAATTCCTTGCTACGTTGCTAGCACAAATCTTAAGACAAGCTAGCCTATCAACTAAATTTTTTTATTTTTCAGGACTTTGTATTCTCTCGATGTAATATTTTTTAAAAAAAAAGCAATAAAACCTTTCTTTATTATTGAAAAAAGACAAGGCTAGGTGGACAAAGCTTTGTGGTCTCCGAGCATTTGTAACGTGTCTAGATTGTTGATTTTCTTAATTGTGAAGTAACATGTTATATGGTGGTATGAATTTCTTAATTGTGAAGTAACATGTTATATGGTGGTATGAATCAGTGTTTCCAAGCTTTACGGTCTTGAGTTTAAACCTCCTTTTGTCGCCTTATATTGTTTCCCACTTTTCTCCACTATCAAGTGCTCATTGAGCGGGCATGCAGCCAGCTTCAACTCAGACATAGCGATGTCGTCTTATATTGTTTTTAGTTATTTTTTCACTATCGAGTGCTCATCGAGCGGGCATGCGGCAGGCTCCAATTGAGACATGGTGGTTCACCGCCAGTTCAAATGTCTAGAATCCAGTGAAAGGATAAGGCAAATGTTTTTTTGCAAGTTCTTTGTTGGTTCAACGTGCATAATGCATGGTGAGCGAAAAAACTCTACTTACTATAACATTAGAGATAGATAAATCTTTAACAACAAAAAACAGAAGAATAAAGGCCACATCCATCACTCAAATAAAATATGTCCACTCAAATAAAATTATGTAATACATTCATTGTCACACCCTAAGTACTTTTCCACAACAAACACCAACAAAACTAATAAAGTTTGCATCACAACAGTTATTATCTTTGTCGTCTTTTGCACACAGAACAGTCTTAACTGCAGTTCAATCCCATGATGGCTATTCCTTGGTGACAACCGACAACAATCCTATACATTGTTAATATATGCTTCATTAGATGAACATTATGCCAACCAAATATATTCATGACAAATTGGAGTATATGACGGTACTACAAGTTCCAAACAATCTTAGAACCAATTAAAAGATGAACAGCTAACAAACATACTGTGTATGTAGACTATTAGTGCTCTAGTCTTGGCATGTATCACACAAATGTTCTAGTATGGAGAGGTGAATAGTGGTATATATTTGGGTTGTCTAAATAGGTACGATGTCGTTACAAATGCACCACATTCAAATTAACACTTTTACACGAAGTTAGGATCAAAATATATGAGGAATACTATACATATGCAGGGCTAACCTCGAAGCAAAATTTGAATGTATGGTGTTACACAAAATTTGGTTAACAGATGCCTTCTAAGGCTATGTGTTAGCAACCGTTTTGCAATAGCTGTAAGATAATCTGCTACTTGTTCTATTTGTTCTGCTGGAATAGAAGGTTAGACAATATGTAGTCCTTGTTGTTGAATCTACTATTGGCCTTGCATTGAAGCCTGCAAAGCAATTGTAGTGTAATTTCCTTGCAAGAGCACGAGAAAATCCAGTAGGCTGAATAGCAACAAAATACACTACGAGTCAAGGTCTTTTCTTAGGTTGTAAAAAAGCCACTAGGGCTATTTTATGTACTCTCTTTCAGGCATAAATAAGAGATAGGAAGCACCAGCAAGCTGCAGCTCGTAGCAACCACAATCAGCCTCCACCTCTATCAAAGTGTAGTGCAGTTCGATTCAGCAGCAGCAGCAGCACTCTAGTGCGGCTGCATTCCTGAGTAGTGCAGCAACACTTGCTGGTTCTTGTGCGTGTGTGTTCTGTACTCCCCCTCTCTTCTCCTACTTTCTACCCAGCCCCAAGTGTGTGTGAGAGAGAGACTGAGCTGCTGCTCACCTGTGCAGGCTAGCCAGATTCCAACAACTTGTATAAAGAGCCATGGTTGAGCGGCCACCGATGATGTCGGGAGCAGCAGGAGGTGGAGGTCGTTCACACCCCTTGTCCATCAGGGACGCCTACCATCGCAGTCACTAGAGCAGTGTCAGCTCGTGGTGCAGCGGACGGTGAGAGAGATATGCGGTGCCAACTCGGTGCTCACCCACACCAACTACGGTGAGTGAGCGCACTGATGAAGGTGATGCTGAAGGCGAGGAAGCTTTGGCACGCCATCGATGTCAGCACAGTGGATGGGGAGGAGGACTGCACGACCATGGAGGCGATCCTCAAGGCCGTACCGTCGGAGTACGTGGAGTCACTAGGGAATAAGGATTCTGCGAAGCTTGCTTGGGATGCACTCAAGGCCATGCATGTCGGTTCGGATGGCATGAAGAAGGCCAATGCGTAGTAGCTTCAGCGGGAGTATGAGGCGTTGATGTTCTGTGATGGTGAGGCAGTGGAGGACTTTGCACTACGGCTACTGTCGCTGGTTAGCTAGCTCGTAGTGCTTGGTGTCACCATTGATGAGGAGGACGTCGTTGCCAAGTACCTGCGAGTGGTACCCACCAAGTACGTGCAAATCACTCTGTCAATCAAGACATTGATCGATCTATCCACCCTCACCATTGAGGATGTGATAGGGCTCCTAAAGGCAGTGGATGATTGGGTCAAAGCCATGGCATGGACGACGGCCAGCAGGAAGCTGCTGCTAACTGAGGAGTGGGCGACTCGAACGTGCAAGCGGCAGCCGAGGAGGGCTCCTTTGGGTCGTCCGACCGTGGTGGTGCGGGAAAGTGCCGTGGCAAGCCACCACAGCGGAAGAAGGACGACGACAGTTTCTGACAGCGACACTTGCCGCAAATGCGGCAAGACAGGACATTGGGCCCGGGATTGCAAGAATCCCACAAAGAAGGAGTAGGCGCATCTTGCGCAAGCGGAGGATGACGAGCCGGCACTCCTAATGGTGCAGGTGTGCACGCTAAGCGATGTCGTAGAGCCAAAGCCGGAGCAGAGGGTCTTCCTCAATGAGTTGCGCGCCCAAGTCCACCTTGAGTATGAGGGATGTGTAGCTCTTATGCACATTCTATTGCGTCGGCCATGCGAAGGTGATGAAGCCCCACATCTCCAAGTTGGAGGAACGGAGCCTGCTGATGGTGTTCCTAGGCTATGAGGCGGGAAGTAAGGTCTACCGGTTCTTTGATCTGCGCGGAGGCAGGGTTGCTGTCTCATGTGACGTCGTCTTTGATGAGAAGGTGGACTGGGGAAGTTCGGGCATAGGGGAATGCAAAGG
The DNA here is from genome assembly GCA_022457205.1 of Saccharum spontaneum. Taxonomy (NCBI): domain Eukaryota; kingdom Viridiplantae; phylum Streptophyta; class Magnoliopsida; order Poales; family Poaceae; genus Saccharum; species Saccharum spontaneum. The sequence continues at coordinate 29,834,930 of CM039595.1, read as the reverse complement.
TGGCCATGGGACTTTCGTTGTCGAGCACCTGGTCAACCATAGCAGTGGCGGTGCGAGGCAGGAGGAGCCGGTTGCAGGCGTGACGAGTCCAGAGGTGGCTAGCCCAGAGGGTGCTACATTGACAGAGACACCAGCCCTTGAAGGGCTTGCAAGCCTACCCACGATGGGTGCGAGCAAGCAATCACTGGCTACAACGACACAAACTCCACCGCCATCCCCTGTTCCGGTAGAACAGAGGACCTTGTCCATCGAGCTTGGTCCAATTTGCATCTACGCCAACCGATGTGGATGGCCACATCGACGCATACCACCAAAGTAAGGAGGTGCGCTTCTGTACCATGGAGAACCTCATCAAGGAAGCTGCAACCCCAGGCGTTAAGAGCAGAGTGCTCGATGATGAGGATTTGCTGATGTGGCGCGCAATCAGCAATGACGGCGGGCCATGCTCAAGGAGATGAAGGCGGTCCAAGATAACAAAACAAGGGAGCTCGTCGATCTGTCAATCGGACTCAAATGGGTCTTCAAGGTAAAGCATGATGAGCACAACGCCATTGCCAAGCACAAGGCATTGCTTATCGCTAAGGGTTTTGTCCAACGGGTGGGGATCGATTTTGAGGAAGTCTTCGTGCCCGTCCACCACAAGGACATGAAGTCTGCTTTCCTCAACAGCGAGCTCTCGGAGTTGGTCTTCGTCCGGCAGGCGCTAAGGTTTGTCATCGAAGGGCAGGAGCACAAGGTGTTGCGGCTGCACTCGGGTTGCGGTAGGGTCCTTGGGCCTAGAACATAAAGCTTGACACCACACTCGGCGAGCTCGGCTTCGCCAAGTGCGCCACCAAGCATGCACTCCACACGCGATGACGGGAAAGGAGCATCTCATCATTGGAGTGTACGTGGATGACTTGATCATCACCAAAGCACGGAAAGAAGATATTGATGGTTTCAAACACGAGATGGCACATCGATTCTGCATGAGCAATCTCAACTTGCTCACCTACTACCTTGGGATTGAGGTGAAGTAGGGGTGGGACTCCATCACCCTGTGCCAGCATGCGTACTCAAGGAAGCTGTTGAGCGGAGCGGCATGGTAGATTGCAAGCCGTGTGCGACACCGATGGAGGAAAGGTTGAAGCTGTCGAAGGCAAGCACCGCAGTGAAGGTGGACATGCTATCAAAGCATCATCGATAGGTTACGCTACCTGACTCACACATCGTTGGACATCTCGTTCACTATCGGGTATGTGAGCAGGTTTATGGAGTCGCGGTCAAGCATTTGTTGTGCTACATCAAGGGGATGACAGATTTGGGAGTCGCCTTCCCCAAGATCGGCGAAGAGGAAATGCGGCTCTGGGCTTCAGCGATAGCGACATGGCAGGTGACATTGACGGGCATAATAGCACCTCTAGCATGTTCTTCTTCCCCAGTTTGTCCCCTGTGGCCTAGTAGTCACAGAAGCGGAAGGTGGTGGCATTGTTGACATTCAAGGTGGAGTACATTGCAGTTGTGACGACGGCATGCCAAGGAGTTTGGCTGCGCTGGCTGCTGGACAAGCTCGTCAGGGAAGAAGCTCGCCCACCGACGTTGATGGTGGACAATCAGCCCGCCATTGCCCTCGCCAAGAACCCCGTCCTCCACAACTGGAGCAAGCACATCGACATCAAGTATCACTTGCTTCGTGATTGTGTCAATGGAGGACACATTGTCCCCGTGTTTGTCGAGACCGGTCAACAGCTCTGAACATCCTCACCAAACCTCTTGGGCGTCTTTGGTTCCTGGAGCTGAGAAGCAAAATTGGATGTCGATCTCAGGCTCAAGGAGTAGCAGTAGGATTAGGGGAAGGATTGTAAGATAATCTGATGCTTGCTCTATTGGTTTTGCTGGGACAGATGGTTGACAATAGGTCAATTCCTTGTTGTTCAATCTACTGCTGGCCTTGCGTAGTTGCACAGAAGCCTACAAGCAATTTTAGTGTAATTTCCTTACAAGAGCACAAGAACATCCAGTAGGCTGAATAGCAGTAGAATACTGCAAATCAAGGTCTTAGGTTGTAAGAAAGCCACTAGGGCTGTTTTACGTCAGTTATAAATAAGAGGTAGGAAGCACCAGCAAGATGCAGCTCATAGCAGCTACAATCAGCCTCCATCTCTATCAACTGTAGTGCAGTTCAGTTCAGTAGCAGCTACAAGTGTGTGAGAGAGAGAGTGAGCTGCTGCTCACTGTGCAGGCCGGCCAGATTCCGACAATGGCATGTGGCAATCTCAACCTATTCAAATATTTCTTTTCTTTTTCTCAGAGAAATATTAAGTCAGATGCTTTATCACAAAGAACATTATATGATACAAATGCATCAAACATGGAATTAAGATTCCTGTGAAGGTAGATATGATTTCACACTAGAACCTTCACCAAATTTGTTGAATAAAAAAGAGTACAAAAATACAACTTTGCAAAAAATTTGAGAAATTTTCTTGTTTAATTCAGTGGTTTTAAGGAGTGCTGTGGGTTAGAACATGATCATTTCATGGTTCCTCGGAAAATATGATTGAAAGTTTGAGTTTATAATTATGCAAAATTATTTGGACACCCCCTATCTGATTCACAACTCCAGGCACTAGCTGGGTTTTGTTGGTCCTTGCCTGATGGCCTTGGCCAAGGGGAGGATATTGAAATGTTGGGCTAGTAGTCTGATGCGTGTGTGGTCGCCTCCGAACCTGTGTTTATGGATCTTGCAAAAATTCTAATTTGGAATGTTAGGGGATTAAATTCTATCTCTAGACAAGACTCTGTACGTTCTATCATGGATTCAACTCGGTCGGACATTGTTTGTATTCAGGAAACCAAAGTCACAGATATGTCTCGCAGAGTTATACTCTCTACCCTAGGCTCAGATTTCTCAGGCTTCACTGTTGCCCCCTCTGTTGGTGCTAGCGGGGGAATCTTGGTTGCCTGGAGACGACATATTGGATTTTCTGTAGCTCAGCGGGTTGACAATCATAGTGTAACAGATTAGTTCTCCCCGAAAAATGGGCAGTCATGGTGGTTGACTTGTGTTTATGGACCCCAAGGTAATGAGGACAAAATTCAGTTTTTACAGGAATTACGGGATATTCGTGCAGCATGCCCAGGACCATGGATGGTGGCTGGGGATTTTAATCTAATTTATAGGGATGAAGACAAGAATAATACCAATTATAACAGGGCAATAATGGGTCGTTTCAGGAGGTTTATCAATGATTTGGCTCTTAAAGAGACACCCCTGCATGGTCGCAAGTATACATGGTCAAACCAGCAAAACTCTCGTACCTTGGTGGAATTGAATCGAATGTTATGTTCAGTTGACTAGGAGGAGAAATTTCCCAACTACCTACTTATGAGTTTGGCTTTAGATGATTCTGATCATTGCTCTCTCCTGCTGGGCCTCCAAGATAATAAACCTGGACGACCCAGATTTCACTTTGAATCCTTTTGGACTAAACTTAATGGTTTCCAAGAGGCTGTTGCTTCAGCTTGGACTTCAACCCCTGCTGGTTCGTGCCCTTTTTTAACTCTGAACAAGAAGTTCAAAGCTGTTACCAAGGGCCTGCAGAGTTGGAGTGATAAGGCGGTGGGACAGGTTAGCTTTCAGCTTGCCTTGGCAAGAGAAATTTTGCATCAGTTCGAGATCACCCAAGACAACTGACAGCTTTCCCCTGGAGAAGTTTGGCTCAATAACAATCTGAAGAAGCATAGCTTGGCCCTTGCATCCCTCAAGAGCACGATGGCTCATTCATGCTCGAGGATCAGCTGGCTCAAAGATGGTGATGTTAATACAAGACTCTTCCATATGCACGCCCGGCACTAGAAAAGGAAGAATTTTATTGAGAAACTTGTTACAGGAGAACGAATCTGCACTAGCCATGAGGACAAGGTTGCAGTCATTGATGAATTTTATGAAAACCTACTGGGAACCTGTACAGTTAGGGAGCACACAACCAACTTGGCTGATTTGGGAATTAATGCACAAGACATGTCAGAGCTTGAACTCCCCTTCACTGAAGATGAGGTGTGGAGGACGATCCAGCAGTTACCTTCAGATAAGCCCCCCAGGCTGGACGGGTACACAGGTCGTTTCTATAAATCCTGTTGGGCTATTATAAAAGAAGACATCATGGTAGCAATTTCAGCGGTATGGAGCAGGAAAATGGTAAATTTCGAAACTCTGAATTCAGCTTACATCACCCTCATCCCCAAAAAAGAAGGTGCAGAACATCCCAAGGATTTCAGGCCCATAAGCTTGGTCCACAGTTTTGCCAAACTAATAACAAAGCTGCTTGCTAATCGTCTTGCCCCCTAGACTGCAACAGATTGTCTCTCCTAACCAAAGCGCCTTCAAAAAAGGGCGTTTTATACAAGATAACTTCATGTTAGTGCAATAGACAGCAAGGTACCTTCATTAGCAGAAGCAGCCTCGAATTCTACTCAAGTTGGACATTTCAAAGGCATTTGATTCTGTGTCCTGGCCCTTCCTACTTGAGATATTGCAGCAGCTCAGTTTTGGACAAATTTGGCGGGATATAATCAGCGGGCTGTTATTTTCTTCTTCAACTCAAGTCTTGTTAAATGGGATCCTGGGTGGCAATATTGCACATCGACGAGAGCTCGGGCAAGGCGACCCCCTCTCCCCGATGTTGTTCATCCTAGTTATGGATGTATTGAGGCACATGATTTCGAAGGCTGAAAATGAAGGCTTGCTGCATCCACTATCTAGGCATAGCTTACATCACAGAATATCTATTTATGCGGATGATGTGGTTATGTTCCTCCGTCCAGAAGCTGGTGACATTTCGGTAACCTTGGGTATCCTCAATTTGTTTGGAGAAGCAACGGGGCTCAAGACAAACTTACAAAAGAGCAATGTGTTGCCCATCAGATGTGGCAATGCGGAGCTTGCAGCAGTGCAAAACCTGCTGCCCTGTGCACTCACTGACTTCCCTTGCAAATATTTGGGAATGCCTCTCTCTCTGAAGAAACTTACCAAGGATCAAATTCAGCCTATTATTGACCACATTGTTGATCAGCTTCCTGGTTGGAAAGCAAAACTGATAACCAAGGTTGGAAGAATGGTTCAAGTTCAGTTTGTGCTCATTGGTATGCTCATCTATCTAAGTATGGCCATTGATTTTCCACCTTGGGCTATTAAAGTAGTGGATAAAATTCGACATGGGTTCCTTCGGAGAGGCCGCAGAGATGCAAAAGGAGGGCACTGTCTTGTTGCTTGGGGTAAGGTTCGTATTCCTAAAGAAGTTGGGGGCTTAGGAATTTCAGACCTTAAAACCCTTGGCTGGGCACTGCGAATGAGATGGGTCTGGCTACAAAAAATAGAACCGCAGTGCCCATGGGCTAATCTCCCAATTCATGTGCCACAGCAAGTCAGAGCCTTCTTCACAGTGGCTATTTACTCCGAAGTTGGGGATGGAGCGAACACCCTTTTCTGGACAGACCGTTGGCTCCATGGCCAATGCATCACAGATCTTGCACCTCGTCTTTTTGCCATCATCCCTAAAAGGCGGACCAAACAATGAACTGTCCAGGATGCCCTCACCAACCAGACTTGGATTTCTGATATTAAAGGGGCTCGCACGGTTGGTGTAATTGTTGATTACCTCCTCCTATGGGACGTCCTAGCTGATTTCTCCTTGCAACCGAATGTTGAAGACAAACATATTTGGCAGTTTTCCTCAGAAGGATAGTATTCAGCCAAGACTGCATACAAGGGACTTTTTGTAGGGTCTTCATCTTTTGAGCCTTGTGAAAGAATTTGGAAGACTTGGGCACTGCCCAAATGCCGCTTCTTTGTTTGGTTGGTGGCTCACAACCGATGTTGGACAGTGGATCACCTTGCACGCCGTGGACTCCCTCATCCTGAGCACTGCCCTTTATGTGATCAGGCTGTAGAAACTATTGATCACCTCTTAGTCCAGTGTGTCTTTGCAAGAGAATTTTGGTTCTGCTTCTTCTCTCGGATTGGACTCCAAGCTTTTTCCCCACAGTCCACAGAAACATCCTTTCACTTGTGGTGGGAGAGAGTGAGCAATGCTGCTAGTGACATGGTAAAGAAAGGAATCAATTCTCTCATAATCTTGGGGGCTTGGCCTTATGGACACACCACAACAGATGTGTTTTTGATGGTGTAGCCCCAAGTGTTGCCGGCGCTCTTGCTGTAGTGGAAGATGACAGAAGGTCGTAGTCTTTGGCGGGGGCTCAAGGATTATCCCTCTTGGATGCCCTCGCTCCGGGTGGTTAGTGCCCTGTCTTTTGTGGTCGTGTTTTTGCTGTCACGGGCACGTTAGTTTCCTAGCAGCAGCAGCAGTGCTGCTGCAGAGTGTGTTGTGTGTGTTGGGTTGTATGGGTTCTTACCCCTTTTATTATCTTCTTAATATAATGAAGCGCAGCTCTCCTGCGTTTTCGAGAAAAAAGTTTTAGTTTATAGATACTCTCTTTAAAAAGGTGATACATCAAAGCATATTTTGTTAATGTTTGTAATCCTAGCCATCCGTACCTTATGAATGTTTCTATCAAAATGTTACAAATACTTGTATTGATTTTAACGAGGTGTCAAGCATACTACATATGAAGTTGTTGAAGCATTCCGTAAATGTAGAAAGCATTAAATTTTTATTTTTATTTCAATTGGTGATATATAGTAATATAAAATAAACTAAAACAATCCAATACCTTCTTAAGTCTTTGATATATCCAAGGGCATGAACTACACCAAGGTTAATACCAACTATACTTTCGAGCCTGCAAATTAAAAAGGTAGCTGTTATAAATACTACAAAAATGAACTAGCAACTTTGGGATTGTTAATACCAACCACACCAAGGTTAATACTAACTATACTTTCGAGCATGCTGGGTATTTTTGAAACGGCGGTGAATTGGTGGGGCAGTTCACACTTTCTCCTGTAGTTAATACTCCAAAGTTGCACTTGTACTTTTGCAATTTACTCATGTCCTTTTAACACTTAATTAAGAATAACATAAACTATATGCACCATAATAAGACGTAGGGTTTACAAAATTGTATTTATCTAGATAACACACAATATTTTAATTTCTATCAATATATCTATCATAAGATGTCAGTTTCTACATGTTCTTTGGTCTGTCGGCTGTCATCTCACAAGCGAAACTACCAAAATCATAAGCAAAAAAAATTCCAACCTTTTACTAACTACTTAGAGATACATATTAGAAACTAAACACCTAAACAACATGTACAGAGCAGAAGTATTGCTGAAGCGTCTTCCTAGAACCCTCCAATAAAATGACAGAAAATACAAGCATTTCAATGTACCTATAGGTAGTGGAGTTCCATAAACGAACAGTCCCATCATGTGAACCTGTGATTACTACTGGAAGTTTTGGGTGATGGTAGACACAACTAATATGACACGCATGCCCTTTGAGTGTCTGAACAAGTCTTCTTGTCTCCATGTCCCAGATCTAATTAGCAAAGAGGATGTCAGTGAAGCACTGTAGTATTGTTTATGCCAAACAGCATAGTGAGTGTATTCTTCAGTAAATATGCTATACTTATGCAGTCCCATCCCATGATCGCGTGATCAAATACTGCCTCATACCAATTGTGTAACTGTGGACACAAAGCAGGCCGTCCGTGTGATCAGATAGTGTAATTTTGCTCTCAGGAGAAGAAATGTTCCAGATCTACAGAGCATAGCAAAGAACAATATGTTTTAAGGCACCAAGGATTGAATTTAGTAATATTTCTTTTGTACAGAGCACTGATTATGCAAGAAAAACCTTTTTTTGTAGATAAGATCAAAATTGAAGTCAAACCTTGATTGTGTGATCCAAAGATGCAGTTGCAAAACTGTTGGTGTGCATTGGCTTAAAATTTACAAGTTTTACTCTGTCGGAGTGCCCCTCAAATGTTCGAGTACACTCCCAGTTCTTCTCCTAGTTCCAAAGTTTTATCAGGCTATTGCCCTAGTTAAGGATGACTTAGGAATTATTCCTCTAATATTCTAACTTGACCATGCTATTGCCCTAGGTAGGAGTGCTCTGAGTGATTTACTTATTATAATGCTTGATCAGTGCTTATCATATACATCTTATCTTGTGACTTACCCCTTTTATGAGTAGAGTGATTGGCTACGGTTTATTTCTCCATTAAAGTTATAAGTTATCAATACATATCCAAAGCTACACCTTCCTGGTGGTAAAATATAAATACGATACCTGGTATACTCTCTGGTAAAGTGTTACAATGGTATAATTATCTGTCCGCTTGCAGAATTCTTTTCATTTATATCTTTATATTCTTTCTAGTCATATAAAATGATAAACATCTATTTTGTATTATTCTTCTAGTAATGCTAGTTAGTACCAACAAATATTTCTGGCACCATCACTAGGGATGACAACCTAGTTTAGTAATGCTAGAAGTGTAGCTAATTAATAGGTGACTACTAAAATAAGTGAGGAATTAATAAATACCAACATGTAGTATGCTTTGGTTTGGAAGTACTCGACATATGTCCATTGGTTTTTAAATTAAGCATGGTGCTTAGGTTGAAACGTCTTCCTTAATCAAAATTAGACATGGAGTCTAGTTTGGTTGTTGAACTAAAAGTTGCTTATGTAGACATAGGATATTTTGTTGGACTAACCCCTGCAGAAAACTCTCAAATTCAATCTGGGTAAGTCAAAAGATGAATTCACATCAAAGATGAATCAAGGCATGTGATGGACTCCAATAACTTTGCGCAAAGAAGACCCAGCTCATTCTTCATGGAAGGAAGAACTGTGAGTATCAAGGATTATTCACTTATCTTTTGTTGCAAGTTATGTTTGCCTTGAACCATGCTAGAATGCAGCAAACACATAGAATTTGCTAATAAACAAAACATATGCTAAAGTAATCCTAAAACCATCCTTTCATTAGCATAGAGGAAAATTACAAAAGTTATGGATAACAACCCATGTTTGAAATTCATTGTATTCCCTCGGATATGTGTTCACTAACATTTTATAGGAAAAAACAATAAAAGCTATGCATGTTCATGGTTTGGTATAAACTTGCAAACCCAAACCAAACCACCACTTCAATAATGGAACAAAAAGGAAGAAGACGAGCGCCATAAAAGCACTCACTCATAGAAAGTGGATGGACAAATCAACAGGCCACAAGTAACGTCGAAGGCAACCTAGCATTGAGCCTTTCCAAGACTAGCTAGGAGGCTGGTGAGAAGCAGTGTGCAACTCACCTCATATCAGCCAATCTGATGCGTGCTTTCATCACCTTCAAAGGCACCATCTCGCACGTCATCAACAAGGACAATACAACAAGATGCCACTACATCATGGCGTACATCCTCATATCAACAAACATAAGTAATCAATGGAGATCTGTCGATGATGTCTTGTAAGGCCACGACCATGGTCGCAAGACAACATCCCTAAGTCATTGAATGAAGCTTTCATACAAGTACCAATGAGGTTCCTTCTTTGACCATAAAGATGGCTGCGAAATCACTGACAAACAGAGAAGAACAACTCTCTGCCACGCCGCTAGACAATCAAGGAGGAACTTGAGTTCGCATCTCCAATGAACACCAACTCGGCAACCAAGAATCAACATAAATCAAAGAAGGGTTGACAGGAGAAGATCATGCAACTATCCGAATGCTACAAAGAAAAGCTTAATACAAAAAAGGTCCTACTCAACAGACTATGAGCTCTCGCCCATAGGTAAATTGGATAAGCCTCCTTTAGCCATGTTTGTCACTAATCATTTCAATAAAAAGAAGGAAAACATAAGGTATATCCAACCAAGCATTATGCAACACAGAATCACATTCATAGGAGAATTCTATCATCCAAACTTGATTCTGTATTTCACAAAATTCAAGTATGGGGGTGGAGTTCTTCAAAACATCTCATGCCATGTTGCTAGGTTGTCTTGGTCGTTCCCACCTTTATGATGTGCTCAACTTGTTAAATCTCTAACAAGTAAAAAATTTAAATTATCATGCTCCTTTGGTTCACCATACATATTCTTATTTCTACTTGAATAAACCTCTTGAACCTATCAAGCTTCCTTGTTCTTTCAAGCTTCCTTATTCTATTATAAGTATGCTTTGGAATACTATTCGAACATGATCATTGGATCAAACCATACTTGTATAAAATTTGGTTGTACAGATAGAGAATGTTAGGAGATCATTTGTAGAAACAAACCAAGGTTTGAGGAATTCTTCAAAACAATTTCACACATCTTTGCCTTAACCTTGTTGAAAATTTGAAGTAGTGGTGAACAATAAAAGAACATTATTTAAAACATGGGATAAAGATTCTATGCTAATTAAAATGTTAAAACCAACTCTATTATAACATAGAGGATGACCTTTAGCTCTATGACAACACTATCCTTACTTTGAATCATTTGTATATTACTTCGGGTATGTGTTGTCTACTAATCCTTTGCAGAGAAGAAACAATAAAAGGAGTAGAAGGTCCAAACAAAGTGCCAAGATCCACAAAAGAAAGGACAAAAGGATGGCATGATAAAAGGATGAGAAAGGAATACAATATAGGAGACAAGATGTTCATGAATAGTTCAAGCAAGGAAAACTTCAAGCACGAAGAAAAGACCACCACAGTCCTCTACCTTCGTCACATGGTGTCATCACGCTCCAATGATGAAGATAACATCCTAAAGTAAAATGGTCATTATTTAAAAAGCTCCCCTTTGATCTTGGTGTTCACATAAATAAAGAAACAAACATGTTTGAGTTATAACTTTGTTTGATTCAACCTGATTAACTCAACATGTCTTGTTCCTTAAGTTTGTTCATAGAATCACTTTCTTGATCCCATAGTCTTAACCAAATAAGCTAAAATATTGCATATCTTATCTTTGGAAGATGGTAGTCATAATCGTGTAAAATCTCATACATTATTTAAAGATGGACAATCCTTCCATAGGTTAAGCAACTCCACTCTTTTTGACAAATTTATTCAAATGCCACATTCATACTCATCCTTCTGATCTTATCACCCATGTTGTAAGAATAAACTATGCACATAACATCAACCTTATCATGATTCGATATACCTAAGGCTAGAGAAGAATAAATAAAGTTTTGGTTTTGTTGGTGTTTTCCCACCAACAGAGCCCATGCACTTGATCTCTACCTTGTCTTTATGAGTAGAACACACTTGGAGCAAAGTGTGGGGGAATTGATCTCCCAAATTCTACAAGTGAAAGTTCTGAATCAGCAACAATGATGCACATAAGATGTCGCTAGCTTATACTACTGATGATTGACTTCGAAACACTGAACAAGGAGGAAGAACAAGGCAAGATTATGAAGCAACCTCAAGTGGGCATCAGAGAGGACGCATGTCTTTCTCTAGCCGAGGGTATTATGACTCTTAGGAGGCCTTCCACCGCTTCGACAACAGACTCGTAACCATTGAAGAGACAAATGTTGCCATACAAGGTATGTTACACAATCATACACAATGGTAGGTAAGCACAGGACAAGAGATGGCCAGCCTCCATCAACAACAGCAACAGCAAAATCAAAATTGAAAGGCTCTGTTCCAGCACCTCCACATCTAGCCACCTTGTTGAGCAACCACAATAACAACCAACTTGGGGGAGAAGGCATTCCCCATGTATTTAGATAAATATTTCTTTTCCTTTTATTATTCTTAGTTTATTTTTAAAAAAAGATGAATAACTAAAAACAAAATAAAAAGTTATCTTTATAGAAATTTCAAGTACCTAGTTTTCAACCTTGAATTCTCTCGAGTTTTGGATAAAATTGTTTTGATATAAGGATTTACTCTGAACTTGAAACTCGTGGGTAGCATATGCTTGATCTAAGTCTAGATAATTGATAGATATGATATGGGAATGTTTGAGCTGCTATTTGTCTTGTTCCAAGTGATACTAAAATTCTAGAGATTTATCTTCTAAAAACATAAAAATGCTACATGATGAGTTCCTATATGACAAAGCTTGAATTCCTACTAGAGCCATACATGTTATTTAGGATAGGAAAACTTCCCCATATATGCTGCTTGTTTTGCATTGAGTTTTGTCAAGCTTTGTTGACCCTTATGAGAGGTTTGTTATACTCTTAAAATCAAGATCACATACACTGCACCCACATATGCACTACTCCTACACTGGGGGTAGGCGCAAAAATATGTTATTCCATTTAGATCCACCCAAAATTTTTTACTCCTACACTGGGAGTGAAGACCAGAAATATGCTTGATAGATTTTTCCATCCACCAAATAAATGCGCCAAAGTTCTTGTTGCTATCTCTCAAAAGTTTTGTTGCAGAGAAGAGGCATGGGCTATGCAAAAGTTATTCATAAAAAAGAATAAAAAATGGACAAGTGCCCAAGATATTGAAAAACAATGGGTACTTAGATGCTTGCCTGAAAAAAAGAGAGATGAATAAGATAGCACATGTTCTCTTGCAAAAATGTTTCTAAGTTTCAAAAAAGAGATAAGTTTTCAAGGAGCAAAGTAGAATTAGGTTATCCACCATATATATCTACACACATGCACATCTTGATTTGATTGTATGACTCAACTCTCTTTGGATCCATTGTTTGACTTTACAATATATGCAATGCAAGTATGCTCTAGCTTTCCCCCTACCTATGAACTCCACATAAAGCCTAGTGGTAGGAAGAGAAAAGGCACAACAAGTTATGCCTCGGTGAGGATCCATAAATACCACATATATTGAGAGACTTTAGAGTGTTATACAATGGAATCTCTGAGCTTTATTTTAAAAACTTACAAAAACTCTGAAATAATGGTGAACAAAGAACTTGAGACATAGTGCTTGACTTGATCATTCTGCCTTTCAATTGCTCAAGACCCAAGTGAAGGCTAAGAAGACCCATGGTTGAAGGTAATATGGGTAAGTTTGAAAGTCAGATCTGTTTATTCTAATCTAGAGGAGAATTTTTTTATTGAACGCATGTGTACTTTTGAGGAGTGAAAGCATTGTAGCAACTCCTGATCCATTGTTGAGTTTACCTTTGCTCAGGGACGAGCAAAGGTTAAGTGTGGGGAAGCTTGTTGAGGGTTGTTAACATCAATCATAAACCGTCAACATAACTTATATAAATGCATAAAAATGATCACCAATATAGGTTTAGGAGTTTAAACTGACAAATTCCATTAGTTTTGGTGAATCTGTGTTTTCAGTAGGGTTTATCTAGAAAACCATCAAGGTGTTATTCGTCAAAGTAAATCACGCTTAACTGCGGCGTAAACAACCCTAGAAGGTTCTAGAGGACACCACACCAAAGAAGACCGCAAGGGGCTGCCAAGTGGGGCCGATCGGCCCATGGGACCCATGGCTCAATGTCTCCTTCGAATGTTAGTTCTCCACCGCCTCCTAGATTACATCTATGCCGTCCCTTCAAGTCGATTTGATCCAAGGGCTCAGAATTGATGCTCCGGTCTATATATACCAGCCCCTACCCCCTTCCTTGGAGCCACCTTGGAAACCCTAATTCATATCTCTCATTCGCATCAACACACACCAGGAGGATTAGGTTTAGAACTCTCCAATGTAGTAGATTAGTAGCTCAGGACTGAGGGTCGAGTTGGGCTCATGCTCAAGTTCTGGATCTAGTCTTGGAGGCTTAGCAAAGCCTTGTATCTTCACTTCTACATCTTATAAGAATTGTTATCAATTTATCATATTCCTATCTATGTGGCTATGCTTACTTTTAATATGTATCTTGCATACTTGAGGTTATCATTACTTTTGTGTGCGGGTTCATTGAGCGCTTAGCCAGCTAGTTTACCATGGTTGGGCTAAGTAGCCGAGCCGCATGTAAGCATGGTGCTTATACGATGTTCTGCCTATGAGTACACCCTATTCTCTAGTTGTATGGTAGTAGTGGGAGGTGACAACCCCATCTATCCTTCGTAGTCCATACCGAATTGAGCAGGTTCTTAAATTGTTGGACCGTAGTCGCGTTAGTAGAGTTATCCTTTTGCAGTGCTCTACTGTCTAACTAAGCGGTGTCCCGAAGTGCACAAGAGTAGAGTTAGTCTTAGCTAAAGTTGGGTATATATATATATATAGAATATCATAGGAATCTACCTCACCTGTTATTCTCTTGAGTTAACTAGTTTATAGTATCTTAGTGATCTATCCCATGAGTGTCATTATGCTTATTCCTATCATTACCTTTACCCCTTGCTCTAGCCATGATGATTTGTTGACATGTTGACTGATAGATACTCCTTTGATATTCAATAACCTTTACTCCATTGTTTCCCTATAGTAAAATATAAAAAATGATACCTAGAATACTCCCGGTAAAATGCTACAATAGTATTCTGTGCGCTTGTGGAATCCTTCATATTTTATTTGCACTGATAAATACCAACACCTAAGAAGGAGGAGATGCCCGCTGCTCCTTAAGAAGTTGCTCCTCCCACTTCCATTACAATTGGTTCCGCCAAAGTGCCTATGATCAAAATTAATGAGCCAATTATGATTGAGGAGCCAACTACAAAGGTGATGAAGGAAGTCCCAATGGGTGCTGCTACAAATAATCAAGAAGTTGAGAGTAGCAAGAGGGACTCCAAATATTGCCAACCCAAGGGGTGCTGCCAGGATTATCAAAACCAAGAGGCGGAAATTACAAGTGCTTGGCATCACAAGCAAAAGAAAGAGATGATGGAGAAGATGAGGAAAGATATACACATCAATTTTTTCCCTCCACCAGCAAGAAAAGCATTGCAAGACATAGTGGTGGCCATCGGGACTGGGCAAACCGGCCAGGCTGGTTCTACAGCACAGGTGCCCAATCAAACCGGCTAGGCCAGTTCCGCTATTGGTTCTACACCCCAAATCAGCTAGGCCATTTTAGAACCAGCTAGGCTGGTTCCTCTGCCTCCTGTGCAAGCCGATACATCTTCTGGTGATTCGGCTCCCGAATTTATTGCTCCAATTGTTGCTACAGAGTATGAGGATCTACAAGAGGATCAATATGAAGAATTGGTGGATTATGAACCACCTCTGGAGTGCGTGGATATTAATGTTGTATATTTGTCCGCTGATGGTGATTTACTTGGAGATGATTCAAGGATGATTGAATTTAATTTTGCTACACAAAGTGCCATCTTTGAGAAACCAGAAGACTATGTGAATCATCAAGCCATTACATGTGAAGGGCCACATCAATGGTACACTGGTTCATAGCATGTTGGTGGATAGACGAGCAATTGTGAATTTAATGCCATATTCGCTTTATAAGAAGCTTGGTGGCACGGATGAGGAGCTGATTAGGACCAACATGACAATCACTGGTGTTGGTGGTGGTGAGCCAATTCTAGCAAAGGGTGTCGCATCCATGGAGCTTACTATTGGAAGTAAGACATTGGCTACCGTTTTCTTTGTTGCAGAAGTTTAAGGAAGCTACAACTTGATCCTTGGGCGAGATTGGATACATGCCAATCATTGTGTTCCTTCTAGTTTGCACCAGCTCCTTATTCAATGGGTGGGTGATGAGATAGAAGTTGTTCACGCTGACTCATCGGCCCAAGTTGCTACAGCCGATGCTCCTTTGCTCGGGGGGCATGATGGTATTGCTTGTTTATCTGGACGTGACCTTACTGATTTTGAATTTATCAATGTCACCAAGGATGGTTTTGTACCTGTTTCTCTAAAGCCAATAGATAATCGGCTCAATATCATCATATAGTCAATAATGGTTGACATCGGCCAACCCATTGGAAAGGGTTGATGATTGGGTGGCTTCATTGCCTAGGCTGACGTTTGCAAGATAAGGCTTGGAATTTATATATGCTAGAGATGTCCAAAGTGATTGTCTCACTAGAGCAATGTCCGGATGGTGTTTTTAAAAAATACTTTCTAAGTGTTTGGCAGGAAGCTTAAAAATGCTCTCCAAACAATGGTATCGCCCTTAGAACAAATATGATCAATGTATACATTGCCCTTAGCCGCTAGATAGCCGACGAGTTGGACATCGTTGCTATTTAGTTTCTTATGTTTTCAGGTTCACCTAAAGCTTCACCAAAAAACAAGGGGGCATATGTTGACAACCAAAAGTGGTCAAAGTTTATAATGGACTCCATCATCATGTTTCTATCGTCAAGATGGTCAGAGAACATATTTGCATCATCTTATTTGGAGCTCGGACGAAGAAACAACGATTCGGGGGTGCTAGCTCAGCCAAAACCGGCCTGGCTAGTTCCTAAACCGTCTAGGTTGGTTTGAGAAAGTTCTTCAAATCCAATATTAGACTGCACCACTGCATTCCTCTCGTCGAGCTGGTCAAAAAAATATATATGGTTCGCCCCATTCGGAGTCTAGACGAATTAATTGTGATTTTCGGAAGCCGTTCTGCCCTGGACACACAGCAAAAATGGCCAGGCTGGTTCTGGAACTGGCTAGGCCAGTTTGGCTGCAGTAGAACCAGCCAAGCTAGTTCTAGAACCGGCTAGGCCAGTTTGCCACGCTATAGGGCTGCGCAGCCCCCAACAAAAACATGCTAGGCCGGTTTGCCTGTGCAAGTCCAAACCAAACACTTTCTAAATTGATTTTTTGACGTATTTTTGCATATTAAACTTGGAGATCATGATCCGGAGATGTTTCCTGTTGGGATAAGACCCCCACCTCTATATATATGAGAGGATCACAGCCGATTGAAGGATCCAACACTCAAACGTCAAAAAATACATCTACTGTCTAGTTTTACCCTTTTCCAACCCTCCTATTGTTCGTTGCATCTCTCCGCGAGATTCATCGGCATTCTAGGTGGCCTTGCTGGTTCTAGAACAACCCTTGGCATGCTCCTCCCTGACAGGTCCTCCTGGGAGGCGTTCCCAGGCTTTTGTGGCGTTGTACGAGCTCTAGATCAGCCTAACCATTCTCTAGATTAGTTTAGTCATTCTTAGAGTTGCTTGCTCGTGGTTCAGTTTGTTTGCAAGAGCTAGCCCTTACTGGTGTGTAGCTTAGATCACAATGTAATGTCAACATTTTCATTTTACAGTGATATAGACTATTCATAGCATTTAATTGTGATGCAGAGCATAGGACTAGACGTAGTGCGGTATA
The DNA here is from genome assembly GCA_022457205.1 of Saccharum spontaneum. Classification (NCBI taxonomy): domain Eukaryota; kingdom Viridiplantae; phylum Streptophyta; class Magnoliopsida; order Poales; family Poaceae; genus Saccharum; species Saccharum spontaneum. The sequence goes on along the minus strand of CM039595.1, from coordinate 29,817,792 downwards.
TCTCTACTATAAAGGACCAATCAAAATTATACTAGGTCCCCCCTAAAAAATGTCCCTCGCTGAGAGCCTCTAACCATTATGCACTCAAAAAAATGCACAAAACAAATTGTCTCCATTAAAATCAAGGGCTAAGAAATACCCAAACCCAATCCAATGTTCGATGTTTGATGTTTGATGCCAAGCTTCAAACGCCGCACCTCACCCCACGTGGCCTCTGTGGCTCTGCCCCGTGCACGAGTGGCTTCAAACGCGCTTGAATGCACACATCATCATGAGCAGGGATGGAAGGTTGCGATCATGGAATTAAAAAAGGAAACACACGCGAGCACCCGTTGATCCCGCCGGGCGGCTGCCTCGTCCCGAATCTAGTAGACCAAGCCAGCCGTAGCCCCATAGTCATTCGCCGCGTGCTCTCTAGATTGTTGTGCTCATGGAGTCATAGCCTTCGATCCGCACCTGGCCCCGTGATGCCTCCGCAACCAGCCCCGGCATAGCCATGCCCATCGCCGTCTCGCCGAGGCCCGCATGGTGATCCGAGCGGGCCTACGCTTGGGGACGTCGTCTCCGATTCGAGCAAGGTGAAGGGGGATCAGTTTGTAGCCCGGCATCCTCCTTCTCGTCCAACCAGGTGAATTCCACATTCTGCATCACCCATGCCCGCCTTTTAATTTCTCTAGGAACACTAGCTAGGTCATCGCATCGTTCATTGTCTGAGACTCTGAGGCATGGTTGTGGTGGGTTTATTTGTTGATCATTATTACGAGAATACAATTGATGCTTCGAGGTCTTTCCTTCCTTCTCCTAATGATTGTTCATGTGTTGATTTCGGCTATAAGCCTAATTGGCTTGTTTCACGAAGGAATCCAGTTTTAGAACTGGAGCACGACCGTGCGGTTGCTTTTGCAGGAAGTGTACCAACCAGGTCAAGACATCTTGAATCCTAGGCTTGAGCATCATTATCATTTTTTTATTATGAATCATGCTCACAACAATTGAGCTGTGGTCTGTTCCGTGAGTCGTGACAACTGAGAAGTGAGAAGTCACTCACGTGAATCAGATGAAGAGTTTTAAGATCAATCAAGTTTTCAAACTAGGACACTTCTCTACTAATTATTTCTAGAATCAAGTGTGTCGGTTGCATATGGCTTCGGCCAAACAAATCTTTGATTTGTTCACTAAATATGATTGCAGTGTCTCTCTATGTAAAACTTGATGGTATAAGTCTTTGGATGAGGGCACACTACTAATGTACAGTTGTAACTCTGTTACCTTCTAGCATTAGTATTGAACTACATTTTACAAATTTTTCATTAGTAAGCCTTGTTGTGCATGATCTTTGTGCTCCTTTAGAGTTTTGATTCAATGAGATGTGCTAAACACATATTCCCCTTATAATTCACACATCAATTTTGATGTCCCTTTTTTCAGGTTTGGCAACACGACGTACTTGAATATTTCCGTGGCTTTCATTCAAATGTTCAAGGCCGAGTGTGTCCACATGCTACTCCCTTTATGTTAATTTACAAAGATCCATCCATGAGCTAATACAATAGATACTGACTCCTTTTTAAAATGCAGTGCCTATAGCAAAATTTATAATGGATGTTTTATGTGGTACTGACAAATTAAGATGTGATCTCTTCTTGAACATGGTATTGGTCAGTGTTTTTTTAGAAAAAGGAATATATTAATATCCCAGCTTCTGCATCGACCAATGCATATAGCTGTTCCTTATTACAACACAAGCACTGCGGTCCACACAATCTCAAACACAAAGTTTTGATCCAAAATGAATAAAAGAAAGGTTTGCAAACTCAACATCTAAATAGCAATTCTATTACTAAATCTTCAACGGTGTCATGCAAACACCTCCGTCGCGGTTGTCTCAATATTCCTGCATCCCATCTTCATCATTTGGCGATCCTCCTCCTTCAGTAATAGAGACCAGGACCTGGTCCAGTAGGTCCCCTTGAGATAACCTACAAATAAGATGGTGCTACGGCCTTATAAAAAATTATATCATTCTAGGTTAACCATATCGCCCAATAAATTGTACTTGCGCCACAAGAATCTTAGATTTCAGTTTTCTATTTATCCCGTGTAACCAGCCTGTAAACAAATTATGAACGCTAGTTGGACGAATTAAATTAAAGGCAATATGAACAGTTCGCCACATGAATTTAGCAAAATGACAATCAAATAGATGTTGTATAGACTCAGGAACGGAAACAACACTTTCTATCCCCTTGCCACTGCCTCCTTGCTAATTGTCTTTTGTTAAGACTACTCCCTTATACAAATACCACAAAAATACTTTGATTTTGAGAGGTACTTTTAGTTTTCATATAAATGTGTTATATGGTATAGCTTCAACTCCTAATAAGGCTCTGTACATGGATTTGACTGAAAACAATCCTTTCTGATGTAGCCCCCCACACAAAATGATCTCTCTAGTTTGTTAACTGTACATCTGCAACCATAGCAGCCACATCGTGCCACGCTTGTAAATTAACACCTACCAGAGATCTCCTGAAAGCCACATTTAATAGCGTCATAGACAACACCGTTCTTACAAATGCGCCTTTTCTCCTAACAATATTATATAATGTAGGAAAGAGAGATTTTAAATGACGTGATCTTATCCACGAGTCCTCCCAAAATCGCACTTGAGACCCGTCACCAAGATCAAACTTGCCCAATGAGAGGAACTCCTCCTTGACCTTCATTAGACTAGCCCAAAACTGGGAGTCCACAGGCAAGTATTGAACCTATGTCAAAGTTTTGTCTCTTAAATACTTATTCCTAAGCAATTGTTGCTAGACCCATCTTCATTCAGTAACCTAAACAACCATTTGCTTAGGAGATACTTGTTATGACTCCCAACCCTCCTTGATCTTTCGGTGCACATAGTACCTCCCATTTAGTTAATCTATATTTTTTCTTGTGTTCATCGTTCTGCCAAAAAACGTTACCTAAAATAGTCCAACTTCTTCAAAATCCCTCTAGGTATTTCAAAAAAAGGAAAGCATGAACATGGGGAGGCTACTCAAGATAGAGTTAATCAGAACAAGCCTTCCTCCTACCGACAACATTTTACTTCTCCAACAATTCAGCCTCTTTTAAAAATGTTCTTCAACATGCTTCTAGTCCTTATTCATGAGCTTTCTATGATGCATAAGAATTCCCAGATACCTAAAAGGAAATGACCCCAAATCACACCTAAAAATTTGTGCATATTTGTTTTGGTTGACTTTGGCTGCTTTGTAACAAAACAATTCACTCTTATGGAAATTGATCTTGAGTCCTGATAGCTCTTCAAAAGCACAATGTAAAAGCTTCATGTTTTTGGCCTTCTCTAGATCATTGCCCATAAAGATGATAGTGTCATCTGCATATTGAAGGATTGAAAGTCCCTCATCTACCAAATGCAAAACAACCCCCTATATTTGATCAACCTCTTTAGCTCGCGAAATAAGGATAGCCAGCATGTCAACCACTATATTAAACAGAATTGGAGATAACGGATACCCTGCCGCACTCCTTTCCTAGTTTGGAAATAGTGGCCTACATTATCATTGACCTTTACTGCAACACTCCCTCTAGATATGACTTTTGAAATCTATTCACACCAAGTTGGTGAGAATCCTTTCATTCTAAGGACTTGTTGTATAAAATGCCACTTTAATTTGTCATAAGCTTTTTCGAAGTCCAGTTTTAAGATCACACCATCTTGTTTTTTCCTATGTAACTCATGGATCGTTTCATGCAACATAACCACTCCTTCCATGATATAGTGACCTGGGATAAAGGCCATCTACAACAGTCCTATAAGCTTGTCTGCCACTTTCAAAATCCTATTATTTAGCACTTTCGTGAAAATCTTAAAGCTCACATTTAATAAACAAATTGGTTGGTATTGTTGTATCCGAGCTGCATCAGCAATCTTTGGTAATAATGTAATTACCCAAAATTTAGGCTATGGATAGGCAGTCTCCCAGTATGGAATTCATAAAAAAGATTAATCAAATCCGGCTTTACAACCTCCCAAAAGAATTGGTAAAATTCTATGGGAAAACCATCCGGACCGGGTGCTTTGTTATGTTCCATATCAAAAACTACCATTTTAACCTCGTCCTCATTGAATGGAGCCATCAAAACCTCATTCTCGTCCTCCCACACTTGAGGTATGTCATGCCTAAAAGTCTTGTCCATTGAGAACGAATTCGGTGTACGAGGTCCAAACAGTTCTTTATAGTACTCAGTTATATAATTTATTAAATTCCCATCCCCAACAATCGTTCCTTCTTCTTGTTCTAGCTGGACAATTTTTATTTTCCTATGTCTCCCATTTGCCACTAGATGAAAGTACTTAGTATTATCATCTCCTTGCAATAACTTTGTTGCTTTTAATCGTTGGAGCCAATAAATCTCCTCCTCTCTTAGCAACTTAGTTAATTGCCCTTTGAGATGATGTCTAAGTTCCACCGCTTGAGGTGACAATAAGATTGTCTCTGCCTTTCTGTCTAGGTCATCTATCTTAGTCAACAAGTTAGATTTATGTTTCTTATTTTGTGAAGACAAGTTCCTAGCTCAACCCCTCAGGAAACGTCACAACCTTCTAATTTTGTTTTGCCATTTCTCCATGGGACCCCTATTCTCAATTCCCACACCTCTTTGACCAGCCCAAAGAAACCATCTCTTGTTAGCCACCCTAGTTCGAACTTAAAATTCATAATAATGCCTCTATGAGATGGTTCACCACTATCTAGTAAAAGAGGTGTATGATCTGAGATCTCTCTGGTAAGTGCCTAGACAAAAGCTAATGAAAATTTTTGTTTGCAGTCTATTGTTACTAAGATGCGGTCCAACTTTTCATATGTTGGAACCTCTGCATAGTTTGCCCACGTGTATTTCCTACCTGTCAACTCCAGCTCTCTTAAATTAAGTGTTTCAATAATAGCATTAAACAAAAGTGGCCACTTATTATTATATCTTAAATTGTTCTTTTCGGATGGGTTCCTAATGATATTGAAATCTCCCCCTACTAAGAAGGGTAGATCCCCATAGCTAGTACAAGCTCGTACTAACTCTGATAGAAAGTGTTTTCTGTGCTCTTCTTGTGCTGCACCATATATAGACAAAAGAGCCCATCGAAAACCATCTACTTTATTTTTTATGAGAAACTTGATACGGTAATCACCATCCTCGATGTTCTCTATTTCGAAACAACCTTGATTTAGTCCCATTAGCATTCCCCCAGACATATCCCAAGGACACCGCCAATGCCAAACAAAATCATCCCCTGCACAAAAGTTTTCTAGACACTGAGCTGAAAAACTATTTTTGTTGGTCTCTGATAGAGCTATGAAATCAAGTTTGTTATCCCCAGCCACATCATGTAAAAAGGTGTGTTTAGCTAAATCGTGCTTCCCTCTGCAATTCCAAAATAAACCTTTCATTGAAATACTATTTTTTCCTTGCAGTTGCATTCTTATTGAGGAGTTTCTTTTTCTTTTTGCTTTTTGCCACCTTGATGGGTACATAAGTACTCCATTGAGGTCCGCACTATTATCGTCCATCACCTCCTCTATTAAATCACCACAGAGTCGACTTATGGTGAAGGTGTCAAGATCGATCTCATCCTCCTCAGAATCAATTTCATTCTCACTTTTGTTCAAACAAAGAGATAGTTTCAATCTCTCCCTTTCAATATTTTTTTAAAAGAGCAATAGACTCGATAATTGAATCATCTTTGTTACCCAAACTAATGCCAGTCCCCCTAAGTTATCCTTAATACGAACACTAGAAAAAGAACAAATTGATTTATCATTTAAATTACCTTGGGGTTCCTCGAGGTTCTTGACAGCAACTCTTCTTTCTACTTTCTCTAGAGAGTCCACATCAACCACGTCTGCATTCCGTTTGCTCTGCCATACTGGGGTAGCTCTCCATCTGACAGAACCGCCATTTTCATGGCACTGCCCAAATCATTTTTTGACTCACCATCAGCTGTCACTCCAGCACCTAACATGGCATCAAGAAGAGCACCAAGGTGTTGAGCACCAATTGCAAATGTCCCTTCTGCTGCCCCATCAACTTGCCCAACTGAGATCTGCACCTGACCCTTCTCATTCATAGTGGACGGCTGCTCAAGAGATTTATTTTTCAAATCACTTGCAGCAGCATCAACTGGCAGTGTGGGTTGCTGTGCCCGGCCCAAGAGGCCATCCTTTGTCAAACCCCCATCAGTACTTGGCTGTGTTGCCAATGCAGCATTCAGCCAGCCTAGCAGACTGCAAAGGTTGCTGCAGCAGGCGTGCCGGTGCTGACAAAGTCCCAGAGGAACCAGACGCTGCAATTGTTGCCACATTTCTCACATTTATCGAATCTCCTTTTTTGACTCCTAAAAAATTGTGTGTAGATACATTTAGTTCATGCTCCTCTCCTAACAGATCGTCATTTGACCAATCAAAATCCATCTGTGTCTCAGGAACCTTATCTTCTTTCCCGGTCATGTTGTTCTTTACTATATTTCTGACATTTGCATTTGATATATTGGTGTCCCCAGTATTCTGTGCCTCCTTCTTCTCGATGTCTTTTGTCGTACCATTACCGTGATCCTCATTCCCATCATTTTGTATGTTCCCAATATTCCACAGCCCAATGTTAGGTACATAAGGTTCAACCTCAAAAATCATCTGAAAGTACCTATTACCAATGATGACATATAGTTTGGTCGGAATTGCCTCAGGTTCTAGCACTGCCACTGCAAACCACCCAAAGTTACTGGCTCTAGTAGTCACCATATCCACTTCCTGGGTAACACCAAAAAGAGTTCCTAGTGCCCACAGAATGACGTACTCACTTAGAATTGTCGGCAGGTTGATGACTCGCATCCAAACCACTGGTAGAGCATGGCCAAAATACTCTTCATCTTCCTTAAACTCTTAAAATTTGAGAGTGACCCCTTCCTTCATCTCTGCATGAACCTTGTCATCTTCGTAAGATCTCCTTTTGTAGGGAAAATGACCTTAAACTCGAAGCCATTGTGTCGTTTTACATCCCAAGCAAAAGTATTAGAAACCAACATCCGCAAAAATGCTGCCACTTCCTCCTCTGATAGGTTCTTGGCTGAAGTAGATATTAGAGCCATTCTAGAATCCTTCTTTGTTGGCTGGATGGGTGCATGTGGAATATGATAACCTGCAAGTGCATTGACAGCCTGGCTAACCAACTGAACTACTGGTTTTGGTTGCTTGAGGACCGAGCACCGACTCATGGCATGATCAATGCTTTTACAGATTTCATAGAAAACTATCGCCGTGCACTCAAACATCGGATGACCCTTCACTCCACACCGCCAGCACATTTTGGCAGTGGCCGCCCTTTGAATCACCTCCACTATGCCAACATTGGTTGCTCCAATCTCTGAGTTCTCAATCTGCATATTACTCCCTCCAGCAACCGATGAAGAACTGTGCAACAAATGGGGTGCTGGCTGTCGTTCCTTGTCGTCCTTGCCTATGCCTTGCTCAGACAAAAATATACCTTTCCTTGCTACCTGATGCTGCTCTATGCCGGCCTTGATATGTTGTTCTAACCACTTGGGTTGCTGCGGCAAAGACCGAGCCACCGTGCCGGTCGTTAGCGGTGGAGGTTAAGGCGCCTATTCTGGTTCGGCAATTGCTGGGGTGCTAGTGCTTGCTGTTGCGGTGGTCCATGTTACAGTACCCGCTGCTCCTGCTACGACAAGTGTTGCTGATAATTGCGACCCTACCGGTAAGCACTGTTCCAACCACGATCACCATTGCCGCCATGCCGTCCTCTTCGTCCTCGCTCATAATCCCAACCTGGGCCATAGTTCGGCAGATGAGCCCCTAGATTGGGATTGAATCAAGGAGGTCCATTGAAGTACGTGCCGTCATCATTGTAGTAGTTGTAGCCGTACCCGGCGCCATAGCCCTGTCTGCCACCGCAAGCACCACCACCACCTGTACGTCCTCCGCCATGACCAGCTAAGAATCCCCTTCCTCCTGCACCACCACCATCGCTACCTCCACCTCCGTTTCCTAGGCCACCTGCATCTGCCACCTCCATGCCTGCGCACAACACTTGGTTATACGAAGGAGTCATCGAGTAGGGAGTGGCGGCTAGGGTTCTTCTATTGATTGCGTCAAGATCAAACTTGCCGAGTAAAAATTGAGCTGCTAATTTGGCACCGCAGCATCTGCTGCGTCCCAGGCTATTTCGCATACAGGGCCCATGTTGGACCTCGTCCTGAGGCCCACCCATCCCTGCATGTGTTACAGATCGGGGCAGCAGCCGTTTCTCGGGCACCAAATTCGGATCGGACAGATTTTGAAAATGCAATGAAGTTCGACGGTCCTCACCATCGATCCCTGTCATCTTCAATGTCATCGGTGCCACTGAGGACGTCTCCCCTAGTACCTCAGTGAGAGTACCTCTTGCCACTGACCACGTGTATCCGTTACTGCACAATCGCCAAGGGTCAACACCGGCGATATCCTTGGCCGCGACAACTTCCCCGACCACTGCGACATCGTCATCCATCGTACATCCATCCAAGCCTTCATGATGTTTCTTACCAACACCACCTTCGTGTCCGTTGAAGCCAGAGACGTAGATGCTTCTACCCGCCGATGAACCAATGAGTCTTGCAAAGCCATCTCCGTCTCATACAGTTGTGTCTTGGAGAAACCATGAACAGAGCCTGACGCACCAAATCCAGCATGTATGGTGACTGTGACGCGATCTCTGAGTCATCGTCCTCCACTAGTGTCTAAAATTTGGATTTTGTTCCTATGGGATGGAGGTCCGCTGCCGGGTCGGGTGTAAGCCGCCTCTTGCAGTCACCAACGAGGTGCCATTCGTCGTCCTCATCCTCCGTCCCATCTCCCTTCTACTAAACTATTAGAATCACGTACCTTTGTGTCACTGACATGGTTCGTCGTTCGCCGGCGAAGGTCCAAGGCCACCGAAGATGAGGTTTGAAGGATAGCCGAGCAGCCACCAAACCGCCACTGAGCAGGGCTCCCTGCCGAGCAGGGCACCCCTCCGCCGAGCAGCTGAGCAGGGCGGCCTTCCTGGTCCGCATCTTCCTGTTCCCCGTCCGACACCGCATCTTCCTGTTCCCCGTCCGGCATAGCCAGAAACCTAGGACCCAGGCAGTATATGCCTGAAGATCTGGTATTGGTCAGTGTTGGTGTTGTAGTTTCATTTTATGGTGAGATCCACTTTAATACTTCACTGTTACAACAACAACAACATAGCCTTTTGTCCCAAGCAAGTTGGGGTAGGCTAGAGATGAAACCCAAAAGAGACGAGAAACAGGGAGACACATAAAAAGGATATAAAGGGCACAAGACAAAAATAGGTCACGGTTCAGGCACGTTGATTGCCAATCTCCAAGCGCTCCTATCCATAGCTAAATCCTTGGAGATAATCCACTCCTTAAGATCTCTCTTAACGGACTCGTCCCAAGTTAGTTTAGGTCGATCTCTACCACTCTTTACATTATCGGCCCGCTTTAGAACTCCCCTACGCACCGGCGCCTCAGGAGGCCTCCGTTGGACATGTCCAAACCATCACAACCGATGTTGAATCAATTTCTCCTCAATTGGTGCCACCCCAACCCTATCCCGAATATCGTCGTTCCGGACTCTATCCATCCTTGTGTGCCCACAACACCAACACAACATACGCATCTCAGCTACACTCAATTGCTGGACATGTCGCCTTTTTGTAGGCCAACACTCAGCACCGTATAACATCGCCGGACGAATCGCCGTCCTATAGAACTTACCTTTCAGATTCTGCGGCACCCTTTTGTCACAGAGGACGCTAGAAGCTTGACGCCATTTCAACCAGCTGGCTAAAATTCTATGCCTAACATCTTCATCAATGTCTCCATCCTTTTGTAGCATCGACCCTAAATACCGAAAAGTATCCTTCTTGGCCACCACTTGCCCATCGAGGCTAACGTCTCCCTCCTCATGCCTAGTCGCGCTGAAATCGCACCTCATGTACTCGGTCTTAATCCTACTAAGTCTGAACCCTTTCGACTCTAATGTGTGCCTCCATAGTTCTAACTTCCTATTAACCCCTGCCCTACTGTCGTCAACTAGCACCACATCATCAGCAAAGAGCATACACAAGGGATATCACCTTGTATGTCCCTTGTGACCTCATCCATCACCAAAGCAAATAAATAAGGGCTTAAAGCTGACCCCTGATGCAGTCCTATTTTAATTGGAAAGTCACTGGTGTCGCCATCACATGTTCAGACAAACGTCACCACATCCCTGTACATATCCTTGATGAGGGTAACGTACTTAGTTGGGACTGTGCTTTTCCAACGCCCACCACATGATATTTCTCGGTACTTTGTCATATGCCTTCTCGAGGTCAATAAAGACCATGTGCAAGTCCTTCTTCTGCTCCCTATATCTCTCCATCAATTGTCGTAATAAGAAAATCGCCTCCATAGTCGACCTACCAGGCATGAACCCAAACTGATTTTGGGTCACATGTGTCACTCTCCTTAGGCGATGCTCGATAACCCTCTCCCAGAGCTTCATCGTATGGCTCATCAACTTAATCCCACGATAGTTAGTACAACTTTGAACATCTCCCTTGTTCTTGAAGATAGATACTAATATACTTCTCCATTCTTCAGGCATCTTGTTAGACCAAAAAATAAGGTTAAAAAGCTTAGTTAACCATACTATCGCTCTGGCGCCTAGGTATCTCCACACCTCAATGGGGATACCATCAGGGCCCCACTCGATACTTGAAGAATATTCTCACTACCTGAGAAATTCTCTTGATACTCAAACGGCAACATACTGGCTCCTCAATACTTGAGAATATCAAGTTGCGCTGCTCAAAAATTCGGCACCCGATTAAAATGCTCACTGATACTTACAGTATACAGAACTTGTAGGGGGAACTACGACGTCCCGAGGGCTAAAGCTACATGCTAGCTTACATTAAGCCCTACGGGGGGCTACTGTTAAATATATGGGCCAGGGATATCTGCACCACTCGTATATGTGACTATCGCTAGGCTATCGGCCCAGCAGCCGTCAAGGAGGAGGCCCACAAGGGATGACATGATCGACCAACGTGGGGATCAAGGCAAACCAAGGCGGGCGTATCTGGACGATAGCTAAGATCAATTTGTTGCGCATATTGTGTAACAAACTAGGAACACAGTCTGTTAGTCCGATCGCCCTCTCTGTAACCCTAACCCTCCTGCCTATATAAAGGAGGGTAGGGACCTCGGGTTCAGGATCCGTCTTCCACCAATCCAATTTATTACATAGCTAGGAGCAACAACCACTGTAATTGAGCATACGAATACAAGAGCGCACCACTGGAGTAGGTTTGAGCGCGCCACCGCGCCCCAAACCAGTATAAATCTCGCTACCATCCGATTCCGTCTACGCGATCACGTTGCCGGATATTGCTGGAATAAAACAATCCAACACCATGGTTTAGATTTAGTTGTTCTATACATACCATACAGTTTGATGCATATTTCCAATCGACCTAAGGAGATATTTCCCCAAACTGAAAGGGAAGAAGAAAAAAAGATATCTCGCGTCTACATAGTGACATCCGTGGATCTGTTTGAACCTTATGTGTAGAAAATGAATTAGAAAATGGGCTTCAATTTGAATCACGATTAGTACCAAAGCTCATTCGAGATCTATCCAGAACCTTTAATAATCCAAACAAGTTGATATATTAGGAGAGAGAGAGAGAGAGGAAAAAAACTATTGGAAAAGGAGATTGTGCTTCACCTTGCTATAACAGATCAAAGAAACAAGAGCTCATGGAATTTGCGCAAGACACTACTACCTCGTCTCAGAAAGAATGTAAAAATCGTTTTTTTGAGGTGAGATTAGTATAGGTGTGAAATTACGTATTTACCGCTCCTCCATCGTTCTCCCCACTAGTAGAAACTGAAATCATTGCCTTCTAGAATGTTCCTCTCGTAGATAGATAAAATGATGGTTTTTTAATATGTGGATGCCATTAGAAAAATTGACTTCATGTCTATAATTACGTTCTTTTTGAGACGGAGTGGGTATATTTTAGACACTTTGTGTTACAGTTTGAGAGCTTACAACTAGCTAGGCATACTGGTAAGCACTGTGCCAGTTTGTTGTCCTTACTGTACCACCGGTCCGGATGAAGCATTGCATCGATCTTCTGCGGCCACGGACAAGACACGTTGTGAGTGAAATGCGAATTGAGAATCAACTAATTTTCTGAGGAGAAACAATATATTGCTTGATGCGAGTGAACCGTATATATTATATATAGGTGCTACAGCAATGCGATGACTGAATACCTGGTAGCAATCAACGATGAACTGGCATGAAGACTTCACAACACCAGGATTAAGCAACGGGATTAAGATTACACTGACCTGGAGAAGTTCAGACGGCGGTCCCCCAGATGATTGAGGCCATGCATTGCCGTGTGAGGTGAGACAGTTGATACAGATAGGGACAGTGACCTGCTACTATAACTATAATAGTGCCCGTGCGTTGCCACTCTTTTATTCAAAGGATGCACATATAAAAAGAACCAAACAACAATATTTCTTCCACAGTTTAAGTCTCACGGGATTGTATATAACATGTGTATAATTCGAAATACACTCATGTATAACAAGGCATAATAAAGTCACATCTCGCATCTCTACTTCTCTACTACTAATAATGTACCAGTTTAAACTTTCCTAAAGCCATGACTTGAGGTTAAGTAGAGCTTCGAGTTCCTTAGGGATAATGTTTGTACATTCGTTTACACTGCTCATCGCTAGCAGAGGTGCTCATAATTCACCGTTCTCACACAAGCAGGATTACTGAAACGTTCAAGATATATGTATATATACTACACACGGTTGCTAGTAGCTACATATATTTGAAAACACGAGTATTGAATTGAATGGCAGGCAGGCATGAAGACACACACACAACATCAGAATGCAAGCAATTCGCTGAGAGAGAAGCAGAAGAGCAGCGCTACATGTTTCAGTGTTTCAGTGCACATAAAGACATGTATCACCACATAACTATCTCCATCGTTCTTAAAGTATCTGAGCCAGTTACATGTCAGATGGTACTCGCCTGATCCCCCTTGACCAAGTAAGTTGGGCCGTGTTTAGTTCGGCCGAATCGGGAAGTGCAGATTTTGCACAGTGCAAGATTCCTCACTGTAGCATTTCGTTTGTATTTGTCAATTTTTGTCAAACATTGATTAATTAGGCTCAAAATGTTCATCTCGTAAAGTACAACAAAACTGTACAATTAGTTTTTTATTTCATCTACATTTAGTACTCCATGCATTTGCCGGCATTTTGATGTGACGGGGAATCTTCTTTTTTATAGTGGAATTTGGGGTGAAATCTGATATCTAAACAAGGCCTCGGCAATGCATGCTCCTGTATGTACCATGGGACCTTCCTTTCCAAGTACAAATCCTGCTGAAACTCCAAGTATTGAACCAAATATCTACAGAACAAAAGAAGAAACTTTTCAGAAATAGATTGCTTAACTCTGAACCGGCACTTAGAAAAGCTAGGAGTATCCTCGTGCATCAGTGAATCCAAACTTTGGAAGTATAGGCTCCCAAAGAAAGATAGGCAAATTGCAGACTCTTGGTGTAATCTTTTTAATTCGGCAATTTAGCTGCCCAAAATTTTTAGTCATGTAATGTACTTTTATAACTGTTGTAAAAAATGTACTTTTAGAACTGATGACCACACACTTGTGAATTTACAGCAGGTTATTAAAAAGAAAAGAGAGCAAAATTAAACATAATGAACAAGGCAGTCTGACTGTCCCCTAAACAATAATTTAGCTGTCAATGCATCTTCAAGATTTCCTAGTAAGCTGGATACAAGTTTTAGGGTTTCTACAACAATTATCGATGATAAATCAGTACATGCATGCAAATGCTGGAGAAGATCTTAGTAATTCGATCAATGACAATCAGCATCTCTCAAAAGCTAAGAAAATTGCACTAAGAAAAATATCGTCCTTGTGAAGCGAGTTCCTAAATCCATATCAAGAGAGAATGAGGGAAAAACTAAAACCTGAAACATAAGCCTCTAACTAGTAAATCCTCGATGTCTTTTTTTGGTATTGTTTACAGCAGATTCCTTAGGGTTAACTACAAAGATAATAGGCAAAAAGATTAGAACTCAGTCATATTATATCATAGTATAGTGCCCGTGCTAACGCCACGGCAACATTTCAGGGATGCACATGAAAACCACACGATGATATTATTTTTAGCTATGGTAACATTCAAACATGCAAATTAAAACAACCAAAAGACAGTTTGCCCTTTGCTGCATAAGACTTGTCATTTACAACTTCGCTGGTTACCATTTAGCACTCAACATGCACGATGCAAATAAACATATGATTAGAAATTCCTTTTTAGTGAAAATAATGTAAATATATGTTTGTTGTACCCAAAACTTTCTAACTCTCCATTCTCTTCATGAAACAGTTTTTGGCAGGTAGCACAAGTTATCATTACCCATTTACACACATTATATAAGTACATACATATCATTTTCTGAATTATGATAACATAGGCAACCTATTTGAATGGATCAGTTCCTTGGGCTAAATAGCCATCGCCCCTATCTTCCCAGGTGATTCAGTGATACTCTGTAAAATGCAGATGAATGGATATTAGTTATTAGTACAACTGAGAATAAGCAACTGGAAAAAATTTCGTGAGATCTTTGCTTCTAAGAAACTCGCTCTGTATAGTGCTGTGGTATTGATCAAATCTACATGCAGCAAGACCCTGACTGCAGCTAAGCTTTGAACTGGTACTGCTACTTGTTGTAGTCTGGCTAGCAAAGAAACTCTTGGAAACAACTTATTCCAAAAAATAAGACCATGGCTCGCAATCCAAGTAGAAATTTGTTGTGATCTTTACGTCTGTGTGATCGTAGTAACGTGTAGAAGAGTTTTATAAACTTTTTATACTGTTTTGCTACTGTTGGTATACTGTTTTAATTATGTCTCTTTGTTTGCTTCGTGTATGATTGCTCGGATGATTGTGTGTTGATGCTTGATGATCGAGTATAGACGGTGAGCAGTTTCTTGACGATCAGGAGCATTATTTTGAGCCAGACCAGCAGTATCATCAGGAATGCTTAGTATAACGTGGGACCATCCTTGTTGTCCTATTCACTGAAATTATCATACATATGCATGCGTCCTCCTTGACAACCGTAGAGATTATAACATAGCTATTGATTTCCTGTTTCCTTGTCACCTATGGGTTGTGCATTTGGGTAGTTATTGCTAGTGCTTAATTATGAACAATGATCTTGTAATTTGATTAATGGATTAAGCAACCAACCATTAAGATGATTTTATTACTGTTGAAAAGGGGACTAGAGCAAGGGGTTATATTGTTGCTCTGGTTTCTCTCCATAAGGACTTATCTATACGTGATCATCCTGGATATACAGTACAGCTGTGAGGGCTATATGGCTCTGGCTTTAGTTGTTTAAGAGACCTTTTCTAGCTTGTTAGTGGTTACCTTAAATGGCGTAAGAATGGCTTGCCACGTTGGGTGTAGGGCGAGCCCCTGTCCTTTGTGTGTATAGGCTGCGAGTTGTGTGCCACTGGGAAGGGGGTTCTACATCTGCCTACCGAGTGAATCTAGCGGCCCTAACTTGTTAGACGAACTTTTGAATAGTTTTATATGGTTTTCAGTGTTTTGGGAGTAATTAACCCATGCATTTGGAAATCATGACTTACAGTGAAAGTGTACACCTCTGCGTAGAGTTAAAAACTGGTATACTAGCCGTGCCCACGGATACGGGCGGCCTTGGAACATTTACAGATAGATGATCACCATTGTTATATCATGCTTAATTACTGTTGATTATTATTATGTTCATGTTAATGTTATTCATTATCCTTATTACAATTGATCATTGATTCATTAATGGGATTTGGATTACCTTGATGCTACTCAATTGCTAATTATATGATGATTAAAAGCTAAACGCAGTCAAACAGTGTCTAGCCTTTTGTGCCTCATGAACCATGTGTTATACATGTTGAGTTCGACATGGACTCACTCTTGCTATTTCCCCAACACCCTAGTGTGTAGTAAGGTGCTGCTTAGAAGAAGGATAAAGAGGTAGTGAAGTTTCCAGAAGTCTTTCAGAAGTGTTTGGCATACGGAGCCACCAGTCAGCCGTCCCTGAGAAGAATGGAGCCTGAAGTTTAGTCACCGTTCCGCGATACTCTGATGTAAGTGTTAATATAGCTATGTATATGTTATATAATAACATTGTTTCTGATACTTTTTCATTCTGACATATGTGTGGACTTCCTGGGCACACATATGATTAGCCTGGTTTTGTTCTTTAGAAAACCGGGTATGACATTGTAATAGGCCTGCCCATGTTTTGGCGGGTTTAGGTTATGGATGCATCGAAGGCGAGGCGCTAATTACTAGCACCATCTTTGATGATGTTTTTGTACTCGTTTCTGACAATTTGTCAGATCAGTAATGAATCAGCCAAAGTTCACCCATCGTTGTGGCCGCTGCTTAAAGAACTGTGCCAATTTGGTGTTTCATAAATCATCGATCCGACCATCCAATATCCTGCATGCCAGTCGTCGATGAGCAATAATTATAAGCTGACTAGAGAGCACTGGTCAACAAGGTCTTGGTTGGTACGTATATAGTATCCTCAAGTGGGACAATATGTGGACAATTACAAGATTATTTTAATTCGTACCGTACCAATCAATACTTTTCCATCATGACAGGCTGTATGAGGAGTTAGGCCAATTGTTAATTTTCAATATTGATAGGGGTAGACAAGATTTGTGAAGTCTACAGATTACTAGTACTACTCCTCTAGACTATAGTAACATGCCCGCTAACGCTAAGGGGCAAAACACACACCATAGTCACCAGGAATGTGGTATGGTGCCACGTTCCACGTTCCGGGAACGAGCGTTCCCGTTTCGGGAACGTGGATCAGTTTCATCCCGACAGTAAAAAATTCTTTCTCAGGAGCGTTTCACGTTCCACGATCTTTATTCCATGTCCTAATTGTTCCGGGAACTCTGTGCTGTGACGCACACGGACAGAGTAGAGAGAGGCCAGAGTGGGAGAGCAGAGCAATGGCGGAACTCGCGGTTGGATTGACCAAGTCGGTGGTGGAGGTGGTGCTCACCAAGGCCCAGGCCGCGCTGGAGCAGGAGGGGAAGCTGCGGAAGAGCGCGCAGCGTCATCTGGAGTTCATCACCGACGAGTTCCAGATGATGCAGTCGTTCCTCGTCGTGGCTGACGAGGAGCGTGTGGGCAACGTGGTGGTGATGACCTGGGTGCGCCAGATCCGCGAGCTCGCCTACGACATGGAAGACAGCATCGAGTTCGTGGTCCACCTGAACAAGTCCGGTTGGTGGCGCCGCCTGCTCCATTCGATGACCCCGCCGTGCGTCCCGACGGCCGCGCTGCCGCTGGACGAGGCGGTCGAGGAGATCGAGCAGCTCAAGCAGAGGGTGGAGGACGTGAGCAGGAGGAACGCGCGCTACAGCCTCATCAGCGACACCGGCTCCAAGCCCGTGGCGCAGCAGGCGCCGTCGTCGTCGTCGTCGCGCAGCGCTGGCGCTGCTGGCGCCATCAACTTGCTGCTGCTCCAGGACATGGACGCCGGGACCGGGAAACGGCAACAGGGGGATCTCACCCAGTTCATCACCGACCAAGACCATGATGGCCACGGCCAAGATCTTCAAGTGATCTCGGTGTGGGGCACTGGCGGCGATCTGGGGACTACGTCCCTCATCCGGAAGGCCTACAGTGACCCAGAGATCTGCACGACATTCGCCTGCCGCGCCTGGGTGAAACTACTCGTGCGTCCTTTCGATCCCTGCGAGTTCGTCCGGTGCTTGGCGGCTCAGTTCCACGCGAATTCTTGCTGCACGGATGAAAATACAGCTGCCGTGCCCGTGGGTCTACATTTCCTAAAACAACAGACGAAGGACGACGGCGCTGAGGGGGGTGAGGGACATCTCTTCCACAAGTTCGAGCGGCAGGTCACAGAGAATAGGTACCTTGTTGTCTTGGAAGGCCTATCAGACATGCAGGAATGGGATGCTATCAGGAGTTTCCTTCCTGACATGAAGAATGGAAGCAGGATCATTGTATCCACTCAGCAGTTCGAGATAGCAAGACTGTGCATCGGACAATCTGCCCAAGTATTGCAACTGGAGCAGTTCTCAGCCGACCACTCCGTCTGTGCCTTCTTCAGGGAGGTACGTAAAACCTGTAAAAACATGAACCTTCTGTCACACCCATTTATCGACCAAATAGAATGCTTACCCTTATGTGCGCCCAGAGATCAATCACACATAAGTTCACAAATTATAACAGAAGTATCATGACAAATGTTATTACATCACGATATTTAAACACTTAGTCTTAACACAAATGTAGCGGAAGTATAAATAAAAATCTTTCGTGGTAGCTCCAGTCACAGGTACATTGACTGGTTGACAGCAAGACTAGTAATCATCAGGGAAGTAGGCGTAGTAGTCGCTATTACCTCCATCTGCTACCCATCCGGGATTTTTATCCAAATAAGAGAAATAAACAAGCGTAAGTACATCTCGTACTCAACAAGTGTAACATGGGGTTCATGAGGCTCAAAAAGGCATAATCATTGGTTTATCAGCATGTAGCTTTTAGTTAACATGATTTTAGCATATCAATAGCATCAAAAGGTCTCAATATAAACAATAAACATATGATCCATGTGAAATGATCAATGAATAGCAAAAACATAAACATAAACAATTATTCAACTATTCCATAAGGGTCCAAGGCCACTCGTGACCGTGAGCACGGCTGTTATAACAATTCTACACTCTGCAGAGGTTGTACACTTTCACGGTGAGTCGTGTTACCCAAATGCCCGGGTTAATTACTCCCAAAACACTACCAAGGTGAGCAGGCAGGGTAAACACTATGAAGTCTTTCGAAGGTTCGTCTAACAAGTTAGGACCATTAGATTCACTCGGCAAACAGATGTAGAGCCCCCTTCCAAATGGCACAATAACCCACAGCCTATACACATAAGGACAGAGGCCGCACTATACCCGATTCGTCAAGCCATTCTTACGCCAAAAAGGTTACCTCTAACAAGCTAGAAAAGGTCCTTCTATATGACTAAAGCCAGAGCCATATAGCCCCCACAGTTGTACTGTAAATCCCGGATTGTCGCTTATAGATGAGTCCTTATGGAGAGCAATTAGAGCATCAAAAGTAACCCACATGCTCTAATCCCCTTTAAACAATAATCAAAATCATATTTTAATGTTTGTTGCATATTCCTCTAATCAATTTACATGATCATAGTCCATGTTTAAGCACTAGCCATACTAATCAATGCATCACAATGGGTACCAAGGTATAGGATCAATCACTAAGTCATCCTTAACAAGGAATAAATACGTAATGATATTAATTGCATAAGGTGAATAGGACAACAAGGACAATCCCATGCTATACTTGCCTAGCTCAAACTGGTCCTAAAGATCTTGCTCGTAATAAGGCTCTTGATCTCCAATGAATTGCTCACCGTCTATACTCGATCAACCAATATCAACAACACACATCCAGAGGCAATCATGCATAGACAAACAAGGCTATAATTAGAACAATACACCAACAGTAAGAAAATAATATAAAAAGTCTTTAAAACAAATCTACAACTCGCTAGGATCACACAGACGCGAAGATCACGAAAAACGGAGCTAAAACGACAAAGTTATGAATTTCCAAAGATTTCCTATAGAAAAATAAATACTTTAATTAAAACTCGAAAATAAATTAATCCAAACCTACTGCACAGTTGCATCATTAGATAGAGCTCTCAAATATGAATCTAACGCAATTTGAATGGATCAAATCGGAGTTAAAACGAAGATTCTACGACTAAAACAAACTGAGTGGCAAAACTGTAAATATGAGAAAGCGTATTTTTCTTTTTCCGAAACGAATTACGTTTTTATTTAATCAAAACGTATTTTCCCGGTTTACGCTTTGGATTGCGGGTTATATATTTGAAAACCCCAGGGTCTCTTTTGCAAGATCACCAGCCGAACCGTTATCTACAAATCTAGACCGTCGGATTCGAAACGGACAGCCGAGATCAAATCGGAGGAGAGAGAGAAGACGCCGGCGCACTCCGGCCAATCTTTCGGCCGCCGGCGAGCCTCCACGGCGGCGCCATGGTCGGATCGCGCCAAAACTCTGCCCCGGCCACCAAACGACGAAGAGAAAGCACCGGAAGAACGTGCGGCTCACGGCGAACTTACCCCGCGCGAAAAGAAGACCGGAGGATGACTGGAAGGCGGCGGCTAGCTCGCGGTGGCGGTAATGGCGGCGGTGGTGCGTGCGGTGGCCTTCCCGGGGTGTCGAGGCTAGGGTTTTAGGGGCTTAATGAGGAGCGGGGAGGCACGGGGTTCCGTTTTTATAGCCCGGAGGCGCCGCTAACTAAGGAAGGAGAGGGATTCGAGATCGATTCGATCGATCGAATCGGATGAAAGAGGAAGGCGGTGTCGGCCGGAGGAAGAAGAAAGGAAGGTGGAAGACAGCCGCTGACAGGCGGGTCCCACATGTCGGCGACTTCAAACCGAAAACGGGCGGACGGTGGTCAAGCGGGCCGCGCGCGTGTGACAACGGGCCGACAGGCCGCGGCTGGACTCGGCCCATGCGGGCGAAGGGGGCGCGGGGGAAGAAGAGTTGGGCCGCCGCTGGCAGGCCGAGCTCGGGGCTGAGGGAGGAAGGCGGCCCGGTAAGAAAGTAAATTCCTTTTCTTTTTCTTTTTCTATTTTTTCAAAGCTAATTTTCAAAAGATTTTCAAATCAAATTTGAATTTGATTTCAACCACTCAATACAAAACTCCGAATGCAGCAGCATGAATGCTCAATCATGTTTCTACCCTTATATTTGATTTTAAATTTATAAAATTATTCTTATTCTAAAGTTGCATGCTTCACAAAAATAAATATAAAAATCACATTTTCCTATTTTTCTTCTCTTCAAATTTTAGGGTGTTACAATTCTACCCCCTTAAAATGAATCTCGCCCCGAGATTCGACCGGTGCTTACTCAAACAGTTGCGGGTAGGTTTTTCTCAGATTCTCTTCTCGTTCCCAAGTAGCCTCTTCTGCGGTATACCGATTCCACTGTACTTTACACATTTTGATTGTTCTACTTCTCGTGACTCTGTCCGCAGTCTCCAAAATTCTAATCGGAAATTCCTCATATGTAAGATCCTCCTTAACAGTGAGTTCCTCTATCGGAATCTGTTCTTCTGGTACTCGTAAACATTTCTTCAATTGAGACACATGGAACACATCATGTACACCTGCCAGACTCTCGGGTAATTCCAATTGATATGCCACTTCACCACGTCTTTCTATAATCTTGAAAGGTCCAATATATCTTGGTGCCAATTTACCCTTCATGTTAAATCTCTTCACACTTCTCATGGGTGACACTTTCAAGTAGACATAATCCCCTACCTCAAAAGTCAACTCCCTTCTGCGAGTATCAGCATAACTTTTCTGTCTGGACTGTGCTATTTTTAGATTATCTCTAATCATTCTCACTTTCTTTTCAGCATCCTTTAATACATCAGGCCCAAACACTTGACTCTCCCCTGTCTGATTCCAGAACAACGGGGTCCTACACTTTCGTCCATACAGAGCTTCAAACGGTGCCATTTGAAGACTCTTCTGATAACTGTTGTTATAAGAGAACTCTGCGTATGGCAAACTCTTATCCCAGCTAGTACCATATTGTAGAGCACAAGCTCTCAACATATCTTCCAATATCTGATTAATTCTCTCGGTTTGACCATCTGTCTGGGGATGATAAGCTGTACTAACATTTAGTTTGGTCCCCAATGATTCATGTATCTTTTGCCAATAATGAGATGTAAACTGAGTACCTCGATCAGACACAATCTTCTTAGGAACTCCATGTAAACTCACTATTCTTTCCATATACAACTCTACCAGTTTCGCACTGCTATATGTAGTCTTCACAGGCAGAAAATGAGCAACCTTAGTCAGACGATCCACTATCACCCAAATTGAATCATATCCTCTTTGAGTCCGTGGTAACCCAACTATAAAGTCCATACCGACCTCTTCCCATTTCCACTCGGGTATCTGCATAGGTTGTAACAATCCTACAGGCCTCTGATGTTCTGCTTTCACCCTTTGACAAGTGTCACATAGGGCAACATACTCAGCTACGTCTCTCTTTAAACCATACCACCAATATTTCTCTTTCAGATCTAAATACATCTTAGTACTCCCCGGATGTATGGAATAAGCTGACTCATGAGCTTCACGCAGGATTGCCATTCGGATATCCTTATCTTCGGGCACACACAGCCTTTTCCCAAACCATAGCGTACCATTTTCATCCTTACGAAATCCTGGAGATTTACCTTTCGCTATGTTTTCAGCTATCTCTCTCAACTTTTCATCCTTCTGTTGACCTTTACGGATTTCTTGCTCCAGGGTAGGCTCTAATACTAGTTCCACTGAATTAGTAGTAAATCCCAAGTTCAGATGCTTGCACTCAGCACATAATTCCTTTGGCATAGGCATTACTTGTATTTCATTTGCATAACTTTTCCTACTAAGAGCATCAGCAACAACGTTGGCCTTTCCGGGATGATAATGCACCTCTAGATCATAGTCTTTTATCAACTCCAACCATCTACGCTGCCTCAAGTTCAGATCCGTTTGAGTGAAGATATACTTTAGACTCTTATGATCAGTGTATATATCACTCTTGTGTCCAATCAAATAATGTCTCCATATCTTTAATGCATGAACTACTGCAGCTAATTCCAAATCATGAGTAGGATAATTTAACTCATGCTTCCTCAACTGCCTCGATGCATATGCCACAACTCTACCTTCTTGCATCAGAACACATCCCAAACCCAATCGAGATGCATCACAATAGATAGAGAAAGGTTTATTCAGATCTGGCAAAACTAAGACGGGTGCAGTAGTCAATCTTTTCTTTAATTCCTCAAAATTAGCCTGACACTTCTCGGACCACACAAACTTGGCATTCTTCTCCAACAATGCAGTCATTGGTTTTGCAAGCTTAGAAAATCCCTCTATAAATCTCCTATAATAACCAGCCAATCCCAAAAAGCTACGGATCTCACTTGCATTGATAGGTGGTTTCCAGTTCAATACATCTTTCACCTTGCCAGGATCTACTGATATTCCTCCATTTGAAACAATGTGACCTAGAAAAGAAACTTCCTTCAGCCAAAACTCACATTTACTCCTTTTTACATATAGTTGGTGTTCTCTGAGCTTCTGCAAGACCAACCTCAAATGTTCAGCATGTTCTTCCTCCGTGAAAGCATCTAGGCCCCAAGGTTTGGTTTCGGTAATTAATGACAACACTTTATTACCATGACTAACGTGTGTTTTGCAGAAACATTGGTAAGTTAGGTCATGGAGGTGATAACTGCTTTGAGCACTGTGGCTTCGTGTCCCTTGATGGAAATCGTTTCGGTTTTCAAAAGAGTGACGTCAAGATTAAGGACGGTTAGTTCCGGATGACGAAGTGTTGAGACACATTCGGAATAGTCGTTAGGATCTTCGTTTTTCTCTTTTGGCCGTACTATAAAGGGGGGCATGAATGGGTAGCTTGACCTAGGCGAGTCCTATGTTTAGGTGTGGTGCACACTTGTTAAACTTGGCGCTAGGCAACCCTAGATTAGCTCAAGGTTCAGTTAGAAGCAACTTGGTTGAAGTTGCGACGCGTTTCGACGAGTTTCGGGCTGTTTTCCTGGCACCGGACGCGGTCTTCGGGAACACCGGACGCGTCCGGTGTGTACTTAACCGCGCTAGGTTTCGGGCCTGATCACCGGACGCGGTCCTCGCGAGGACCGGACGCAGTGGTCAGCGACCGACACGTGTCATCGAGTGAGAACGCCCGTCGGACGCGATACTGGACTTGATCGGCGAGTCCGGTGCGAGTCCAGTAAGGTCCAGAGAGGACCGGACGCGTCCGGTCTTCAGGCATCGGACGCGGCCTCGCGTCCGGTGTGAGTCCAGTAAGCACCCTTGCACGTCGGACGCGTCCGGTGCTACCTGACCGGTGCGTCCGGTGGTTCGGTTTCAAAACGGGTTTTGACCGTTACGGGGGACCGGCGCGTCCGGTGCGTAGCACCGGCGCGTCCGGTGACCCCGTGTCAGAAAGTAACGGTTCGTTTTCTTTGAGGGGTGTATAAATACAACCCCTCCACCTCTTTTAGAGGCCTCTTGCTCATTCAAACATCTGAGAAAACCCTTTAGAGTGCAAGGGAGTGCAAGAGCTCTAGTGAGGATAGAGATTTGAGAATCAAAGTTTGTGATTCCTCACTAGTGATTCGAGAGTAGCAAGTGTGCATCCACCTCCTCATTTGGGCTCGTTGTGGTCAAGTGAGAGTTCTAGCTTGTTACTCTTGGTGATCGCCATCACCTAGACGGCTTGGTGGTGATTGGGAGTTTGGTGATCATCCGGCGGAGCTTGTGGATGACCCAACTCAAGTTGTGAGCGGTTTTGGGTGATTCGCCGCGACGGAGTGTCGAAGAATCAACCCATAGAGAGCACTTGATCCTTGCGCGGATCAAGGGGGAGCGACACCCTTGCGCGGGTGCTCCAACGAGGACTAGTGGGGAGTGGCGACTCTCCGATACCTCGGAAAAACATCGCCGTGTTCCTTGCCCCTTTACATTCAAGCAATTACTTTCTCGTATTTACTTTCATTGCTTGTTTTACATTCCTAGAATTGCCATGCCAGACTAGGATTGGAAACTAGGGTGCAAAACTTTTTAACGGTAGACTCTCTAGGAACACAAGTAGGCACTAGGGGTGAATTCCGGCTTATAGGATTTAATTCTTGCAATTAATTTTTAGAAAAGCCCAATTCACCCCCCCTCTTGGGCATCTTGATCCTTTCAATTGGTATCGGAGCCGTGTTGCTCCTATTTTAGGCTTTACCGCCTAGAGCAAGATGTCTAACGGGGAAGGACCACCTCCCACCTTTGAGGGGGATGATTTTCCATATTGGAAAATCCGAATGGAGGCGTACCTCGAAGCCATAGATGTCGGGTGTCTTAGAGCCGCAACCGAAGGGCTTCCCGCTATCAAGGATCCCGCAAACCCCACGGGTGACGAGGAGAAGTACGACCGGTGGAATGCAAAGGCCAAAAATGCACTCTACCGGGGCTTAGGCAAAGATATCTTCAATCGTGTGCGTAATGCAAAGAACGCTCATGATTTGTGTCAAAATCTTTGTGCTCTCCATGAGGGAACTAAGAGTGAGCGTGAGGAACGCTACCATATTGCTTTAAAGAAAATTAATTCTTTCGAGATGCTTCCCAAAGAAAGTGCTAATGAAATGTACACTCGCTTAAATGTTCTTGTAGAGGACCTCAATGCTCTTGGGCTCACTCAAATGAGTCAATCGGATGTTGCAAGGAGGATCTTGAGTGTTCTTCCCGTTGAGAAGTATGGTCACATTGTCACCGTGCTTCATCAAAGTGATCTCTCCACCGCAACACCGACTCAAGTATTGGGGAAGATCAACGCTCATGAGATGTACATGCACATCACTCCGGAAGAGGGCTCATCATCTTCCAAGAAGAAAGACTTGGCCTTCAAAGCTAGCCATGACAAGAAGAAGAAGAAGGGCCAAGCCATGATCGTGCAAGAAAGCTCAAGTGAAAGTGATATCGATGATGAATCACTTGCACTCATGGTGAGGAAGACCACCAAGATGCTAAAGAAGCTTAACAAGAGTGGGATCAAGTTCGATGGCAAGAAAAAGAAATTCTTCACAAGTAGCAAGAGAAAGCCCATCTCGGAGATGGATTGCTACAATTGTGGTGAACTTGGCCACCTAGCTCATCAATGCCCTAGACCACCAAAAGACAAGTTCAAGAACAAGAACAAGGGCAAGAAAAATGATTCAAGTGATGAAGAAGACGAGAAGAAGAAGAACAAGCCATACAAGAAGAAGGATGGCAAGAAGAAGGAGTTCTACAAGAAGAAGAAGGGTGGAAAGGCTTATATTGTTGGTGATTGGCTCACCGACATTGAATCATCTTGTGGCTCCTCCGAAGATGAGAGCGATGATGAGAAAGAGAAGGTTGCCGCATTTGTGATGGGGCCATCATCTTCACCGACATCTTCACCACCACCTTCACCGCCTTCTTCACCATCATCGTCCACTACTCACCTATGCCTTATGGCCAAGGGTGAACGTAAGGTACAAAATCATGATAGTGATGATGATGATGATAGTGATAGTGATGATGAATTTGATGCACCTTCTTATGATGAACTTGTAAAATTGCTAAACAAATACACTAAAATCATAAGAAGGACAAGAAGTGAAAATGATGATCTTCAAAATGAAAATGAATCACTCTCATCTAAGCTTGAAAATGCTCAAAAGACTAGTGGTGAGCTTAGAGATCAAAATGAAATTATGTCTTCCACTCTCAAGGAGCTCAAAACTTCTAACAAAGAGCTTAAAGATCAACATGATAAACTTGAGAAGAAGCATGATGAGCTCATCACTAGACATAGCTCTCTAAAAGACAAGTACACCACATTAAAAATTGACTATGATAGTCTTGTGGTTGCAAATGAACTTGCTCTTGAAACACATGATGCTACTAACCATGTTGTTAAGTGTGATATAGCTACATCATGTGATGATTTGATCATTGAAAGCATTGAGCAAGGTTCTAGTAGCAAAGGCAAGAGTGTGGTTGAGTCATGCAACCATGATGATTATGCCAAGATCAAGTGTGAGAATGAGAAGCTTGCAAATGAGAACAAGAAGCTCAAAGGTTTGATAGCTCTTGAGAAGCAAACAACAAATGAGTCACTCATTGAAGAGAATAAGAAGCTCAAGCAAGAAAAAGAGCATCTCAAGACCGGCCTAAGCAAGTTCACAAGAGGCCAATATTTGCAAAGTGAGCTCCTCATGAACACCGTGATGAAGATGGATAGAAGTGGTATTGGGTACTTGGCAAATCAAGAGAAGAAAGCAAAAGCTCAACAACAAAGCAAATCAAAGCCCAAGCCAAAGAGATGTGTTGAGTGTGGTCAAGAAGGTCACTTTGCTCATGAATGCAAAACTCCACCACCACAACCCTTGCCCAAGCATGCTAGACCCTTTGCCTTCAATGCTCATTATATGCTAAGAAAAGATTCAAATGGAAAGATGAAAGTCATGTTTTTGGGTCCCCCAAACAAGAATAGGCCAAAGAAAATATGGGTTGCCAAGTCACTAGTTGAGAAAGTCAAGGGCCCCTCTCAAGTTTGGGTCCCTAAACAAAAAGCTTGATCTCTTGTGTGTAGGTGAACTACAAGACCGGTGGATCTCATTGGGTTATTGATAGTGGTTGCACTCAACATATGACCGGTGATCCTCGTATGTTCACCTCAATTGAAGAGAATGGGATATGTCAAGAGAAGATCACATTTGGGGATAATTCAAAGAGCAAAGTCAAGGGTATAGGCAAGATAGCAATATCAAATGATCACTCACTCTCAAATGTGCTCTATGTTGCTTCTTTGAGTTTCAACTTGTTATCCGTTGGGCAACTTTGTGATCTTGGCTTCCAATGCTTGTTCACACCAAATGAAGTTGAAGTTTCAAAGATAGATGACAAGCAAGTGATATTCAAGGGCTTTAGATACAACAATCTTTATCTTGTTGACTTCACCTCCGAAGATGCAAATTTGATGACATGTTTGTTCACCAAGACCTCACTTGGTTGGCTTTGGCATAGGAGGCTTGCACATGTTGGAATGAGCACTCTCAACAAGCTATTGAAGAAAGAACTAGTAAGAGGATTGAAGGATGTGAAGTTTGAAAAGGACAAACCTTGTAGTGCATGTCAAGCCGGCAAACAAGTTGCAAACACTCATCCTACCAAGGCTTTCATGTCAACCTCAAGAGTGCTAGAACTTCTACACATGGATTTGTTTGGGCCTACAACATACAAGAGTTTGGGTGGTAATCTCTATTGTCTTGTGATAGTGGATGACTACTCAAGATACACATGGACCTTCTTCCTTCATGACAAATCCGAAGTGGCAAGTTGCTTCAAGAAGTTTGCTAAGAGAGCTCAAAATGAATTTGAAGTCAAGATAAAGAAGATTAGAAGTGACAATGGCAAAGAGTTTGACAACACCAACATAGAAGCTTATTGTGATGAAATTGGAATCAAGCATGAAGTTTCTTCAACCTACACTCCTCAACAAAATGGTGTAGTTGAGAGAAAGAACCGGACCTTGATCACCCTTGCAAGAACAATGCTAGATGAGTACAACACTCCCGAGAAGTTTTGGGCCGAGGCAATCAACACCGCATGCTATGCTTCAAATCGCCTCTTCCTCCAAAAGTTTCTTGGCAAGACCCCCTATGAGTTGCTTAATGGGAAGAAGCCGGACGTCTCATTCTTCCGGGTGTTTGGTTGCAAATGTTACATCTACAAGAAGCGTCAACACCTAGGGAAGTTTCAAAGACGTTGTGATATTGGTTTTCTTGTTGGTTACTCATCAAAGTCCAAAGCATATAGAGTATTTAACCATACCACCGGGTTGGTTGAAGAAACATATGTGGAATTTGATGAATCTAACGGCTCCCAAGGAGCAATTGAGAATTGTGATGATGTAGGTGATGAACCCTTGAGGGAGGCCATGAAGAACATGCCGGTGGGAGACATCAAGCCAAAAGATGATGAAGACGATGTGCAAATCATTGATCCACCATCTTCATCACGTGTGCCTCAAGATGATGACAAGAATGAGAGAGTTGAAAATGAAGATACTTATGTCTCTCATGAACAAGCCGAGGCACAAGCACAAGATGTTGATGCTCCCCATCCACCTCCTCAAGTGGTTGATAGAAGAAACTCACCTCTACTTCAAGCTCATCCACAAGAACTCATCATAGGGAGTCCTACAAAGGGAGTAATGACTCGATCTCAAAAGCTAGCTTCTTTCGTTGAACATCACTCTTTTGTCTCTTGTGTTGAACCTAAGAATGTAGAAGAAGCTCTTCAAGATCCGGATTGGGTGAATGCCATGCATGAAGAATTGAACAACTTCACCCGCAACCAAGTTTGGACACTTGAAGAGCATCCTAAAGGTGCAAGAGTCATTGGAACCAAGTGGGTGTTCCGAAACAAGCAAGATGACCAAGGCATAGTAGTGAGGAACAAGGCAAGACTAGTTGCAAAGGGGTTCTCTCAAGTTGAAGGCCTTGATTTTGGAGAGACCTTTGCACCCGTAGCAAGACTTGAAGCCATTCGTATCCTTCTTGCATATGCATCACATCATGATATGAAATTATATCAAATGGATGTGAAAAGTGCATTCTTAAATGGCTTTATTAATGAACTAGTCTATGTCGATCAACCTCCCGGGTTTGAAGACCCTAGATATCCTAATCATGTTTATAGGTTGTCCAAGGCGCTATATGGGCTCAAGCAAGCCCCTAGAGCGTGGTATGAGCGCCTCCGGGACTTCCTCATTGAGAAGGGCTTCACCATTGGGAAGGTCGACACCACACTATTCACCAAGAAGCTTAATGGGGAGATCTTCATTTGTCAAGTGTATGTTGATGATATCATCTTCGGGTCAACAAATGAAGATTATTGCAAGGAGTTTGGTGAATTGATGTCGAAGGAGTTCGAGATGTCAATGATTGGTGAGCTCACATTCTTCCTTGGTTTTCAAGTCAAGCAAATGAGAGAAGGGATTTTCATCTCTCAAGAAAAGTATACCAAGGATCTTCTCAAAAGATTCAAGATGGAAGAATGCAAGCCAATCAAGACCCCAATGCCATCAAATGGACATCTCGACCTAGATGAGGGAGGTAAACCGGTTGATCAAACTCTCTACCGTTCTATGATTGGTAGCTTGTTGTACCTTACCGCATCTAGGCCCGATATCATGTTTAGTGTGTGCATGTGTGCTCGCTTTCAAGCGTGCCCTAAAGAACCTCACCTAAGTGCCGTAAAAAGAATCCTAAGATATCTTAAGCACACCCCAAGTATTGGTTTATGGTATCCCAAAGGAGCTAGATTCCAACTAGTTGGCTATTCCGATTCGGATTATGCCGGTTGCAAAATTGATAGAAAAAGCACATCCGGAGGGTGCCATTTACTTGGGAGATCTTTAGTATCTTGGTCATCTAAAAAGCAAAATAGTGTGGCTTTGTCCACCGCCGAGGCGGAATACATTGCCGCGGGGGCTTGTTGTGCACAAATCTTATATATGAAACAAACCCTCCTAGACTATGGAGTTGTTCTTGAAAAGGTGCCACTTTTATGTGACAATGAAAGTGCCGTTAAAATTGCTAACAATCCGGTACAACACTCTCGCACCAAGCACATTGATATCCGCCATCACTTTCTAAGAGATCACGTTGCTAAAAATGACATATCACTAGAAGGTGTACGAAGTGAAAATCAATTAGCGGATATCTTCACTAAACCTTTGGACGAGGCTACCTTTTGTAGGCTAAGAAGTGAACTTAATGTGCTTGATTCAAGTAACTTTAGAAAATGAGCGCGTGTTGTCCCTTGCATTGCATTGTATCATATGTCATGTTTACTTTATCGCAATGCATTTAGGGCTTGGCTAACACGGTTACGATAACCCTCCTTTGGAGGAGTGAAGAAGCCTAACCGTGGATCAAACTTGACAAGCAACCTAGCTTTATTTTATTGTATTGCATTGCATATGCATGGTTGTTTGTTTGTCGTTCTTTTTCGGTTTAGCTTTGAGCAACCTCTGTGTTCGTCCATGAATAGAGAGAGCATTTGACGCTCCTAAAGGTCCAAAAACTCTATTGCATGGCCATACGTTGCTCCTCGGGTGTTTATTGCCTATTTTCGTAAAAACAATACTAGCCTAAGGCAAAATAATTTAAAAAATTTGAGGGTTTGAGTGAGGTCACTCATATCGGGTTCCAATTGGTGTTTATTTGTGTCTCTTTGAATTGGAACTTGATTGGGAGAAGTCGCGTCGAAGTTCGGAACGAAGAAAGGCGAAAAACCGCGACAGGACGCTGCACCGGACGCAGTGTTGCTTCACCACCGCGTCCGGTCCCGGTGTCCACCTGCGCGTCCGGTTTTCCAGAAGAACAAGTCCAGATCTAGGCACCGGACGCTGCACCGGACGCGCCTCTGACCACCACCGCGTCCGGTCCCGGCTACCACCACCGCGTCCGGTGCTCCGCTATGAAATCCCGTGCACTCAGCATCGGACTCTGACCGCGTCCGGTCTGTCCACACCGGACGCGCCCGGTGACTCCAGGCGCTTACTGGAGAGTCACCGGACGCTGCACCACCGCGTCCGGTGATTTTCACCACCGCGTCCGGTGCTTCCGAATCGAGCGGATCTCGCCCTCTTAAAACCGTACCGGTTGTTCTCTTTTTCTTCATCTGCTCGACGAATCCGCCGCCGCCGCCTTGTCTCGCCGGTCGCCGACTCGCCGTGACCTCCCCCGCCGCCGGAGCCGCCCCACACCTGCCTCCTTCCTCCTCTCCAGCGGCTCCCGCGCCACCACCTCGCCCTCAGCTCTCCCGAGCTGCCAAGCCGCGCTGCACCCGCAACCGTGCCCGCGCCCGCGCCACCACCGTGCGCCGCCGCTCCTGCTCGCCGCCGGCGAAATCCAGCCTGCACTCCAGCTCCGCAGCTCTCACCCGTGTGCCCGGGCACCTCGATTTCTCGTCCCTGGCCGCGATTTCCTCCTAGGGTTTAGGCCTAAACCCTAGCCTAGGGTTTGATAACCCTAACTTGAGGTAACGGCGAGTTTTCGATTCCGATTTCGATTCAATTCCTTTCATTCACTTGTTAGGGCTTGCCGTTGACCATATCTATTCCTTGTTATCTCGTTGGTCGTTTCAGTGCTCGATCGCCGATCTCGGGAGTTCTCGCGAACTAGATCACCTCGTCCCTTCACCGTCGTCTCGTCGATCCGAGGTAGCTTAGCGTCGTTTCTTTTCGTATCTCACATGCTTGCTATCTAGGGTTTCGCATCTTTAGATATATATATGCTTATTGTATATCTCTCTATTCCATACGTGCAGCGAGTCAGTCGGTGTGCCAGGTCTGATCTGTTTGCTAAATCCGAGGCCAAGCCTGCGGATACGGATTGAGGCCAAGCCTCTCGAGTGTCAGTTCATCATCTCACAGAGGTTTTCAGGCAGTCAGTCAGCATGGTGCGTTGCAAGAACGCCGGAGGTGCTCCAGGTGACGGGGACAATAGTACTCCCCGTCGTGATGAGATTGCGCGTGGTAAGCGCATCAAGTATGCAGTCAAGAAGAAGAGGAGGACACTTTCAGATGCAGAGGTCGCTCAGGCTGTGGCAGACGCCGCAGAGCAGGCAGAGAGAGGTGGCAGACGCAGTGGATTACACATAGGCGAGCGTCGCTTTCATCTTGAAGGTCGACAGCTCGGTACTGAGGCCACTGAGGGCACCGAGACTACAGCACCGTCAGAGCAGATGTCAGTCGATCCTCCCTCAGAGCAGACACAGGCTACAGAGACTGCACCCGCTACTGAGGCTACCCAGACTGCTGAGGCTCCACAGGCCACTGAGGATACAGAGGAGCAGGCAGCTCAGTCTCCACCACGTCGCCGCTCCACACGTGCTCGTTCACAGGTGACACCCAGGCCAGAGGGCCCGCGTCGTGGAGCACGACCGCCTCCCAGAGTTAGAGGGTCACCCCCGGTCGTGCACTTAGACTTGAGGGGTGCGTCTTCACGTCAGGTGAAGAACTTGAGGTTTGTGGAGGTCAGTCGATGGTTTCCACCTGTCAGAGATCCCAGAGCTTCAGAGGGTTTCTATACCCCACTTCAGGAGGACTTCTACAGGGCCCTAGTTGACAGTGGCATTGCTTTCAGACCTCAGAGGGTATGTCGACTAGAGGCATTGGTTGATGTTGTGGGAGAGCAGCTCCGTCCTCACCTGTCCTATCTGCCTGGCTTGTCAGATTTACTTGGACGGACAGGTGCTTACTGTGGCACATGGGTCAGGGAGTTCTATGCTTCTTTGTGGATTGATCCTGCCCATGAGTTCATTCACTTTGCATTCAGAGGCCGCGACCACAGACTCTACAGCTCCAGAGCCCGAGAGATCCTCAGACTACCTGCTTCTGACACAAGGATCCACCAGTTGTGCTATGGCCAGACTACACCTCCCAGACGCCCTCACGGCGGTTCAGTGCCACCCACCGACCTGGTTCGACCCTGTTTTCGCGAGCCTTTTGGCGAAGGGTCACGTCGTACACCTGCCAGCCTGACACCTCTAGCTAGAGTCTTGGATGCCATACTCAGACGCACTCTACTGCCTCGACTTGGTTACAGAGAGGGACTGACGAGGATGCAGCTTTGGGTTGTATACCACCTCCTTTCACAGCGACAGTTTGATATTTGGGATCTTATTCTCAGTGAGATGGAGGACACCATTGCTGAGGGCTTCAAGGGTAACCGTCAGCTTCCTTATGCCCACTGGATTTGCTTCATTATCAGATCTGCTATCCAGATGCCACCAGAGATCAGGGCTGAGATTGCCAACACTACTACAGCATTCCCTGACTATGACATCAGACAGCTTTGGGCTTCAGTTACCAGAGAGCAGGCTCCAGCACCAGGACAGCGTGAGCGCCCTGAGGTTCCTGAGACAGCAGCTGAGCAGGACGCTAGAGTTGACGAGCTTGCCGAGGCAGAGCTCGCAGACCTTGACACTCAGCCTGCTGAGATACCTGAGGATGTTACTTCTGACAGCACCGATGAGGATTACCAGCCCATCCCCAGGTACCGGTCTCCTCGGTCCCACGACCACGAGGCCGGTGGATCTGGCTCAGCCTCCCGCTCAGACCCAGCCATGGTGGCTATACTTGAGAGGCTGACCCAGGCTCAGGAGCAGCAGCAGCAGCAGATACAGCGCCAGGCACAGGATACAGCTGCAGCACTAGCACAGATACAGGCTCGCCAGGACGAGTTTCAGAGACAGCAGTTAGAGATCCAGAGGCAGCAGGTTGAGATGCAGCGACAGAGTCAGCAGCAGTACATGGATCTTCTGCGGCATCTCATCACAGTTGGGGTTCCTCCGCCTGCATCTATCATGGCTCCGGCTTTGCATTCCAGCGGTCCTTCTAGTCAGGCACAGCCGAGCATTCAGTTTACATCTCCACAGCAGCAGGTTCCCCAGTCCTTTCAGTCCCCGAGTTTCACACCTATTCATACGGGGTTCACACCGTCAGACCAGACTCGCCCGCATCTCCTGACAGGCACACCTATCGGTGATTTCAGTGCCACTTACAGCGAGTTGACTGGTCAGCCGACACCCTCGCATACTACTACGTTTCACACTTCGTCAGGGTTGTCAGCTTCCGAGGCAGTCGTTCCACCAGTGACAGGGACCGGGACTACAGAGACCATCCCTTCTTCAGTTGCCTCGACAGATCCCCCAGCTACTGGCGCACTTCAGGCTCAGGTCACTCAGACAGATCCACTTGTTACTTCACAGTCAGTGCCTGTTCCTGCTCAGACCCAGACCGCTTCGCAGCCACGAGCTTCTTCAGAGGGTCAGCCAGATAGCTCAGACTCCGAGGATTCGCTTCACTTCGTGATTACTCCGCGCACCTCGGCACCCGACACGACTCCGTCTGTCCCCCCGTCAGATTAGATTAGTTTTTGGCGCTTGATGCCAAAGGGGGAGAGAGAGTAGTTTCAGGGGGAGTTTGTTAGTGGGTTTTCGTTTTTCGTGTGCTACATTCATGCATATCATGTCTATTTTCAGCACTGCATTCGTGTGACATTGTCGTCGAGTCGTAAAACTTTGAGTCTTAATGTCTTATTCGTCACTGTGGTTAATCTATGTCACCGTTTTAGCTATAGCTCTAAGGTTGTGCTTCCGTGCCTTACTCCGATTACTTATGAGCTATATCTTTTTGTGTACTAACGCTTTTTGTCTTATTTTATGAAGTACACTCTTTTGGCTTGGAGCACATAAGCAATTCCTAACTTTGTATGCTTATTGTCTTCTGCCTATGTGAACCAAGCATGCTCGAAAACCTTCACTCTAATCCATTGAAACTTAGTGTTGTCATCAATCACCAAAAAGGGGGAGATTGAAAGCATCTAGGCCCCAAGGTTTGGTTTCGGTAATTAATGACAACACTTTATTACCATGACTAACGTGTGTTTTGCAGAAACATTGGTAAGTTAGGTCATGGAGGTGATAACTGCTTTGAGCACTGTGGCTTCGTGTCCCTTGATGGAAATCGTTTCGGTTTTCAAAAGAGTGACGTCAAGATTAAGGACGGTTAGTTCCGGATGACGAAGTGTTGAGACACATTCGGAATAGTCGTTAGTATCTTCGTTTTTCTCTTTTGGCCGTACTATAAAGGGGGGCATGAATGGGTAGCTTGACCTAGGCGAGT
Source organism: Saccharum spontaneum (assembly GCA_022457205.1). Lineage (NCBI taxonomy): Eukaryota > Viridiplantae > Streptophyta > Magnoliopsida > Poales > Poaceae > Saccharum > Saccharum spontaneum. Next base: position 29,782,182 of record CM039595.1, on the reverse strand, counting down.
CCTATGTTTAGGTGTGGTGCACACTTGTTAAACTTGGCGCTAGGCAACCCTAGATTAGCTCAAGGTTCAGTTAGAAGCAACTTGGTTGAAGTTGCGACGCGTTTCGACGAGTTTCGGGCTGTTTTCCTGGCACCGGACGCGGTCTTCGGGAACACCGGACGCGTCCGGTGTGTACTTAACCGCGCTAGGTTTCGGGCCTGATCACCGGACGCGGTCCTCGCGAGGACCGGACGCAGTGGTCAGCGACCGACACGTGTCATCGAGTGAGAACGCCCGTCGGACGCGATACTGGACTTGATCGGCGAGTCCGGTGCGAGTCCAGTAAGGTCCAGAGAGGACCGGACGCGTCCGGTCTTCAGGCATCGGACGCGGCCTCGCGTCCGGTGTGAGTCCAGTAAGCACCCTTGCACGTCGGACGCGTCCGGTGCTACCTGACCGGTGCGTCCGGTGGTTCGGTTTCAAAACGGGTTTTGACCGTTACGGGGGACCGGCGCGTCCGGTGCGTAGCACCGGCGCGTCCGGTGACCCCGTGTCAGAAAGTAACGGTTCGTTTTCTTTGAGGGGTGTATAAATACAACCCCTCCACCTCTTTTAGAGGCCTCTTGCTCATTCAAACATCTGAGAAAACCCTTTAGAGTGCAAGGGAGTGCAAGAGCTCTAGTGAGGATAGAGATTTGAGAATCAAAGTTTGTGATTCCTCACTAGTGATTCGAGAGTAGCAAGTGTGCATCCACCTCCTCATTTGGGCTCGTTGTGGTCAAGTGAGAGTTCTAGCTTGTTACTCTTGGTGATCGCCATCACCTAGACGGCTTGGTGGTGATTGGGAGTTTGGTGATCATCCGGCGGAGCTTGTGGATGACCCAACTCAAGTTGTGAGCGGTTTTGGGTGATTCGCCGCGACGGAGTGTCGAAGAATCAACCCATAGAGAGCACTTGATCCTTGCGCGGATCAAGGGGGAGCGACACCCTTGCGCGGGTGCTCCAACGAGGACTAGTGGGGAGTGGCGACTCTCCGATACCTCGGAAAAACATCGCCGTGTTCCTTGCCCCTTTACATTCAAGCAATTACTTTCTCGTATTTACTTTCATTGCTTGTTTTACATTCCTAGAATTGCCATGCCAGACTAGGATTGGAAACTAGGGTGCAAAACTTTTTAACGGTAGACTCTCTAGGAACACAAGTAGGCACTAGGGGTGAATTCCGGCTTATAGGATTTAATTCTTGCAATTAATTTTTAGAAAAGCCCAATTCACCCCCCCTCTTGGGCATCTTGATCCTTTCACTCCGTCTTGGAAAACACTAGTATATCATCAATGAATACCACTACAAACTTGTCCAGATATTCCATAAACACCTTATTCATTAAATACATGAAGTATGCTGGAGCATTAGTCAAACCAAAGGACATCACTGTATACTCATATAACCCATACCGTGTGGTAAATGCTGTCTTGGGTATATCCCTGGCACGAATCTTCAATTGATGATATCCAGAGCGAAGATCAATCTTGGAGAATACACAAGCTCCTCTCAACTGATCAAACAGGTCATCAATTCTAGGCAATGGATACTTGTTCTTAATAGTAACCTCATTAAGAGACCGATAATCTACACACATCCTCTGAGTTCCATCTTTCTTATCCACAAAAATCACTGGTGCTCCCCATGGTGAAGAACTAGGACGAATAAAACCCTTATCCTGCAACTTCTTAATTTGTTTCTTAAGTTCTTCTAATTCATTTACTTCCCATTCTATATGGACGCTTAGCTATAGGTGCAGTTCCAGGTAATAATTCAATAATAAATTCAATGTCACGGTCTGGTGGCATACCTGGCAATTCCTCCGGAAACACATCTGGGAACTCCTCCACAACTGGATCTTCCTGGTTGGCACCATCATTGAGCTGGTTCACTGTAGCGGTCTCTTGTTTTTGCACTTTTACTTCAACCCTGATTCTATCACCCTTTGGTGTTGTCAACACAACTGATTTATCCTTACACTGAATCTCTGCTTGTTGTTGCATCATCCAATCCATTCCCAAAATAAGATCAATCCCAGCTGTTCTCAATACTATAGGGCTAACTGTAAACTCTACCCCCTTAAGTTGAGACTAATTGGAAGACAGCGATAAGATGCTGGCATGCTTCCACCAGGTGAGTTTACTAAGATAGGGTTCTTCATGGCACACAAATGGATTCTATGTATTCTAACAAATGATTGTGATATGAAAGAATGTGATGCTCCAGAATCAAAAAGAACAGTGGCGGGAGTAGAGTGGACATCGAACGTACCAAGCATAACTTCTGGCTCCTCCACTGCAGTTTCCTGGGACAAGTGATTCACCCTTCCTGAGTTAAGTGCGGGCTTCTGGTGGCTGCTCTGTCTCTGGGGAGTCTGCTGGTTAGGCTTCTCCGGGCAATTGTAAGACAAGTGACCTTCTTTTCCACAACGGAAACACCTGTTGGGAGTATTGGGAGCACTAGTCTTTGCAGGAGTGTTGTTGGAAGGACCCTGACGCTGCACTTGATTCCCATTCTGCTGTGGTGGACGTTGGTTGCTACTCTGTGGCTGAAATGGGGGACGTTGAGGGAACTGTCCACGGAATGGGGCTTGACCACTATTCCACTGTCCAGAAGGAGGCCTCTGCTGAGTATTCTATTGAAACCCAGTACGCGGACGGGTGTTGCTATTGGAGGCTTGTCCCTGTAACCTCTTCCTCTTTGCATCCATTTCTTTGCGCTTGTTATCCACCACGATAGCGCGGTTCACAAGCGTCTGAAAGTTAGGGTAGGTATTGGACATCAACTGCAACTGTAGTCCATCATATAATCCCTTCAAGAAGCGGCGCAGCTTATCATTGTCATTGGCCACCTCATGTGGAGCATATCGTGACAATTGAGCAAACTTGTCACGGTACTCAGCTACAGTAATTTTCCCTTGGGTCAGGTTCCTGAATTCCTCCGCCTTCAGTTCTATCATCCCTTCAGGTATATGGTAAGCCCTGAAGTTCTCTCTAAACTCCTGCCAGGTGACTGCAGGAGCATTGGCAGGACGACCATACTCATATGACTCCCACCAATCCTGAGCTTCTCCCTGAAGTTGCCCAGAAGCGAACAACACCTTATGTCGGTCATCACATTGTGCAATGGTGAGTTGTTTCTCCACAGCACGAAGCCAATCATCGGCCTCCAAAGGATCAGCAGCATGTGTGAACACTGGGGGACGACCCTTCAAAAATTCACCACGCTTATCACGTGGTTGAACCCCAGCAACTGGCTGATTTTGCTGATTCTGCACCAGTTGTTGCATCAACTGCGTCTGTACTGCCAGCAGCTGCTCGATAGTTGGTGGCGGTGGTGGTGGTGGATTTGGGGGAATGTTTCCACGACCTCTGCCTCTTCCTCTTCCGGCCATCTGCCACCCATAAACATACAAACTTTAAGAAATCCAGGTTATCAACCACTTATAAGATTAAGAATGAGATCTGAAAATTTTCTGGACGAGTAGCAATATTGACAGTTCAGTATTTCAATCATATCTCGGGCTACAGAAGTCCAAAAGAGGCGTGCTTTATATGGTTGGAAAGCTTATGAAATTATCCACAATTTTTATTCAGACCTCAAGACCAGATTCTGTCGTTAAGTCTATGAAAAATAAGGCGTAACAGAAACTGTTCCAGATTCCAGACTGTGCAGAAACTTTAACTTGTGAAAATTATATCTCTCGAACCAGATTAGATAAAAAGGTGATTCCAGTGGCATTTGAAAGATGCTTGAGTCTAGTTTCTCTCATAAAAATTTCATAAATGTTGCACGAACCGTTTTTAAACTATAGCAGAAACATTAGAGACTGCTCCAGAAAACAGCAAGGACAGAAACGAGATAATATCAAACCCAACTATTATTCCCTGACTATTAAACTTATTATTCTTAAGAATGGAACTTGTAGACATGCCTACAAGTCCAGACACTCAAAAAAGATCCAACTCACACATAAGCATAATAATAAAGCAACTAGCACACCAAGGTTCAAACCACACGACAGACTCGACTGACTCAACTGACGTTACTAAGAACGTTCTTATTACATAAAGGACTCCTACTTCCTAAGGAAGTGGCTCATGTTCTAATGTCTCGTAGATCTTGGGCATGCCTTGGTTTGCTCGGAGCTCATCAATGGTTGCTTGGCACCTTTTGATAGTCTTCCCTTGTGCCCTCACCATCTCTTCTAGTTGCAGCTTCCTATCCATCATATCATAGACAAAGTTCACCATCACCCGAGGTAGTGGCTCTAGCTGCACTAGATCTGTCATAGCCCATCCAAGCTCGGGGTGTGCATGAGGAAAGAAGCGATGAATGTCATGCTTCATAAGGTTAAAGCGAAGATAGCGGAGACCCATACATGCTTCAAAAGCAGCATCTTCAATGCTATCCTCTATAGTAGCTCGATGTCCCACATGAGAGAACATCATGTCCAGCTGATATGCCCCCTTGTCTTGCTTGTGTGTAAAGATGCTTGCCCTTGCCTTCCAGTACGTGTCCTCCAGTGGATGAGTGTACTCCCAGCAGACGTACTCCACGGCTGGATGCCAATCAGCGAAGTAAGCAGTGAGCATCCCCACTAGGCAAATATGAGAGACAGCATCCCCTCCATTCCTGTGGTAGATCCTCATAGTCCACCCTATTGAAGGAGGTGACATATCTTCAGGAGCTTCATGTGGTGGAGACGGGGGTTGTACTCCTCCATTAGCTTCCTCCTCACCATCTTCAATCTCGACGATTTCTGGATCTTCTTCAGGCTCAGGCTCTTCTTGGGGAGGTGCTGGTGCTTGGACTGGTGCTACAGGGGTCTGCTCCTGTTCCTGAGGTTCTGGCTCTTGTGGCTCTTCAGTTGCATGCAGGGCACGAGGTGGGTAGTATCCTCCAGAGCTGATGCGGGCAGTCTTACGGTCACGGGCCATCTACAGAATTTTTAGATGAAGTTAGAATAGAGGCAAAATTTCGTAATAGAATGAGACATAAGAAGCATAAAAATTTATCAAATAACAAGAGCAAGATAGTGAACATAAAAATAGTGTAAAGATGACACTAAATCGACCATTGCTAGCTAGGCTTGCGTCCTACAGTCAACAAGAGCTCTGATACCAATTTATCACACCCATTTATCGACCAAATGGAATGCTTACCCTTATGTGCGCCCAGAGATCAATCACACATAAGTTCACAAATTATAATAGAAGTATCATGGCAAATGTTATTACATCAAGATATTTAAACACTTAGTCTTAACACAAATGTAGCGGAAGTATAAATAAAAATCTTTCGTGGTAGCTCCAGTCACAGGTACATTGACTGGTTGACAGCAAGACTAGTAATCCTCAGGGAAGTAGGCGTAGTAGTCGCTATTACCTCCATCTGCTACCCATCCGGGATTTTTATCCAAATAAGAGAAATAAACAAGCGTAAGTACATCTCGTACTCAACAAGTGTAACATGGGGTTCATGAGGCTCAAAAAGGCATAATCATTGGTTTATCAGCATGTAGCTTTTAGTTAACATGATTTTAGCATATCAATAGCATCAAAAGGTCTCAATATAAACAATAAACATATGATCCATGTGAAATGATCAATGAATAGCAAAAACATAAACATAAACAATTATTCAACTATTCCATAAGGGTCCAAGGCCACTCGTCACCGTGAGCACGGCTGTTATAACAGTTCTACACTCTGCAGAGGTTGTACACTTTCACTGTGAGTCGTGTTACCCAAATGCCCGGGTTAATTACTCCCAAAACACTACCAAGGTGAGCAGGCAGGGTAAACACTATGAAGTCTTTCGAAGGTTCGTCTAACAAGTTAGGGCCATTAGATTCACTCGGCAAACAGATGTAGAGCCCCCCTTCCAAATGGCACAATAACCCGCAGCCTATACACATAAGGACAGAGGCCGCACTATACCCGATTCGTCAAGCCATTCTTACGCCAAAAAGGTTACCTCTAACAAGCTAGAAAAGGTCCTTCTATATGACTAAAGCCAGAGCCATATAGCCCCCACAGTTGTACTGTAAATCCCGGATTGTCGCTTATAGATGAGTCCTTATGGAGAGCAATTAGAGCATCAAAAGTAACCCACATGCTCTAATCCCCTTTAAACAATAATCAAAATCATATTTTAATGTTTGTTGCATATTCCTCTAATCAATTTACATGATCATAGTCCATGTTTAAGCACTAGCCATACTAATCAATGCATCACAATGGGTACCAAGGTATAGGATCAATCACTAAGTCATCCTTAACAAGGAATAAATGCGTAATGATATTAATTGCATAAGGTGAATAGGACAACAAGGACAATCCCATGCTATACTTGCCTTGCTCAAACTGGTCCTGAAGATCTTGCTCGTAATAAGGCTCTTGATCTCCAACGAATTGCTCACCGTCTATACTCGATCAACCAATATCAACAACACACATCCAGAGGCAATCATGCATAGACAAACAAGGCTATAATTAGAACAATACACCAACAGTAAGAAAATAATATAAAAAGTCTTTAAAACGAATCTACAACTCGCTAGGATCACACAGACGCGAAGATCACGAAAAACGGAGCTAAAACGACAAAGTTATGAATTTCCAAAGATTTCCTATAGAAAAATAAATACTTTAATTAAAACTCGAAAATAAATTAATCCAAACCTACTGTACAGTTGCATCATTAGATAGAGCTCTCAAATATGAATCTAACGCAATTTGAATGGATCAAATCAGAGTTAAAACGAAGATTCTACGACTAAAACAAACTGAGTGGCAAAACTGTAAATATGAGAAAGCGTATTTTTCTTTTTCCGAAACGAATTACGTTTTTATTTAATCAAAACGTATTTTCCCGGTTTACGCTTTGGATTGCGGGTTATATATTTGAAAACCCCAGGGTCTCTTTTGCAAGATCACCAGCCGAACCGTTATCTACAAATCTAGACCGTCGGATTCGAAACGGACAGCCGAGATCAAATCGGAGGAGAGAGAGAAGACGCCGGCGCACTCCGGCCAATCTTTCGGCCGCCGGCGAGCCTCCACGGCGGCGCCATGGTCGGATCGCGCCAAAACTCTGCCCCGGCCACCAAACGACGAAGAGAAAGCACCGGAAGAACGTGCGGCTCACGGCGAACTTACCCCGCGTGAAAAGAAGACCGGAGGATGACTGGAAGGCGGCGGCTAGCTCGCGGTGGCGGTAATGGCGGCGGTGGTGCGTGCGGTGGCCTTCCCGGGGTGTCGAGGCTAGGGTTTTAGGGGCTTAATGAGGAGCGGGGAGGCACGGGGTTCCGTTTTTATAGCCCGGAGGCGCCGCTAACTAAGGAAGGAGAGGGATTCGAGATCGATTCGATCGATCGAATCGGATGAAATAGGAAGGCGGTGTCGGCCGGAGGAAGAAGAAAGGAAGGTGGAAGACAGCCGCTGACAGGCGGGTCCCACATGTCGGCGACTTCAAACCGAAAACGGGCGGACGGTGGTCAAGCGGGCCGCGCGCGTGTGACAACGGGCCAACAGGCCGCGGCTGCACTCGGCCCATGCGGGCGAAGGGGGCGTGGGGGAAGAAGAGTTGGGCCGCCGCTGGCAGGCCGAGCTCGGGGCTGAGGGAGGAAGGCGGCCCGGTAAGAAAGTAAATTCCTTTTCTTTTTCTTTTTCTAATTTTTCAAAGCTAATTTTCAAAAGATTTTCAAATCAAATTTGAATTTGATTTCAACCACTCAATACAAAACTCCAAATGCAGCAGCATGAATGCTCAATCATGTTTCTACCCTTATATTTGATTTTAAATTTATAAAATTATTCTTATTCTAAAGTTGCATGCTTCATAAAAATAAATATAAAAATCACATTTTCCTATTTTTCTTCTCTTCAAATTTTAGGGTGTTACACCTTCCATACTATAAGTTACCAGGACTGTCAGTTTTCTGATATCCGTTCCTTGTTTTCAGGGCTCCCAGAGTGTCGGAGGCAAAAGTGAGGACACTGATAGGGCATCATCAAGCAACACAGGCCATGTTTCCTCCTCTTCCCAAGGATCCAGTAGTGGCGTTGCATCATCATCAGATTACAAAATCCTGACGTCGAAAAGGGAAGCAGCCAATTTGTGGATGAAGAATTATCCCCATGTCTGCCGCGACTCAGAAATGAGTGAGCTTCGTAAAATCGTGGCTAAGACACGGTTCAACCAGTACTAAGTGAGCATGTCTGTGTGGGGGATCGCTGGCGTTGGGAAATCACATCTCGTCAGAAACCTGTTCTATGACAGAGTGCTTCATGGTGAAGGTCAGTTCGAGAAGTACAGTTGGGTGAATGTATCTCAACCCTTCAGTTTGAGGGACTTCTGTTGGAGTTTGCTCTTGGGTTTTCTGTCAGAATCTCCTCAGGACAAGAAAATTGCATACAGGAGTATGATTGGAAGCAAAAACCCCATTCAGGAGTGTCATGAGCTTCTGAAACGACGTCGGTGCCTCGTGGTTATAGATGATTTGCAGTCCAAAGAACAATGGGACTCCATCCGAGATAATCTTGTGTCAGACTGTGACAGCGTTATCATTGTCATTACAACCGAAGCAAGCGTGGCAGCCCACTGCGCTTATAACGAAGACCTTGTTTTTAATGTTAAGGGCCTACAGGCTGATGCCGCATTTTGTCTCTTCAAATCGAAGGTGTGTTTTCGCATAAGAACCTTCCTTTGTTTTACTTCCGTATTACAGCTTAATCTTAGAATTATTTTTCTGATAAAGGAATTTCTAGTTTGAACTTTACTAACACAATAATCATATAATAATAACTCTATGATGTCTATCAGGTTGTGATGAGTTCTTCAATTACTCCATGTGCGTTTGTACTTGTGTCTATGCAAAGTCCCGTGTCACCAAGAAATCCTCTGTAATCATATAATAACTCTATGATGTCCCCGAGGAATTTCTAGTTTGAGGGAGTCAATCAAGCCATAATTTTAGGTCATATTGGTTGCTATACTTTTTTTATGCGCATGGTTGAAGGATTTTTTTTGCTTATTATATTTTTTATTAAAACTGAACTTTTTATCATATTTAAAATAAAATAGATCATATAAACTAGACTCTTAATTAATAATATGATAGCGCAAACAACTGTTTAAGCTTATAACACATCACTCAAGATCTGCGGTGGAGCTCAAAATGAGATCTAGTAGAAAACGATGAGGGGTGCAAATCTCAATATATTATCCATATTTAAGCATAACAATCGCAGTTTACTTAATTTCCCAAAAATCATGAAGGTCATGGCCACTTTTGTTCTCCACTTACATTATATGATCCATTTCTCAATATGTTAAATTGCCACTACCAAAGAATTATTTACAAAAAATTGCATAATCTTCATAATCTTAGAATTAATTTTCTAATAAAGGAATTTCTAGTTTGAACTTTACCTAACACAATAATCATATAATAATAATAATAATAATAATAACTCTATGATGTCTATCAGGTTGTGGTGAACTCTTCATTACTCCATGTGCCTTTTTTTACTTGTCTCCATGCAAAACTTCCGAGTCACCAAGAAATCATCTATAATCATATAATAAATAACTATATGATGTCCCTGACGAATTTACATAAGTTCCCAAAAATCACGAAGGCCACAGCCACCTTTGTTCTCCACTTACATTATATATGATCCATTTCTCAACATGTTAAATTACAAAAATATCTGCTCTTTATTTCGCTTGTTGTAAACACTATGTGTATTTGTCATGTGTTCAGTTTATAATTTACATTTGTTACAAAGAGGGAAGTCCAAAGTAGCTGGTGCGTTATCATATACTCCTTCCGTTCCAAATTACAAGTCATTTTAGCTTTTCTAGATTCATACATTTTGCTATAAACTTAGATATACACTATGTCTGCATACATACTAAAAACAATGTATCTAGAAAAGCCGAAACGTCTTATAATTTAAAATAGAGGAAGTACTTAAATAAGGTCTTGTTTAGATACCAAAGTTTGGAGGCAAACTTTGCATAGTAAATGTCGCGTCACACTATAGCAATTTTTGTTTTCATTTGGTAATAATTGTCCAAACATTGATTAATTAGGCTTAAAATGTTCGTCTCGCAAAGTACAACAAAACTGTACAATTAGGTTTTTATTTCATCTATACTTAGTACTCCATATATATGCCGGCATTTTGATGTGACGGGGAATATGAATTCTGCATAGTGAATTTGGTGGCCAAAGTTTGGTATCTAAACATGGCCTAAGCTAAGTTCTTCATAATTAAATAATAGGATCCCTAAACAATCTCATCCACAAAAGCATTTGCAGTTATTTCTCTGGCCTCTGTTGCAAGAATTATTTGTATCTGTTGTGCAATTAAAAAATTTACATTTGTTAACAAACAGAGAAATGGAAAATAGCTGGTGTTTAATTACCATATGTATACTAATTAATGTTATTTTTAAATTTTTTTAAATATGATAGGTGGACATACCTTCACAGCAGGGTGAGACAAAGTTAATGCTAGAACAACTTGTTCTCAAGTGCGGTGGACTTCCAAAAGTAATAGATGCTATAGCTACCTTATTGGCCACAAAGACAGTCAAACGGATGGATACTGCAAGAACTATTAACGAAAGATTTATTCAACAACTGGAGACAAACCTTGAGTTTAACAGTTGAAGGGGTCTGTTTCTCTGGATGCATAATTACTTTCGTACTTGTCCGGATTACCTCAAGCCATGTATCTTCTATATGTCTATATTTCCACAAGCCTACAGCATTCGCCGGAGGCGTTTGGTGAGGCGGTGGATTGCAGAGGGCTACTCCAGGGACAGCGATGACAAATCTGCGGAAGACAATGGGGAGGAGTTTTTCTCCAAGCTCATAGACCTCAGCATTGTCCAGCAACCACCAGAGTTTCTCACCAAGAAACTCTGTCAGGTGAACGCTTTTATACGCGAGTACATTGTGTCAAGAAGAATGGAAGAGAACCTCATCTTTGAACTGGGGGACACTTGTGCCCTAACCACTCAGTGAACAGGGCGTCACCTTGTCATAAGGGAAACCTGGGACAGAGACAAGATTGTGTTTGGGAGCATGGACTTCTCGCGGCTTCGGTCGTTGACCGTGTTTGGAAACTGGAAATCATTCTTCATGTCTCAGAGCATGAAGCTGCTTCGAGCCCTTGATCTAGAGGATGCATCAGGTGTAACAGATGATGATGTTGAGCAGGTGGTGAAACTGCTGCGGCGTCTCAAGTTCCTCTCCCTACGGAGATGCAGTGAGGTCCGCCATCTCCCATGTTCATTAGGTGAATTGAGGCAGCTCCAGAGTTTGGATGTGAGACACACCTCCATAGTCACTCTTCCTGTGGGCATCACCAAGCTACAGAAGCTGCAGTACATTCGTGCTGGAACCACCATCACAGCAGCAAAGGAAGAAGAATCAGGTTCATGTCCCTCAGGGTGCTGGCTGTCCTGCTCCTGCAGACGCCGTCACCTGCACGGTGTTAAGGCACCTAGAGGGATTGGAAAGCTAACAGCACAGCACACGCTTGGTGTTGTCAACATTGGTGCATCAGGCGGGAAGGCCATCCTCAACGAACTGAAAGAGCTCACCCAGTTGCGCAAGCTAGGAGTATCTGGCATCAACAAGAAAAACTGCAAGGAGTTCTTCTGTGCAATTTCAGGTCATAAGCATTTGGAATCCTTGTTTGTGCACCTCGACAAAGGCAGTGGAGGTTGTTTGGGTGACATCTCCCTGCCTGTGACTGTGAAGAACCTGCTCAACCTTAAACTGTATGGATCTCTGGACATATTGCCAAGAGGGCTTGGCGAGCTTAGCAAGCTCACAAAGTTAGATGTGATGGTTACCGTATTAAACCAGAATGACATTAAGCTTCTTGGGGAGCTACCAGATCTAACCATTCTTCGTCTTCATGTGAGGCCGGTAAATGAGGGCAATAATAATCTCGATTTCTGTGTCAAGATCAATGATCTTGAGTCAGAGTCTCATTATACAAAGGTCAGGGTCCTCGAGATTGCTTGCAGCTCTAGTTTAACAGTAACATTTGGATCCAAGGCGATGACGAATCTTGAGGTGCTGAAGTGTTATAGCCAGACTGAGTCTGTGACATTCTCAGACCAGGAAAACCTAAAAAACCTCAAGGTCAATGTCCGGTATGACTGCGAGGACTGGACGGCTCCAGCGGCCCAAGCGACTGCCCAACTCCACAGCAGCGAGGATCAGGTGGCAGCAGGAAAATGAGAAGATGCATTCCATTTCAAGCTAAGGACGACAAGTGGGTGTGTGTAAACCCTTTGAGGCTGTCATGTGGGCCGTACATGGTCTTATAAAGAGGTTATCCTATTATTACTAATTAGAGGATCTATGTTAATTCTCATTAGACGTGCTAGAAATTCTTATAATAATAAAAACATCTGGCTTTTAATTTGGTAGGCTTTAACCATCATCACCGCTAATAGCCTAGGTGCGATGTTCTATCAAATCCCTCACTTGAGCATCTTGAATTTTAAGTTTCTCCAAAATTCCCCATTCCTTAGGGTTTTCTGATTTTCTGAATTTCGTAAGAAAGGTTCAATCTTCTTTATTGGCTTTCAGGTTCGTGGGAGTGGCGGCCCCCAGTCGTCGAGCGCTAGAGCTCGTTCCCCACCCCGCGGCCACCCTCCTCATCCCACTCGCCCTGCTAGCAGTGCCCCACAGCCATAGATCGAGCTCGTCTCCCGCCCTGCAAGCCTGGCGCCCCGTGCGTCACCTCCCCGTCCGCCGGAGGTGTTTGGGGCCACGGATCCGCAGCCGAAGGAGCCCGTGACGGGGGCCTAGGTGGAGGATCTAGCGACGAAGGAGCAGGCATAGCCTGCATCAGCGTCGCCTTCTCCGCTGCTTCCACCTCGAAGGCTCCTCACCTGCCGCTGCCTCCGCTTCTCCGCCTCCTCCGCCACGCCGCCCAGCCCTGCACCTCTTCCAGCCAGCCACAGAGGCCGTTGGGCGCGTACACACCCAGCTTTAGCTGCCTCCGGTCACGATGTGAGCTCCTGGGTCGTGGACGTTGCTCGCGGGCACTGCTCGCCGGCCGGCCGTGGGGAGGCTCCGCACGTGGGCAACCTCGTCGCCGCAGGAAAGCTGAGGGCGAGGAGATCCGTCAAGTAGTCGCCCGCCTGCCTCGCCGCCGTCACTAGGCCCAACCCCGGCAAGGCCGCTGCCAACCGATGATGGCCATGGCCACCAAACTCACCGCCAAGCCCAAGGACGGAGATGAAGACAGCGTCGCTCAAGACTCCATCCCCGTCATGCCCGACTCATCACTGCCGGAAGCCTCCGCCTCAACGTTCAACTACAGCTCGATGCCCCCTACTGTGGATCAACTTTCCCCCAGTGGCATCCACCGATTGGAGATTGGTTCCGGCAAACAATTGGTGCTCGATTCCGATGATGAGGATGTGGATGAGGTCCCGTTGGTGGACTCGCCACCGCCGTTTCCTCGTCCTGGTGGATCCTGGCCACATTCATCGTCACCGCCTCTCTACGCGCCACTGGAGCAGTCACCTTCCAGCTGTTGTACAGCTGATCTACACAACTCCATGGACACTCCGCCGCCGCCACCGCCGCTCAGAATCTTGGGCTTCAGATACATGCCATGACTGAAAAGCTAAAGAAATCTTCGATGCTGAATCAAGATTGGTCAGGCGTGAACCAGGCGACGTTAGCTGGTATGCAAGCACATGATGACATGCTTAACCAGTTGCACGACACGTCTCTCCATCTCAAACTTGCCATGAGTAAAGCTGTGGCCAGTTCACCGAGCCAGGAATCAATGAGCTGGGGAGACCAACTTCAGCCCAAGGAGATTGCCCCTAGTGGCTCCCCAGTGGAAGTGGTGACAACATTCAACAAGATTAATTCTTCATCTAACGGTTTAGCAGCACCAGAGGTTACAATCCAAGATGTCGAAGATGCCCTTCTCCAAATAGAGATTGCTGCAGCCAAGGAACCCCCATTAAATTCTGTGTCGTGTTGCTCTCCTACTCATGCTGCCGGGGGGGGGGGGGAATCTGACTCACTTCTACTCTCCCCAGCCTCAACAAATGTTGAGCCCTCCTGTCCTGTTATACAACCTGAGAAGCAGACAACAAGTTCGTCAGCTCAAATGTTAAGGTTAGAGACTGTTGAGTCTACTGCCCCCACAGTAGAGATCGATGTATCATCTCGTGTGCCAACAAACCATCAGCTCGAGGATGCAGAACTGGCAAAGCCGACATTGGAGGGGATGACAAGGTTTAGGCTGAGAAGGTGTCGTTTTCGCCCGCGCTGCGTGTACACCAGGCGTCCGCGCTGCGAGTCCGAACGCCCCTATTGTGGCTTTGGAGCTACCACTGGTGCCGAGCCTGGCATGGACATTGGAGGACATGGACACACTTCGCCACCTTCGCCGGAGGGTGGTGGCCGGACTGCACGTGAGGTAGCGCTGGCAAACTTCATCCAGTCAGTAACCAAGCCTGTCCAACAACCCCTGCTTCCTCCACAACAACATGGCCTAGTGAAGCCACGGAAGGAAAAGAAGAGGCCGAGCAAGCCGTCCCGGCGCAGTGCGCGTCTAGCAGCAACTGCTTGGCCGCGTGGTGATGCGCAAAGCAAAGCAAGGCAAGTGCTCATGAAGCGGCTGGGTGTCACACAGGAAGAAGACGAAACTATGGAGATGACCTTGTCGCGGTATGTCAACCTCTACAAAGGTCCGCTATCCGACCTTGTCATCAAGGCGCTGGTAGCACTCGGTGGCCTCGACGAACCAGCCATGTCGGGGCAGATTGTCACGTAATGCTTCTTTGCACCGTCTGTGGTGCTCGAGGACTCGCTCATACCATGCCAGGCCAAGCTGTTATAGAGGGGGCTAAATGACTGCGCAAGGTGAGACTTGGTACATGATCTTGTCGGAGAGATCAGATGGTGGGAGGATGCCAAGTCGTTTGGCTGTTGGTTCACCATGGGAAGCCGGAGCTGTTTTCTGCTGCTTCTGATTAGCTCAGCAATGAGGACGCGTGGTGGGCATCGTTGGTGTGGGTGTTACCTCTCTATGTTAGTCATCAGGGATATGTTGTTTGAGTGTTGGGAGTATTTTTTGTGTTTTAATCTGTGCTTTTGTGAGGTTTTCAGGCCTGGTTTCCCTTATAAACTAGGCCAGCTCTTTTCTTCTTAATTGAAAGGCAGAGCTCCTGCCATTACTTTCAAAAAAAAAAGGTTCGTGGGAGTGCTTTCTGGTGATCTGTGAGGTTGTGATTAAGTTTTCCAGCTTTTCTGTTTTGATTTGGTTCTTTTTGTGAATATCAGAGAAGCTCTGTGCAACTTGGTTCCTGTGTTGTTTCTGAAAACACCTTCGGAGCAGGAACAACAGAGCAGCATCAGTTCAGTTCAGTTTAGTTCAGAGAAGGAGCAGCAAGTAGTTTGGCTTATGTCTGTGAATTTCAGTCCTGTTTGGTTTGTTGTCGGCTTCTTATATTGGTACTGAATCACCAATGTTCAGTAGCAGAACAGCTTCAGTTTTCAGTTCAGGAACATAAGCTAATTGAGTTCAGTGAAAATTCTTCAGGCTTAGTCTTTTACTTCTCCAGATTAGTCTCGACCACTTTTCTGTAGTCTGAATTTTTGTTTCTGTTCTTTCAGTTTCTCAGCAACTTGCATTCTATCAGTCCATGTTCTGCTTACCCCCGAGAAAGCAATACTCTAGAAGATAAGGGCGATAAATGTAACATGGTCGCAGAAGTTTTGTCGTAGCTACTCTGCAAAAACTTGTAACGTGTGACTTGGTATGGTGGGAGCTGTACGGCAATGATATTGCACAAATTGTGTGCTGGAGCCTGAGAGCGGGCAGGAATTTGTGTACTTGCGTTCTGTGCGGTGCCCGTGTCCATTTATCAACAAATGAGAAACCAACCCACAAGGAGATATCAAGATTATAGAGAAGTCATTTGAAAGTTTACATTGACAAACTGCTGTAAGTTGTCAATCTTCTAGCGGGAATGTCATTGGCCCCGGCTACATTTCATATTCGGGTAAGAAACATTAACTACTCATTTCTACTCTCTGCACTATGATGCAAGACCTGGATAGCGAAGATCACACATTCACACCGAGTGGTCATCTTTTTGCTGCCAGGTCCTGGAGTAGAGGGATGTGCGACTGTCGTTGCTGAGAAGGGACATTCACCAGCTTGTTATAATAAGACCGTTCAAATCATTATCTTTCTGATATGTTTCTTTGATTAAAAGAAGAAAAAGTGTTTGATGTTATTTTGGCTACGTGCCATTCTGTTTCCTTGCATTGGGGAGCGTGCCTCTACGCTACGGTTTCAACTCCTATATATGACATTAATCTGACAATTTTACAAAAAAGAAGCAGAAGCAGAGACGCATATGTAAAACTGTAAGATCTCAATCAGAAACAAACAGAACACTAACAGATCAGTGCCTACGGTAATATGGTTGTGCTGCACGTCGCTTATATTAGGGGACCGCAGTGCAGTTTCTAACCTTTTACCTCTGATGATGCGCTGTCGTTACCACAAATAAACATTTGACTAACAATTAGCACTGGCACGAATAGTGATAAAGCATCCCTGTTTGGTTCAATTGAAGAGAAGAAGACCAAGTTCTAAATTTGTCCAGATTTATGAAAATCTGAGTCAGATATCTTCAAGTCTGAAATTGAGGGATCAAACGATAATAGATTTGCTTGAAATTTGGTGACCACGCCCTACACTTCAAGTACTTACTGCTGTTCAAATTTCATGAAGATTGGATGAGAAGGGCTTCAGTGTGGAAGTGGATTTTATCAGCTAGTGCAGCAGTTTTCAGAATTGAGCAGTTATGGGAGATGACTAAATTGACTGACCAAATGTTGTCCAAATGACCTCAAATTTTGACAGCAGTTAGAGGGCTCATATATGCACATCTCCACCAAAATTCCGTGCATATTGGATCTGAACATTGAGAAATATGATCAAATCTTCATAGGGCATAGAATCTGAAGTTCAGTGTCAAATATTGGATTGATTCAGTATTACTTAGTTTGGATGATTGTCAAGTTGAGAAATTGATTGAAAGTACACGAGAAGCCTTAGTTTGGTTTTGAATTGAGATTATGAGCAAGGCCATTTGATTTTGGAGTAGATTTGGCTAAGAGTGGTGCTTCAAGTGAAGATCAAACCAAAGTTCGAGATAGAGATCAAGATTAAAGAAGAAACAAAGGGACTCAAATAAGGAATCAGGATCAAAGTTCAACTTCTAGTGCTCCACCTTCACCATCAAGTCAAGAAGTCTTCAAGCTAATTGATGGTGTAATCACAAGTGATGTTGAGAAAAGAAGGATGATATGATAAGGGGGATACATGTCTCAGCAATTATTTGGTGAGCAGTTAGGCCCCTTGCTAAACACTTGGGAAATATTCTTTCAAATACCTCTCGTTAATTGCTTTTGGGAGACAATCACCTTGCAACATCTCTAGAATATATGACTTTCCAAACATAACTTTGATCACTTCATACAAACTTTCCCAACTCAGATATATATCACTTGTTGAACTTGTCGCTTCTTTTTTTTTTTGCTGTATGCTCAGGCAACATGAGCCCCCTTTCTTACCTCCTGGGATTGTCCCCAATTTCTTTTTGACGAAGTTGATCAAAGTCTTATCACTTGACAAAGCTTGGCCACCAACTCCTTCATGCATCATGATATCCAGGCCACTCCATACAATAACACGCAGCAACCAACACAAAGTAATGCTGAATACTGCCACACCATTGTGCTCCTAGAATCTCTTCATATGTATTCATGAACCTCTCTCATCGCCACTTTTGCTTAAATAGAGTCCAAGCACTTGAGCCATCTTTAGCACTTGGATCACATAGATAATAGATAATAGGAGTTTCTCCAATCACCTAAATCGGCCCTAATCTCAATAGAAAAAATTTGGGCATGACTCAGCTTGTTTTCTTCCTTTTGCATCGGCTTTTCTTTGATATGAAAATTATGCCCACTGATATCAAAGCCTAATGCCTTGTAATATGCCGAATTTGGAATTCGGCAAAATATGTAATGATGTTAATTAAATATTTGTCAAGATATGCATTAGGTGATGCTTCAAAACACTGAAACATAATAGGGACTTGTTGTACTACACCGCTAGTAAAGAATCACCAAAGGTTTCAACATGCTTCACCTCTATGGATTGCAATATTTCCAAGCCAAACAAGAGAGCATGGTATTCCGCTTGAATGTTGGCGCAAAGGTAGTTCAACCGGCTTGATGTCTCAGATAGCACCATTGTGAGAAATAATGATTATGCCAACACCTTGGCCATTTTTGCAAGCCGGTCAATTGAAATAAAGTATCCATGGAGTATAAGTAATATAACTGATTTGACCTTTTGAAGTTTTCAATGGTTCAAAAGGCAAATATAGCTTAATTAGTGTGTATGCCCATTCACCGATCCTTCCTCTGAGGATATTGACTGATGTAACATGTGCTTAATAACATCGGCCTAACAGGCAAACACACATGTACTAGATAAAAAGTAATGTTATAATTTAGAACATGCATAGTACAATGATAAGTATAATTTTAATCATAGGCATACCTTGTCTCAAGATCAAGAAGACACTTTGGTCAAAAAAAGGTCAAGAAGACATCGGCCAATATAGGTGGTAGCATATTATTTTCCTTCGCGTCTTGAGTCAACATAGCATCGATAAACCCACTTTGGCAATAGTATACAACATGAATGGAGCTCCTCTCCTAGATGCACGAAGAACCAGTGGTGTTGATAGATATCCCTTGAGAAGCGCGATTAACTTATCTTACAATTGGCTTCTATGCTTTGATTTGCAAATGTTAGTCGTGGATCAACGCCATCACAAATATCAACTTTTCACATGTCGGTTGGAAGTTCTCGGAAGCCAATATGCTATTTTGGGCTTCACGATCATTAGCAAGTGCCACCTTATATTTTTCGGCATCAGGTTAGTGCAAATTGCCAATGACAATCGGTCCTTCAGTTTCTTTGATAGGAATATCTGCGGAGCAGATTTTGATGATTACTATCTCATTGCCCTTTTTCACAGGATCAATGAGAACTTCCTTTTCCCTTGGCACATATACTTGCTCTGCTAGTTCCTTACCTCTTGTTGGACCTGATTAGCAGGTTCACCTAAAACTAGCTTAATCGGTCTTGCCTGGCTGCGGCTCATTTTGGCCATAGCTCAATCGGCTATGAATGACACGACGTTGCCTATTGTGAGCAAAACCAGCAGGCATCCTCCATCACTGAGGTATTTGAATCATTAAAGGGTAAGTTATCCATACTCCATCTTGCCCCCATAAAGGATATGATGGATTTGGCATGGGGCCTCCCTAGATACAAGTGGATATGTAGAAACATGTTACTGAATTGGAGCTTCAATTTGTGATTCCACAATCTGTTTTGGAGGCTCAACTCATTTAGGAGGTGATCTGGCTCTTGTATCGAATCTGGCCTTTATGGGCTAATGAATGTCGAATCGGCCTTTATGGGCTCATGAATAGCCTGCATACTTGCTCATAAGTCAGTCGAAATCTAATTGTATCTTCACCTCTTCATTCGAGATTTCAGTTTTCTTAGCCTCCCAAGTCTCGATCTCCGGATCCTTCGAATTACAAGTGTGCTGAGTTTTTTGTTTGTAGCTAGCTTGACTGATTTGAGAAATCTGTCTTACTAATTTTTCTATCCACCAACATTAGAATTAGCTTGGCCAGCTTACAAAGTTGGCTTAGTCAATCCTTTTTGGACAGCAGCACTAGTAGCTGATGTTTGCTTGTCCACAGGAGTTTGGGCTTGCTCCCCGAGCTGAGAAGATTTAATAGTAATCTTGATCAGGCTCCAATTATTAGTGGACTTTTAATTTCTAACACCACTTTACGATCCAAGACTTTCTTTTCTTTTCTGGTTCTCTGGGTTTGCCGATGATCACATTTTTTTTCTAATAGTGGAATCGTTTTGTTCCGGCCGAAATCAGGATGACCAAATTATTTATTTCTAGAGTCTGAACCGCGGAGAATGTCTTGTTGCAAGGTAAAGGATGTGCATCTCCATCATAGATAGCTTGCATGTCCAATTTTGCCTTACTGATTTCCTAAATGGATAAACAGATTCTTGTAAATCAGTTTGGGAGGCATCACAGAAGCCTTAGGCGTAGGGAGGCATAGGGACCAGGCTTGATGACTTTGGAAAGTTAGGCAATATTGTAATATGAGGCGAAGAAGCGCACGGTGCTGCTGTCCCGTCATCAGTTTGAGAGGTGCGGACCAAATTTTAGCAGCAGGAAGTAGAGTGATAACTTTTTCTAAATTGGCTCTATCGGTTTCAGGCGGCAAAGAGGCCAATTCAGATTGATTAGCAAATACTCCCTCCATCGCTAAAAGAATGCAATTCTAAAATAGTATTATGTTTTAGTATGCCAAGTTTGACCAATTATAGAGAAAAAAGTATAAATATTTATAATATCAAATAAATACCATTGCATTAATTATGAAATATATTTTCATAACAAATTGATTTGGGGCCATAAATGTGAACACTATTTACTAACAACTTGGTCAAACGTGAAACACTTAAATTGGCACGCATACTATAGTTGCATACTTTTAGGGACAGAGGTAGTACAAACATGTTCTGATCATAATGATAGTGGAACAGCCTCCGTAACCGGGGCTGATCCACTATTATATGCATCATGAGGCAAAGTAACAACAGCATACCAAATACTCTTCTCTCTATTTCATCAAATTTGGAGATAAGCTTATTCATAGCATGATAAAGTGGAGAACCCTCAATTATTTCACTTGCATTTTCCTTAGTTCTTGGTGTAGACATGATGATGCTCTCCTGACCTATTGGATTGGTGAAAATGCCTCTGAAGCTATTGCTCCACATCCTAATTGAGGGGGTCAATATCAGATGCAGTCGTCCTTTTGTGCTAGATGCAATGGTAATGAAAACACAAGAAAGATTTGAACCAACACATTGGCTAGGTCAGAAAAGATTAGGATATAGCAGAACCGATTGTTCTTAGTGGAGTCACAAAAAAGTGTGTTGACACTTTTTTCTTTTGCGAAACAAAAAGTGTGTTGACACTAATTAGGTCACCACACCAAAAGGAGCTAGATCGTTCGATATAGGGCCTAGCCAACTTTTAGATTGGTTGACGCCTAATGTATGTTCGCATACGAATCTGGTGCCTCCAATAACGAGCACGGTACGCAAGACACACTGATGAGGTCTCTTGAAAGCCAAACCCCCACACGTCCGAGAGACACCCCGTTGGGGGCTTGTAGTGGCTATGGGCTGCTGTATTCATCTTGACCACTCTTGGCATTTGTCGTCGTCGATCCACTGGCCATGCAACAGCGATGAAGAACGATTATGTAGTTGGATTACCTTAATCAGCCATGATCCTCCAACATAAATAAAGCGGGGTGGTCTTATTCTAGTAGAATACCTTAAGGCGTAATCTTCAAGTTGCCCATGAGCTCAGAGCAGTTCCGATCGACATCCAAAAAATTCGAACAAGGAACATTGGAAGTTCCGATATCTGTTGGTCATCTAAACTTCCGTCAATATGCAACTTTCAACGTGGTAGGAACCTCGGCGCCCAACGGGCTTTTTAGGTATATGGGAACTTTCGATGCGTGTCGGAAGTTCTGAGACATAGGTCGGGACTTCCAATGTGAGGGCACTTTCACAAGGGCATTATTTCTTCATCCGAATATCAAATTGGACGTTTCATATATATTTTTTTAACCATATCGACGAGATAAATGTAATGGTAAAGTTCACTCTGTATCTTGAGAACTTCACAAAACGGATAATTTTTGTTTTCAACACGGCCTAGCCTACATCGGCTATGGCTTTTTGTGAATATACCCAGGGTTGTATAAATGTATTAGTTTTTTAAGGACAGTGACAACCGGAAAAATCACTTTTACAAATTTATTTGTTCTTTTGGCTGTGTTTAGATGCTTCAAAGTTCCAAAAAATTTACAAGATTCCCCATCACATCGAATCTTTGAACACATGCATGGAACATTAAATATAGGTAAACAAATAACTAATTACACAGTTTGGTTGTAAATCACGAGACGAATCTTTCGAACCTAATTAGCTCATGATTGGACACTAATTGCCAAATAAAAACGAAAGAGTTACTGTGCTTCTAAAAATTTTACAGCTCCATCTAGGCCTTGTTTAGATGCACCCAAAAAGTTAAAAATTTTTCACTCTCTCCATTACATCAATCTTTGGACCTATGCATGAAGTAGTAAATGTAGGTAAAAAAATAACTAATTACACAGTTTAGTTGGAAATCGCGAGATGAATCTTTTGAGCCCAGTTAGTCCACGATTGGATAATATTTGTCAAATAAGACGAAAGTGGTACTATTTATCGGTTTGAAATTTTTTCCAATCTAAACGAGGGCCTAAACACAGCCTTTGTTTCGTTTGTTTGGTTGCTATAGTAAATCGTAAGACAACTCATCAAAAGCAAAGAAAAAACAAAGAGAATGTGCAATCCATTGTTGATTTGTGCGCCAAGACATTTCCTGAGCCCGCGAAAACGAAAATTCACATCGCACCCTTTAAGGCCGAAGGTGAACCATTTCGGCGCCTATCCGTCTCCGTCCCCAAACTGCACACCATACCGCGTCCAGACCATCCAGCCAACAGCCATGAGCGCCGCAGGCAGGGACAGCCCAGTCTCCCGCAGGCGCCCGCTCGGCCCTGCCCATGCCTCGCCGGCGGCGCGGTCCGGCGGTGAAGGAGTTGGGGGATCAGGCAGCCCCAAGGCGAAGCGTCGCCTCTTCGCTGCGGGCTCCGGCAGCCGCTCCACCGTTGCCTCCGCCGCCGCCGCCGCCGAGGTGCGTTTCTATTTGGTCAAAATCCAACAGTGCCGTAGTTTTGCTGAGTCCGGAGGACGTTGGGGGCATTGGTGGATTCAGATTGGCTGTGATTCGGAGCCTGTGGTGTGGAATCGGGGCATTTGTTGGTTCAGAACTTCAGATCGGTTGCGCGCGCATTACTAGTCCGCGTGGCTCGGTGGCTGTCCACTTGAAATCCACAAAAATTGAATGTTCACTTGGCCCTGCGTTTGCATAGACAGGTTCGATGCAATGCCATAGTTGTACATGTGTCGATATGCCAGAATGTCAGGTATAGAGTGCAGATTGATGTTCTGTTATATAAAGTTCAGAACTTGATTCCATGATACTCATTGCAATACGGGCATGTGCTACCTAGCATATTGGCATTTGGGATTTTGGAGGGGGGGGGGGTGTTCCATTGATGCTTGTCAGAGCAGGAACAGCGTATGTTCCATTAACAATCCATTTTGGTGTACAATTTGAGCGACTTGTCTTGGACTATTTGCCTTCCTAAATCCTAATGTAGGTGGACTGGCTACGTCGTCGACAGTGCCTGATTCTTCTTGCTGGTGCTATGGCGTCAGCGGCAGTGTCCTTCATTGCGGTGATGAGGAGGCGCAGGAAGTACAGCGCCCAGCAGTTTACTCGACTCCATGACGCCATTGTTGGTCTTGCAACTGCTGTTCGTGCTGCCACTGCTCCAGTCGAACCACACCCTGATCTGTACCCCACTGTGATGGGCGTCCCTGGCTTCACTGAGGAGCAGCTTCTGGCTGTCCTCTCCTACCTCAATGAGGTCAGACCCCGGGGGATGATGTTTCTGGCGATGTCTGAACCGCATCGCGCGCTGTGGATTGAGCAGATCCTCGCCAAGCAGGAGCTCTGAGCTAGCACTAGCAGGTGGGTTTAGATGGTTAGGAACTAGCAGGTGACAATGGCAGCTACCACTCCCTTTTGGTGACACAGTTGAGATTGGTGTGATAGTAGTTGCAATTGATGATGGATGGTAGCATGACATTGTATGCTGTGATTGTAGCAGCGATATTTTGTGATTCTAGCTGCTTTGACACTTTGACAATCTCCAGTTCTCAATTCCTACTATTGTTGTTGCGCTGTTGATCTCTGCATAAGATGGATGGAAGGTTGAGTCGAGTTTTTGCTTATCTGCCATAGAGCGAGTAATGATGAATGAGCGGAGTACCTGTGATTATGATACCTT
Organism: Saccharum spontaneum; assembly: GCA_022457205.1. Classification (NCBI taxonomy): domain Eukaryota; kingdom Viridiplantae; phylum Streptophyta; class Magnoliopsida; order Poales; family Poaceae; genus Saccharum; species Saccharum spontaneum. The sequence goes on along the minus strand of CM039595.1, from coordinate 29,757,970 downwards.
TACGTTTTTGTACATGCTTATGATGGTGGAGACAGCACAAAGTCGGTTGCAGTAACCACTGATTGTAGCCCAGCAAATTCGTGAATTAGATTTGATTGGCCTGAAATCTCACGAATTTAGCCAAGCCTCATAAAACTCAATGAAAAAGTAGAACTGCTTCATCGAACTCGATAGCCCCATGCCTTTGAGCAAATCTCATAAATCTTGAATTGTGAACAGGTTTCATTATCCCAAAATCTAGTGTCAGTCATATTTCTTTCTGTTGGTAATATTTCACAGAACTTGGGACGGAAATAAAATTGATTACAGAATCATATGGATGAGGAAGGATGAGAAGCCAAGAAATTACCATGGCAGCAAGTTTTGTATTTCCTATACTGCAGCTAAAATGACGAAGCAAATGAAAATGCAGGAGGAACTTGAGTGAAGGCAGCAAAGGCTTCCAAAGAGGAGAGGAGAAGAAATGTCTGGTCACCAGGTAACGTAGGCCTTAATACTACTCAGTCTAGTTTCACCATGATATGCCATACAAGTTAACAAAAATTCTGATCCATCAGTCTGTCTGAAGTGGCTCAATAGTTCACCACACACACTCTCCTTCACCACACAAGTTCCAAGAAACAAAATATAAAGAAACAAATCCATTCGCTTGACTCAAACATCCAGCTGTTTGTGTACCAAGCATTTTGTTGTTGCAACTCAGACGATTTGTAGTAATAACAAATGCTGTTTCATGTTCATGGTATTATCTGCATTTGTCCTTTGCTCGCAATTGAGAGTTCATGGAAATTAATCTCCATCATTGCTATTCCATGGTAGCACCCGACAATAATCCTACATAAATTAGTGTAGTCCCTAGTCGCAAATTTCAGATGGACAAGAAAAAATATGTGGCATCAAAATTGAAGAAAATGAGCAAAGAATAACAAAGTTTTAGTGAGCAAACAATTTATATTTAACAAAAATACGTGTCTTAAACTACTTAAATTGTATCCAACTACTTCATGTATGCTATTGGATATCCTTAGTGTCCTGTACCAACAAGATTTATTGTGTCCAGTCACATGAACTATTTTGAAAATAAATTGAGGAATATAAGAATTTTTCTTATATTGTTAGAGGATATTTGCAAATATATGTGATATAGACGATAGCCATGGTGTCCATTATTCATTGAAAGTAGTTCATTATTCACTATTCATCAGAAGTATCATTGTTCTACATGAGTAAAGTAGCTAAGGAACAGCAACTTTTGAATTACCTTTGTAACTCCTTTATATATCCAACATCAGAAACTGCCCCTAGGTTAAGAGCAACAATATTCTCAAGCCTGTAACGTAAGAAACTTATATATTGTTAACTTCTTTGGTGATAAGAAACTCAGATGAATCATTTCAACCAAATTTGCTACCAATCCATCAAATATGCGCACTGTATTTGTCCATGAAAATTTTCATAACAACCATCTGTAACATTTGTTCTATTTTGACCAGTTGTTACATGAACCATATACCCATATATGTGTGAAAGGGATACCTGTATGTAGTAGTGTCCCAAATCCGAATAGTCCCATCAAGTGAACCTGTAATTAGTTTCTGATGATCTGGCTGATAGTAGACAACACTAACATGGTCTGTATGCAAGGGTATTCCCTGCGCCTCTGTATCTCCAGGTCCCAGATCTGGTTCACTAAAAAAAAAGGAAGAACACATTGCAATGGTATTAACCATGAAAACAGCTAGCAGATGAATCATGAATTACTTCAAAACAATAAGAGAGATACGTAAAATTTATAAACAATGTTACTATCACTTTGCCGGACGAATAAATGACCAAAACAAAAGTTGTAGATCTCAGAAAGTTATAGAACTTTGTAGTTGACAACTTTTTTTTATTTGAATTCATTTTGTCAAGAAAAACTACGTTTGAATTTCTCAAATTTGAATTTCAAATTTTACAAACGACCTCGGATGGAGAAACATCTAAAATAAAAGTTGTAGATCCTAGAAAGTTATACAACTTTGTAGTTGACAACTTTTTGATTTGAAATCATCTTATCAAGGAAAACTATGTTTGAATTTTTAAAAATTTGAAATTTGAATTTTTAAACGACCTCAGATGGACAAACAACAAAAACTAAAGTTGTAGGTATCAAAAAGTTATGAAACTTTGTAGTTGATAACGTTTTGATTTGAAATCATCTTGTTAAGGAAAACTTCGTTTGAATTTCTCAAATTTGAAATTCAAATTTTGTAAACCACCTCGGATGAAGAAACTACCAAAATGAAAGTTGTAGATCTAGAAAAGTTATGAAACCTTGTAGTTGTCAACTTTTTCATTTGAATTCGTTTAGGGCCTCAACCAATCAATTTAAACTCGGTTTAGGATAATATGTGGGGAACTAAAATCCAATATAGACACAAGTGAATGTGAGGTGTAGTGATAGAGGAGGGTACGTGCGAGGGAGAGGTCGTGGGTTCGAATCCCGTAGTCATGAAGCACACGATTTTCATATGAAAAATGCCGTGACTTGGAAACGTCCGATGGGGGCCTCCAGCCCAACCGCCCCTACAAGTCGGCCATTTCTAGCAACGGTTTGGCTGCCAAAACCGTTGCTAGAAATGGTCTTGAGCTGCCCCTAAAAATCGTATGTGATGCAGTGTTCATCATTAAACTTAATTAGATGGTAGTATGATTTTCAACCTTAAACTATAAAACCAGGTAATGGACGTCCTCCAACTATCAAAACCAGATAAATTTGGTCCTCTTTCTTGGTTTCAAAGGTGGTTTCTACTTTATAAAAATAATAAAAATCTAGTTTACTATCTAAATTCATAAATAATTTCTTTAAAATCAGAAAAATATGAACCTGGTACCATTTTTTTCTAAAAATGTTATCTACCTTATGATCTATATATAGTTTTTTTGGAAAAGATTTTTTTTTGCACTCCTATTGTTTTGTAGCTTGTAGTCATGCTCATTATTTATTTAAAGCAAGTAATAACCAAATAACTCTAAATAGAGCACCAACAGATACATAATATTTTCAAAAGAAATTTGATACCAATTTCATTTTTTGTTTTAAAATAAATTAATTATGAGGTTTTAGAGATCAAACAATATTCTTAATATTTTTAGAAAAATAGAAATGACCTTTTGAAACGAGGCATCGGACTAAATTTTCTAGTTTCGACGATCAGAGGACGCCTGTTACCTGGTTTCGTAGTTTAGAGTTAAAAACCGACTAACATGTAACTTGGAGCTTGAAAAATATAGTTAACCCTTATTTTCATGGTGCAAATGAGATGGGTTGCAGTTGCTTAAATTACTAGAAGCCACAGTTCTAACGATCTCTTCTAACTCTCTCACTCCCCAGCCGAACTCTGAGCACATGGCAATAAACTCCGTCCCTGATCCAGTAGAGCACGTAGGGCACCTGGACTGAACCAGTATAATCTCTATGTCTTATGTGCAACCTAGTGGTATAAAACACCGACAAAGATGAATTCTAATCCTAGCCCATTTTCTATATATGCGCAAGAGTTTAGTAATAGCCTATATATAATTACAAGGCCTACAATGTAATAATCTAAGTGGGAGCTCTACATTGTAGTTATAAATATTAAGAGAAAAATAAAGAATAGTTCCCTTGCCTTGTATCTTTATGTTCTTCTATTTTTATCTAATATGTTGATTATGAGAGATAGAGAGAAAAATATCCTAACTACTGGTGATGTGTTTTACAACAATATATACCTAATGTTGAGACGGATGCACGGGTAGATTGTCCATCGTGAAACTGCCATGGAAACTTGAATGCATCATAACTAGAGTTCTGATTGTTAGGGACAAAATATGAATACGGATACAAAGATATTAAAATTGATAGCCAATTAAGTTCTACCAACTTAGAATAGAGTATATGGTTATTGTCTAGGATATAACCACATGAAAGAGTCTTAACTAAATACTTGTGGAACAAAAATAGATGTGCGATAGAAAGAGGGAAACTATAAATTATACATATAAAAAATCGACCAGTGGGGTTAAGACAGGCCTCAGGTATTTTGCTAATAAGACTTCTCACAACCCCTGCCTTACCCATAAGCAATGACACCATAGCCCATGTGAAAACAACCATGACCAGGGTTGTATCTTATACCTTAATATGCCCCAAGGTTGAATAACCATTGGCCATTGCTGGAATCTGTTGACGTCGGATGTGGTCCGAATCACACACCAGAAAGGGCATTGGACGCCCGGGCCGCCACGGACCGAAGAACGCAGCGAGGATATCACTCTTACGTGGTGAAGCACAGAGAGGTTTACAAGCAAACCACCAAAGGATAACCAACGTGCTTGCGTGATGAAGAATCGACTAGTTTTCAGGCAAACTAGCAAAGGAACCGTCGAAGCTCTCGCCCGGGAGGGACCCTGTCAGGGCAAGGACGTCGCCGGGTTGCCCTAGGTCGGCCGGCGAGCCTAGGGGTGCCATCCTTGGTCGTGGATCAAGGGATGAACAGCATGGAGGTTGAAGGAGAAGAGAAAAAGGGTAAAAGGAGTAGATTGATTTGTTTGTATGACGATTGGATAGATGGGAACTCAATCGGCCATGATCCTCTTATATATATAGAGGGGGTGGTCTTATCCCAGTAGGAAACCTCTCCAAGTCTTATTTTCCAAGTTTCCCACGAGTTTAGAACAGTTCGGATCGGAATCTAGAAGGTCAGATCCGAACAGCCCTTTTTTATTAGGTCTACCGGAAGTCCCGACTCGGGCCAGCAGTCCCGACTGTCGAAAGTCCCGACATATGTCGGAAGTCCCGACATGGGTCGGAAGTCTCGACTCGGGTCAGCAGTCCCAGCCGTCGGAAGTCCCGACATATGTCAGAAGTCCCGACATAGGTCAGAAGTCCCGACTCGGGTCAGCAGTCCCGACAACTGAGCATCTTTTCAGGGGCATAACTCCTTCATCCGGACTCTGAATTAGACGTTCCATATATGCTTTTTGACCGTCTCGATGAGAGGAACACAATAGTGAAGTCCGTTCCATATTTTGACAACTTTACAAAATGGACATTTTTGAGTGTCAACATATGCCCCCCTGTTTTCAGGTGAATGATGCATGAACCTGAAAACACTTAATCAAACCAAACACAATAAAACTGAACAGCGACGATACCCATCTCATCGGCTGCTCAGCGACTAAGGGCGATGTATACATCGACCATTTTTATTCTAAGGGCGATACATGTATCGGCCATTGCTTGAAGAGCACTTAGGCTTCTTGTCAAACACTTGGAAAATACTTTTTTTAAGTATCTTCCGTTGAATGCTACTTTGAGACGTTCACCTTGTAATATCTCTAGCAAATAAGAATTACCGCTCATGACTTTGATCACTTTATAAGGACCATCCCAATTTGGTGACCACTTGCCAATCTAATTGCTCTTCGATCCAATAGGTAGTAAGTTTTCCACACTAATTCTCCTTCTTGGAAAGATTTGCTCTTGACTTTTTTGTTGTATGCCCTGGGGCTTTGTCTTTCTCTATCTCCTTAAGAGCTTTTAATCTTACATCAGTTACTCATCGATGTTATCCATCATCAAATCATGATACACAATGGCTGATAGATCATTTTGTTTAGCAAGTCTGTATGCATCCAAATTTACCTCAACAGGCAACACAGCCTCTTGACCATATACTAGCTCAAAAGGAGTAACTTTTGTAGCACCATGCCTTGAAATGCGATGGCCCATAGAGCTTCAGACAATACTTCATGCCACCTTCTTGGATTCTCCTCAATTTTTTTCTTGATAAGCTTGATCAAAGTCTTATTACTAGACTCAACTTAGCCATTAGCTTGAGCATAATATGGAGATGATTTGAGCAACTTGATCTTATATAATTCGGCAAAGTCCCTCACTTCTTTAGACATAAATGATGTCCCTTGATCTGTAGTTAATGTTTGGGGTATGCCGAACCTATGAATGATATGCTTAGTGATGAACTCAATAACCTCCTTATGTGTCATATTCTTCAAAGGAACAGCTTCGGTAAACTTAGTGAAATAATCTATAGCAACCAACACAAAACGATATTCCTTAGAAGATGGGGGATGTATTTGGCCAATGAAGTCTAGCCCCCAACCACGAAAAGGCCATGGCTTGATGATAGGATGAGGCATAGCAGCAGGCACCAGCTGAATATTCTCAAACCTTTGGCACTCTTCGCAATCTTTGTAGTATCAAAAACAATCGGCCATCATAGTAGGCCAATAGAAATCAGCTCTACGCAATAACCACTTCATCTTTGGGGCCGATTGATGTGTACCACAAATACCTTCATGGACTTCTCCCATAGCCACTCTTGCTTGATCAGATCCTAAGCACTTTAGCAGCAAGTCTTCGGTGATTCTTCGGTAAAGCTCATCGTTGTACAACACATATTTGAAAGCACTTCGCCGAACACTTTATCAACTTTGGCACTTGGATCTCGTAGATATGCCAATAAGATAGTCCTCCAATCATGTAAATCGGCCCAAACATCACTAGAAGTTTTGCTGGGCCGATTCAAAAGTTCGTCATGTACATTGGCCGGGCTAGCCACAGGGGAGTCGGCTAGAGAAGAGGGGTTGGTTACCGACTCTTCCATACCTGCACAACAAAAATGTAGATCTTTATGCATCGGCTGTTCTTGAATATGAAAATTATACCCACCGACGTCATAGCCAGATGCTTGTTGAGCTAACATGTTAGCCTTTTGATCTTCATGCCTCAGAACATGCCAAATTTGAAATTCGGCAAACGAACCAATGATGTCAAGGCAAGTATGAAGACAAGCTCTTAGTGATCTTTCTAAACATGGAAACATACCAGTGACTTGCTGCACCACTAGTAAAGAATCACCATAGGTTTCAACATGTCATACTTCATGAATTGCAATATGGCCAAGCTGAAAATTCACATTCGGCTTGAATTTTGGTGCAACTATAATCCTAATCGGCGTGATGCCTCAAACGATATTATTGTAAGAAATAATGATCATGCCAACACCTTGGCCTTATTTGCAAGCCGATTAATCATATTGTCACATCCATAAAGTAAATCAAAATACATATATCATGCCCCCCGGGCCTGAAAGCCATCAAAGTAAATTTCATGGGGGCTTTCTAATAGCACGATGGTCACAAGCACTCATCGGCTATATTTTTATACTAAGGGCGATATCAAAATATCGGCCATATGAATTCATCCATAAGAGCATGCATAACTGAAATAAATATTTCGGCTCTTGATCATTGATAAGCAAAATAATTTGGCAACCCTCTGAAACATACAGATCCATACCAAGGATCAAAATAAGGAGCTGAGGGATAACCATGCATACCAGGGGATGAATTCCATATAGGCATAGGCAGAGAGTATGGATGATGCCATGACCAATGATTTTGATGATTTGGTGCAAACCTCCAACTTGGCAATTGTTTCTTGAACCTTCTTCTCTCCTTTGCCTTTGTTGCACCACTTGCTTGAGCATTATCCTTCTGAGCTTCAATACTTCCTTTAGAAACTCATGCTAAGCCCTTTTCTTTTAGCTTCTCTGCACTAAGCTTCTGCAACTTCTTTTCTTGCCACTTTGGTAAACTGATTGAGCATATCGGTTTTATTTTTGTTTTGGATAGCGGCAAATCATTCTTGACTTTGGGCACTCTCACCTTCTTTTGTTCAGATTTGGCACCTAGAATATCAATAGATGATTTCTCCACTTCTTTGTCGTCAATACCCGGATTTTTCAGCAATGTAATCGGCTTTTCAATAGTTGAATTCAGATCTGAACTTTTCTTCTTTCGGCCATCATACTTCACGCAGTAAACTTGCTTTACCACTTTCTTCTTTGGTTGAGCTCCGGACCGATTTTGATCAAAACGGTCTTTACAAGATAATGATCTCTCTGAATGTCTAGGAGCTGCATATTCTATATATTGTGGCCTAAAATATGATGGAACATGTGCCTCTTGATCAAACCAGCCCCAAGATGCATAAGGATGAAAATATGTGGGTTGTGATCCATATGACATAGGAATTGGCTGCTCAAAAGGAGAATATGTTGCTACTATGTGAGATCTATCTTCTTGCCAATTCCACTCTTGAAACTTGTGCTTTGGAGGTGATTTTGATGATTGCACTTTCTTTGGCCGATTGGTGACATTTGCTTCTGCTATCTTCTCATATTTAGCTAGAAGTTCCTCGAAGCTAAGCTTTGGCCTTCTACTTTTTAGCTTATCACGGCCTTTACCTCCATCAGCTTTATGAGCATCCTCCTTCTTCTCCCCACCTTGACAAACATGCTCCAGAAGAGGATTCTTAGCCGATTTCCCTTGCTCAACGGGATCAATCGACTTTTGTTCTAGTTGGAGAAATTTCACCTGCCCCCAGTGTCTTCTGGAATTGTGATAACATTGCTGTCCTCTTGAGTATCTTCAATTTGTAATTCATGGACAACAACCTTGTCTTCATTTGAGGGCTCCACATCTCTCTCTTGAGCATTTGAGCCTTGAGCTTTGAGTGAATCGACTAATGCAAGCTGATTTAAAACTTGTTTGCCATCTAGACTAATTGAATCCAATTGGTCCATCTGTTGAGCTTTAGAAAATTTCAATCGGCCTTTATCAATGGCCGATTGGATCACTCGACGAAACATATTGCAATTAGAAGTATTATGATCAAAAGAATTGTGCCACTTGCAATATGTAAGCTCTTCTAAGTTTTGAATAGATGGCAAAGCACTATGATCAATGATTCTAATAAAATTATTCTTGAGCAAGATATCAAAGACATGATCATAAAAAGTAAAATTAAAGGTGTATTTTGATTTCTTTAGCCGATTCTTTTGTGGAGTCGGCTTTAAAGCTAGGCAAATGAATGGATCAGATTTGACATCAATCCATTCGGCCACACCTTTGTAGCTGTTTTTGAGAAGCTTTAACTTTGACAAACTAGCACTATCGGCCTTGGCATATGGCACAATATGTTGGCCGATAGAATCTGAATTTATTTTATCATTAACAAATAAATTGTTATTCTCAATCGGTCTATTATAACTATTAGTAAGGATATCTCTAATAGATGCTGAAATTGAAATAGTGTGACCGGATTGGAATTTGAACAAAATATTTGTGTCTTCTACCTTGTTGATCATGTTGGAGAAGTGCATGTCCTTGATTTGCATGATGTTTCTCTTCTTCTCCAGTAACCAATCAACAAGTGGGGTCAAATCATCTGAAGATGCATCAGCAGCTGCCGAAACCAAAAAAGTCGGCTTAGCCAACTGGAAATTAGCTAGGCCGACTTGGGCACTAGAAGGGACAGTCGGCAGAGATAGTCGGCCTGGCCGACTGGGAAGTCGGCCTAGCTGACTTGGAGCAGGCAGGAGTCGGCTTAGCCGATTTCAAAGTCGGCTCAGCCAACTCTGAGCAGGCAGGCAACCCTTCTTTGTTATTTGTAGGGGCTTGATCTCCGTCAATGATGCGGTAATCACTAGATAAATGTATAACCCCTTTAGCTCCTAAAAAATCAAGTCTGGCTGATTTCTGGCGTTTCTCATGTTTTTCAGGAGGTATAGTGGTAGCTTCTACTGAAATGGCCCTATCTATTTCAGGCATCGAAGAGACCAATACAGGTTTCTTCCTAAAAATAAGTTTGCCATTTTGATCAAAATAACAGTAAGACAACCTCTTACCAGGAGGTATAGTGGTTGCCCCTCCTGAACTGGCCCTATCGGTTTCAGGCGCCGAAGAGGCCAATTTAGATTGAGTCTTTGCAATCACTCTACCATGCTGGTCAAAATAATAGTAAAACGGCCTCTCATATTGAGGTTGACTAAAAGCCAGGGCCGATTCACTAGTATGTCCAACATGAGGCGAAGTAGCAATAGGAGTATCAAAGATTCCTTCCTCTAACTTATCAAATATAGAATTCACCTTAACCATAATATAGAAAAGAGGAGAATCTTCAGTGATCCCATCTACCTTTAGCTTTGCTATGGTTGTAGACCTGACGAAGATTTTCTCACCCATTGCTGAATTTTCATTGATTCGACTATAATTATTAGTAACATGTGAAGCCGAATCACAAGTTTTAGCACTTGAATGCCTTGCTGAAATTTCACTAATTCGGCTTTGATCGTGAGCATAATACGAAGCTGAATTGTGGGCATTGATCATTGCATAAGGTGCTGAATTTTCTTTGATTCGGCTATGGTTACTAATAACATGTGAAGTCGAATCATAGGTATTAGCACTTACATACCTTGCTGAATTTTCATTAATTCGGCTCAAGTTAGAAGTAACATGTAGAGCCGAATTATGAATAAGAGCATTGGCATATGGTGCTGAATTTTGGGAGCAATTGACTAAATAATTAGCATTATCATAGCCAATTCTCTCATTTATCGGCATGTCATGTGTGGAACCACATATTGTGAACTTATAGCCGATAAACAAGGATCCACATGTTGTATGTTGCTAGTAACGTCAAAATTCAAAGAATTTAAAGTTGACATCGACTCTTGACCATGACATCCATAAATATGATGTGTATGATAAGAAGCATTATCAAAAGTATCAGCCGATGCAACATATCTAGTATCATTACAGCTAGCAACACCAACATGAGAGATTATATGACTTGCAAAATAACCATTAGGATCATAAGATGTATTTGCAAGTTGTACCTTGGGGTAATTGTAGTAGTTTTGTGATGAACCACCTCGATACTCCATGATTTAGAACTTGACCGCCTTGCTGAATTTTCCAATGTCAAGCGCTACACGTTGTAAAAAATTGCAAGCAAGATCACAAGGGGTCAAAACCAGATGCGATCAGCCTTTTGGGCCAGATGCAACGGTAATGGCGAGCTCAAGAAGATAGATAAGCGAGGAATAAGGCTAGGGCAAGAAGAATCGGCTACAAAATAGAGCCGAAGCAATTCGTCCCCAGCGGAGTCGCCAAAAAGTGTGTTGACGTCGGATGTGGTCCGAATCACACACCAGAAAGGGCATTGGACGCCCGGGCTGCCACGGACCGAAGAACGCAGCGAGGATATCACTCTTACGTGGTGAAGCACGGAGAGGTTTACAAGCAAACCACCAAAGGATAACCAACGTGCTTGCGTGACGAAGAACCGGCTAGTTTTCAGGCAAACTAGCAAAGGAACCGTCGAAGCTCTCGCCCGGGAGGGACCCCGTCAGGGCAAGGACGTCGCCGGATTGCCCTAGGTCGGCCGGCGAGCCTAGGGCGCCATCCTTGGTCGTGGATCAAGGGATGAACAGCATGGAGGTTGAAGAAGAGAAAAGGGGTAAAAGGAGTAGATTGATTTGTTTGTATGACGATTGGATAGATGGGAACTCAATCGGCCATGATCCTCTTATATATATAGAGGGGGGTGGTCTTATCCCAGTAGGAAACCTCTTCAAGTCTTATTTTCTAAGTTTCCCACGAGTTTAGAACAGTTCGGATCGGAATCTAGAAGGTCAGATCCGAACAGCCCTTTTTATTAGGTCTGCCGGAAGTCCCGACTCGGGTCAGCAGTCCCGACTGTCGGAAGTCCCGACATGGGTCGGAAGTCCCGACTCGGGTCAGCAGTCCCAGCCGTCGGAAGTCCCGACATATGTCAGAAGTCCCGACATAGGTCAGAAATCCCGACTCGGGTCAGCAGTCCCGACAACCGAGCATCTTTTCAGGGGCATAACTCCTTCATCCGGACTCTGAATTAGATGTTCCATATATGCTTTTTGACCGTCTCGATGAGAGGAACACAATGGTGAAGTCCGTTCCATATTTTGACAACTTTACAAAATGGACATTTTTGAGTGTCAACAGAATCCTAGCCATGTTGTATTATAATATGAGCAATCAATAGAAGAGACAGAGATAATGAATTTCAATTAGATGTGGCCCCAATGTTTCCTATTAATTGGATCACATATTACCCTTAAAAATTTGCGTTTTTGCAATAGCATTTGTCGTTGTAGAATATGGCTATAAGTTTTATGTAATTTTTTCATACAGAGGAAGACAATCTATGTCATGGGATTCTCATATAAGTAGGATTAAGTCTATGTTCTCAGCCCGCACCTCTTCTATGTGCCTGGTCGGTATGCTATGAATCACTTCAGTCTCATTTAATGTAGCAACACTATCTTGAATAGTAGGCCTTTGGTGCCGATCCTCCATCAAACATTTTGATGCTACTTCAATACAAGTCTTCACCTGCTGGCAATATACTTCGAGTCGTGATCTGAGACCCTCTATTTCCTGAAGTCTGCTTTTCCAACAAGTATGTACCTCCAAAATTATAACATAGAGTCAGGACGATAGGGCCTAATAAGATGTCAAACACGGTGTAGTGTTTTTTGTTTTTTAAACAAAGGTTGAGTAAGATTGGTATAAGAAAAATAACATATATTCTTACAAGCTTGACAAGTTTCCGAGGTGGCATATCAGCAATAACGTGGTAGCGTTCTCTTCCCACCATTATCTTTGTAATTATAATACCCAAGCTAAATATGTCAAACGCAAGTGAGAGCAATTGGAATTTCGTGTACTCTGGCGGCAAATATCCACGGCATGTCATCTTAGATAATAAGATTGTAATTAACTGTAGCAAGCACGTCTTTAAAAATTGTGCACATTGTTAAACAAAGCCAATCACAATAGTATGTAACGAAGTACTAGTCACATAGGAAACTTCAACTATTTGAAATCAACTAACAGTCAATTAATGAAGCAAAATATGTATCAGCACAAGGCTGTGGGCTCACTGTGTACCAATAAACTTATTCATTGTTTGTTTTGTTCTTTCATCTCCAATGAGTCTTGATAAACCAAAATCTGCGATTTTGGGCAGCATTTCCTCGTCTAGCAAAATATTATCAGGTTTTAAATCTAAATGCAATACAGGTTCCTTCAGCCCCGTGTGAAGGTAATTTAAACCCTCACAAATACCCTTAATTATTTTGTAACGAATGTGCCATTGAAGCCCCTTTTTTTCATCTGTAAAAGGAGAACAATCAAAAGAATGTCAAAATATATCATAATGAAACAACTTAATTTTACACGCGTGGCATAGAGATTTAACTTAATCACCTGAAATATAATTCCCAAGGCTGCCATTGTTTACGTATTCGAAGCAGAGCGCCACATGCAGTTTTTCAGCAGCAACTTGTCTTCCATCACACTCCACAACTACTGGTTCTGATTCATTGCAGTAGCCCACTAACTGTACAATGTTTTGATGATCAAGTTTGGCAAGGTTCTGGAATTCATTCATAAATTCCTTATCATCAATTGCAGCCATGTCACGAAGTACCTTCACAGCAACTTCTTTTCCATTCGCATTTGTACCCTGTTCATATGGTTTAATTTTTGGTTTTAGTGATGCTAATATTACGAATACCTGCATTTTGCCATCTTTTTCCCTATGTCCCATTATTATGGAAAAAAATAGCTGGTGGACTTTGTTTATGCACATAGCGATTTGATTATTTAGCCAGTAGGACAGAATAAAACAATTACAAGTAGTTTCCTTGCATACAGAGTCTGGATTCTCCCAGATTCGCTAAAACTAATAAAAATCTGTTAAAAAAGTCTGAATCCAAACAGGTTAGCATATTGCTTAGCTAACAAAAAGCCAACATGCTTAGCCTGATCATTGATGAAGTTGGCAACGAGGGCCAAGGCGTGCCCCGCCATTTATGTGATGAAATCAAGGTGCACAAGGCATGTCAAGGAGCTAAATTGATATTGAGGGAGATGTCATCTAACTCTTTTTTCAGATAGGATCTGCGGCTAAGCACACTTTATCCTACGTGCCAACTATTGGTGTTTTGTCACTAGCAGTATGATTGAGGTGGTGTGCATGTAGAAGAACAAGATGGTAGCGCAAGACATGAAGGATTTTGTACTGGTTCAAGTCCTCATATGGAGGTAAGAGCATCTCCAGGAGTTTTCAAAACCCACTCCCAATCTTGAATTTTGTTAAGATTGAAAAAAACTGCTCTCCAACAACTCCCTATCTCAACTCCTAATCTTTCCGCGCTTGGGAAAATTAACCCGATCGCACAGAAGTATACACGGGCGTATAGATCGGTCAATCTGAATGTGGAAGGACGTGGAGAAGAATAAAAAGTAGGATAGGGTTCCCAATGCAAATATGCAAGAGAGAAAGAAGTATAAAAGTAATTAGGGTGATTTGGAAATAGTTTAGGCTTCCTGATGCATAATTACCTCCTATATTCTAGAAGTGGGATTTTGGAAATTGTTGGAAGAAATCAACAAATGTGCTTCCAACTTTTTTTAGCCACATGGAAAACTCATTAATTTACCAATTAATTTTTTAGGAACTATTGGAGATTCCCTAATATCCTACATTATGTGTGTGTGATTATATCGCTTGCACTTAGTGTGGTGAAGTATGATGAAGTACTGATTAAGTGGCTCCCCCTACCTACCTTTTACAGTCGGGAGTAGGGATGAAAACAAGACTGACATTTCCCCATATCTGGCTATCCCGAAATGGTTTAAAGACTACATGGGTAATTCATATATGAATATAAATATTAATATTCATACCATATCCGAATCCAATACTCAAAGTTGAATTTCTGATACATATATTGAATAGATATCAATCCGATGCGTCTGAGACTATCCATATCCGACTTCAAATCCTAGAAAGAAACAACTACCCATATCCAGTATATGTAATATCCATTTGCATCCGATCATATTTCATCCCTACCCAGGAGGCTAGGGTTACATGAATGTACCATCTTTGATCAGGTTTATATGTTTCCTAGTTGGTACCACGGAATTCAAAATAGCCGGATGATGTAGTTTATGAATGCTTTGCATATTAAGTCGATGGAGATACTCCGGGTTGTGCCCATCCTTTATTTAGTCAATCTGATCCACCCTATAGGGTCAGATATGGGCTCCATAGTGATACCTATGGGCCAAGTCCTTCATAGTTGGAGAGTGATGCCATGAGTCATATCAAATTTTTATTTCATTCAAGTGTCATGAAGCATGCTTTCAAATTGTGATGTCCATGTGGAGTGAAGGGTGAGAGATGAGGGGAGCACTTGATAGTTGGGCGCTGGTGCACTGAGACCATGGAGACTGGTAACGATGGCTAGGCAATGGAATTAGAGTTAAGGTTCAGGTTTATTGGGATCCAATCCTCACCGACCTTAGAAGGGCCTTCGTAGTAGGCTGGACCAATGAGGCACTAAGACGAAGGAGTCACTAGTGGTGGAAGGGGACCAGCAGTGGGAGGGGAAGATTTCACTTGGCTACTAGAGTAGCTAGGTAGGGTAGGGTAGGGTAGCGTAGGGTTGAGGAGGTTAGAGCGGCTCGTGTGGCTATGGATATTGGTGGTTGCAGTGCTACCGAGTTTGATGAATCTGACAAGTTTAAAGGAGGATAAGGAGGAGGGGACGATGGCAGGAGGTGAGCAGGGATGAGGCACCACTGTTGCTGCTAGCACTAGGTGTGGGCGAAGGTCAACTATGAATGCAGAGAGAAGAGAAATTGAAGAGTATTGGGTTTGGACATAGGGATACATAGCAATGCACGCTCATGTAATAAGAGCGTCATGAGCCATATCAACATGGTTGTGATACAAACTAAGGCACTCTTTGCTTGGGTTTTTGTTGGGGCTTTTTCACCAGCTTAATCAAAATCCCTACAAACATGCACACAGGAGAACAACTTCTGAAGCCAAAACAATATAATAAAAACAATGAAGCCAAAGCAATTTTTGTCTAGAAACAGAAGCTACCAAAATGCAGCTTTCCTTGACTTCACAGATTTTGAGAAGTCCAAACCCTACTAAAGAGGGTCTAAGGACATGGAGGAAGCACTAACTGTTGGATTTCTTGACTATCATGTCATGGAAGAGTAGGGGATGAAAGGTGGAGCTTTGAATATCTCATTTCAACAATCAGTGGGTAGTGTTTTTGAAGATCACCCATAAAATAGATTTTGACAGTGTCTAAAAATCATACGCATACTAGTGTGGGCTCAGGAGGGAGAAATGAGAGGAAGGGAAGATAAAACAATAGTCTTTTTATCATGTCTTTGAGAGATGTGTTATGTACCCAATCACAAAATATTAGAACGGGTAGTAAGCCATGTTGCTGTTGCTTTGAATCATACCTAGTAAACCACTCCATACATGACATAACCGAGTTCCTTACAGAAGTTATGTGTAATTTCTTTCAATAATTCATACGACATTTTCATGGACTCCGCGTGATCCAAGCTATATCTGCTCCCAACACAAGGATCCATCTGCAGAAGGGAAGGTATATGCATATTTGTCGTTGACACAGTAAACTCAAATTTATTCTGCAGCCAGGGTGGCACAACAGGCCATAAAAGTAGGACAATCGGTGGCATGATGAGAGTGATACTTAGGCCATTTCTAGTGCAATGTTTTATCTGCAGTTTCTAAGGATGCCACATCACTTTAAAAGGTTTTGGACTGTTCAACGAAAAAGAGTCTTCTATTGCATATTTTCATTTTATAGTTTCATAGAGTGCTCATAGCATTTAATCACGATACACAGGATTGGCCGATTGGGCACATTGAGATATATGAAATGAAACAATATAGTCCCCAATGCTAGTTTCAACATGGTTCAATCTTGGAAACAGTGTACACTCAATTGCATCCTGATGATAGTCACATGTTCTCTCACTTAGTGAATATGCTAGTTTCAACATGGTTCAATCTTGGAAACAGTGTACACCCAATTGCATCCTGATGACAGTCACATGTTCTCTCTCTTAGTGAATTTCTTTCCATGTGTCATCATTTTTACCTATGTGGCATCTCATTAACAAGATTAAAAAAAACTATAGGAAGGTTACCCTTCACTGGGAATTGCCTTAGATTGAAATAGAGTACCCCCTCGATTCCAAATTATAATACGTTTTGTTTTTTCTAGATACATAAATTTTACTATGTACTTAGATATATACTATGTTTAGATGCATAGTAAAAGCAATGTGTAGAAATATCATAACATCTTAATTTACAATGGAGAGAGTTACTTTATAGACCATGTATTAGAAAATTAAAGGTATTTGGGTATTGAGTATGTCTGAACAATTTTGACTCATCCGCAAAAATGGCTGGGGTTATCCACTATGTTGATGTTAATCGGCAGGATAAGGCCATTAGGAAACCTGAACATGTCCTGCTGTTGGCTGATCGGCCTGCGAGGTTTTGCTTAGTCCTCGACACCCAGATGGATACCTGATAAAGAGCATGCCAACCAAATACAACGAATATTATAATCAACCAGCAATCAAATGTTAAGCTATCTTACTTTACTATTATACTAGTACCAATTAGAGATGTTAATCCTTACCAGATGACTTAGAAAAACAGAGAGAAATCATAAAAACTGTTACAGAAGATCAAAAGTACATTTGTCCCTTGATTCGGTGGCTTAATGATAATATGAAATGGAGATAAGAATTAGTTAGGATAGGAGTAGCCGTGTCAAATATATGGTTTAGATTTATTTGTTCTACACATGTTAATTTTCCATGGATTGATAGTTCTCCAAACTGAAAGAAGTGGAGGGGGGAAAAACAAATCTTGTGTCCACATAGGACGCTATGCCTGGAAATGGAACCGTGACTCTGTTTGGACCTATGTAGAAAATGGGTTACAAATGGCTTGCATCACGATTAGTACCACAATCTCATTCGACATGGATCCAGGACCTTGAATAATCCATACAATTTTATAGGACAGAATGAAAAATAATAAAAAAAAGGAGATTGTGCTGCACCTTGCTATATCAGATGGAAGAAACAAGAGCTCATGGAAGCTCCCAATGCTTGGTTGCTGCGGAAGAGGATCGAGGAGATTGACGAGGAAGAAACCACCACCAGCAGCCAAATTAATTCCAGCACGGCACCAGCAAGACGTTCAGCAGCAGCAGCAGCAAGAGACTCAGCATGAGGGGAGACCCTTGACGTCCACATCTGCTGTAACACCCTAAAATTTGCAATTTTTTCAAAATAGATTAAATTGATTTATTTAAGCATTTATGTGAGCATTGAACATAGGGAATTAATGATTCTTATGAAATTAAAAACAAATATAAGGCTAGATACAAGTTGGTGCATTCATGCTGCTGCATATTTCTTTTTGTGATGATTGGTTTTGACTGAAACTGAAAAGGAATTCAAAATCTTTTGAAAATGGATTTGGAAAATAGCTTTGGAAAAAGAAAAAGGAAATTCCTTTACCTTCCTTCCTCTCTAGGCTTTTGGCCTGTTCAGCTTGCTGGCCCATTCAGCCGGCCTGTCTCCCCTTCCCTCTCCTGCAGGCCCGCACGCACCTCTATCTTGGGCCGACCCAGCTGGGCAACCGCAGCCGTAGCCGCAGCCCAGGCTGCGCGGACGCACGTGCTCCCTCCCTCGCTTGACTCGCTGGCCACCCGGGCCCGCTCATCAGAGCCATCCCCAACTTCCCGCCGAAGACGGGAGGATCTCCTCCTTATCCTGACGCCGTTAAACTGAATTCCGTCGCCCACTCCCATTTTCTCCGTGGTTCGGCGCGACTCCCATGCCGAGCTGCTTTATAAGAGCTGCCACAACCCTAGTTCGCGCTGCCGAGCTCGGGTCTCGCCGATCCGCCATCTCGCCGTCGTTTTGGATCGCTGCCGAGCTTCACTACACGGTAGAGATCATCCTCGCTCCGTTTATTTTTTTTCTTGCCTCTTATCACTCATGTCATGCTGCCAGCATTTACAGGAGCTCTCCGTCCACCATTCGAGCCACTCGTCATCTTCGACTCGCGTTCACCTTCATTTTCAACCGCGGTGAGAATCCCCACTCCTTCCTCTTTCTTCCAGTGTACTTACCGTGTCGAACCGAGGCCGCTAGGGCCGTTTTCATGCGCGCCGGTGAGCTCTTCTCACCGCTAGCCATGGCAGTCACTGCACGGTCCATTCCCCGGCCGCGCAAAGGGCCTAGACGCGATCGCCATCACCCCCGCGTCATCCTCATCTCTCGGTTCGTCAAGCCGTAGCCGGTAGGGCCCTTTTCGCTCGTGCCAGCGAGCAATCTCGCCGCCAGCATGGCCGCGCCACTGCGTCGGCTCCTGTTCTGGCCGGCTGCCCACCCCTCTCCTTCCCCGATCTAATCTGGGCCATCCATTTTAGATCTAACGGCCCAGAGCACCTCGTACCCCTTCACGTGGCATTTTTATTTAAGAGCCCCTCGGGTTCTTCGTTTTTCTGTGTGCAGTCCTCGGCCTGATTAAAAACATGAATTTTGATTTATTTTAATTTGCTTAAGTTCGCGTTATTTACAGAATTGCCATCCAATTCATGTTTTCATCATAACTTACTTGTTTTAGATCCGATTTGATCCGTTCAAGTTGCGTTAGGTTCATAGTTACGTAATCTACATGTTTATGGTACTGTTAGTTATGTTTTACACTTTTAAAATTCGTGGTTAGATTTAATATATTAAACTACAAAAGGAAATCTTGATTAATTCGCAACTTTCACGTTTTAGCTCCAATTTGCGTGATCTTCGTATGTGTTGATCTTAGTGAGACGTAGATTCATTTTATAAACCTTTTATCTTATTTTATCTCTGTTGGTGTACTGTTCTAATCTATAGTCTTTATTGTTATGCATGATTGCTCGTGGATACTTGTATGTTGCTATATTGATCGAGTTCAGACGGTGAGCATTTCGTGGGCGGTCAGCAGTACTACTTTGACGACCAGGACCAGCAAGAAAACTTTGAGCAAGGCAAGTATAGCATGAGAACTCCTTGTCCTATTCACTATTTAATTACCTAGTCATCTGCGTGTGTCTAAATTGATTACCCGTAAGGACATTCTAGTCGTTGTGACCTTGTGCCTTGATTACCTATGGGATGTACATGCATATGGGTAGCTAGCTAGTGCTCAATTTAACAATCTGAATGATGATTAATGATGCTATGGAACAACTGATAAATTTTGCCTTTTAGCAACTAAAAGATAGGGCGAGGGAGCTCTTGTTTCATCATGATGCTCTTGGCCCTCCATAAGGACTTATCTGTTGGCAAAAGCTGGGACATACAATACAATCGGGAGTGCCACATGGCTCTGGCTTTAGCTCAGTAGTAGGACCTTTTCTAGCTTGCTAGTGGTTACCGAAAGGCACAAAAGGGGTGTGTTCCGGGTTGGATATAGTGCGGCCTTTGTTCTTAAGTGTATAGCCTGTGTGGAATGTACCTTCGGAAAGGGAAGCTCTACATTCGCAGGCCACAGAAACCTAGTGACCACTAACTTGTTAAGGGAAACCTTTGAAAGGCTTCATAGTGAACCCTGCCGACCTCCCTAGGAAGGGGGTTAAGAGACTAGCTACCTCAGGCGAAAAGGTAAATCACAACTTGTAGTGAAAGTGTACAAACTCTGCAGAGTATTAAAAACCGGTATATCAGCCGTGCTCATGGACATGAGCGGCCCGGAAAACTGACGGAATAGTTGTTCACTTGATGATGATGTTATTAATGATGATAATTATAAATGGTGACTATTATTCATGTTTATAAAATGAATTTGATGCATATAAAATGAATTTGATTCATTTTATAAAATTTCTATTCGAATTCCTAAACGATCTCAAATATTCACATAGTTAATTCCAAAGTTCTAGTGGCCAACCTACATATTTTATATTGACATGTTTTTGATTTAAATTCACCTACAGTCTCAAATATGTTTTTGAAATTCACATATTCTGAGACTAAAATTTTTAAAATTTTATGGAGATATATCCTATACCAAAGTTGTAGTACTTTACAAGATTTAAAACTTTGTAGCTAAAAGTTTTTTCATTTTAGTTCATTTAGTAGCTAAAATATCTAATATAAGATTGCAAAATATTGATATAAAAAGATAACATATTATATATAGACATAAAAGTGTGTATGGTGCAGTGGTAGAGACATAATAGTGCTGAGCACTTGGTTTTTTGGAGAATATTAACGGAGGCGGGCATTTTAAGACGCCCGCCACCGTTAATGGGCCGTTAATTGATTAACCAAGGCGGACAAAACAACCGCCTCGGTTAATCGACGATTAACTGTGACCTTTAGACCGAGGCAGTTGCAATGCCCACCTCCGTTAATCAAAAAGGCCAGCCTCGGAAAAGATTTGTGTAGTAGTGTTTGTCTTGATGTGAGTTTTGGAATCCTTTAAAATTTGGAAAATACTTCAAATTTCTAGATTCCTTACATTTGATGAGCACGGAGGGAGTAACACTTAGACCTATGTATGCCAATGAATGACCGCACGTCAACTACCTAGTTGGCTATATCAGGTAGACTACATGTGGATGCTTTAGGTGTGTACCGATTATCAGGTCATTTTCACCGTTGGTCGACACGATGCAAGCCGATCCACAGACCAGAGTCACAATTGCGCTCGAGTGTCGGCCCTGGATCCTCCGAACCAATCGATGGGATTGCTTGCTCGATGCCTCCTTTAAATGGTTTTGTCGCATCAATCTACATGTCCAGGGTCACTAGAATGTGTGTGCATCATCGTCATGGATCCATGAAGACATAGGCCGGGCTAGCATGGTGGCACTATGGACCATGAACCACTAGAAAGTTTAATCCAAAGTTAAACCTAATATTATGAAAGTTACATACGGATCATACTGCAATTCCATCTTACATCTAAGATAGACCATCCTAACTATAAATTCTAGCTAGGCGACTGCAGGAAGGTGTAGTAGTTTGCTACCTAAATGATTCTCTCTCTTTACGTGGGGTGAAAAGGGTATGGATATTTTCCGACGGTATCGGAGACCGAATTCATTTAGATGAGTTCATATCTGTCCGTATTCGAGTCCAGATATTCAACATCTGATACCGTATCTGTATCCGAATGTTCAAATCGCATATTTATAATTGTCGGTACCAACAGAATGGGGGTACCCACAACCAACGATAATAAAAATAAAACGATTAAACCACAACAAAGACAGCACACCTCGACCGCGTACAAGGTCCGCCTCGTACGAGGCAAGCTCGACGGGATGCCTCAACCGCGCTCCAATTCCGACTCGTACGAGGCACCCCCGACGGGAACGCCTCGACCGCGCCCCGTCCCATACGAAGCCAGTACAAAAAGGCACATCGACTGCATTTCGACTCGCACGAGGCTCGCTCGACTACCGGCAAAACTCCGACTCGCACGATCCCGGGTCGGAGCGCTCGACCTACTCTATTAACCTATTCTGAGACAAAAGTCAGAGCATTCAATGTGATTACCTGCTACCATCTACCGACATGGCTACAACCGTGATCGACGTGGGAGCAACGCCGGTGTCAGTCCTCACTTTTTTACCGCCCATCCCGTGATGGGAGGTGAAACCTGTCACTGTGTGCACCTTATTTTGCACTGTTTTATCACCAATCACCCTCGAGGGAGGATACGACAAGGCCTGTATTCCACGATCTCGGAGATTCGGCCTTATCCATCCGGCCTCGACCCAGCCTCGACCCAGCCTCGACGCCCAGCACTGTTCGACAGGAAAGAAAGGCCGACATGGCACAGGACTCCGGGTCATTTCACCGTCTCATCCCCAACGTCACCACAGTGTCCAGGGATGGCCGGCCATTCCTGGAGCACGCCACTACAGCCACCTCTACAGGGATCGACAACACATCACCTCAAGACACCCTGGTGCCCCGGCCTCCTCTTACCCTATGAAAGGGCAGGCCAGGGCTCTACAAGGGGACACGGGCAAGACACAAGCCAGAAGCCAGGCGCTAGAAAACAAAGGCATACAATCCACAGATCAACATCTCAAGCAACCATCTTTGTACTCTCTTTTTTTTCTTTGAGACCTGGGCTCAGTTCCCTCTCTCACGGCTTGTAACCCCTACGCAAGCACTTAGGTATAAGGAAATACAACACTCCCCCCTCCCCGCTGGACGTAGGGCCTTCTTTTACCCGAACCAGGATAAATCCTCGTGTATTCCCCTTGCATCATCATCCGGGTTAGGGACACGCAGCACTCACTCGTCAGTTCAGGACCCCCATGGGACCGAACACCGATAGTTGGCGCGCCAGGTAGGGGACGCTACGTGCCAACATCGTTTTCCCACCATTTTTCCTGGATGGCTGACCCCGAACGCCCTCTCCCGTTGGCCACGGTGATCTGGTTCGAGAGTTTGGAGTTCATGTCGCTTGGCCATGGCTACGATATGGTCCTCCTCCCGCCCAGGCACCCGACCGACGAGGATTACGAGCTCTCCCAGCCTGGGGGAGCATTGCGCTGACTTCACCACTCCCAGGCGCGAGCCGCCAGACGACGATGAGCCCGGCGCAACCGCCGTCACCTCACGAAGGGCGGTGGGACTCCCCGATTCGGCGCCCCTCAACCAGATGCCAACCCAGACTTCCTCATTGAGGGTCTGTGTAGGATGAGCTTGGCTGAGGGTAAGATGCCGACGGAGAATCCTGTCGCTCCCCCGTCCGGTGCGACACCACCACTACCCGGTCCAACCACCCCGGCACGAACGACAACTCCATCAACATTCCCGTTTGGGCTAGATACGGTTGCTCGGGCATACGCTTCCTCTGTGAGCACCAGTATGAGCGCTTACGAGGAACTCCCCGAGCACCATCTACGCTCCACTCTGGACCTTGTTGCATCCACGCCGGCTTCTGAGTATCTGGACTCTACGGAGACCCTAGAAATAGAGCCCCGTGTGACTGCTTCTCGACGTTACAACCCCAGAGATGATTGGCGACGGCCTCACATTCCTCCATCATACTACTACTTCGGCGCTCCCGACTCCGACTCTGCCGACGACACCTACGATCCGACCTGCGAGTGCTTCAACATCGACGGGGCGAGCACGTCGGATTCGGAGGACGAGGAGCCAGGTGAAGGAAGGAACATGCCACCTCATGTCGAGCTCCCTGCCGAGCGAGATGAAGCTCAATTCCTTGCGGATCAAGGAATGCAGCTTGAGCAAATTCGTGAGTTGCAGGACAGGCTCGACGAGAAACGAGAAAACCTGCGCCTACTCCAACAAACCTTCGAGCATGAGCGTGCGGCACACGCACATGGTGGGAGAGCTCGTGAGAGAGCTCGCAACGTCAATCGCCACATCAACGAGGATCGGGCGATCGACCCCCCGGTTTTCGCTCGAGCCAGCTAGAACGTTGTCGCCGCCATGCTCCTCCGCAACATGCCCGAGCCGTCGAACCCCGACGCCCGTCGAGCTCGAGATGAAATCCGAGAACTCCTCGAGACCGCTGCTATGCAGTAGGCCGAGAGCTCTGCCTCGAGGCGACATGAGCCAGCCTCGGAGCGGCTCGCCGAGCCCCCCCGACAAGAGAGAGAGGCCTCGGTTCATCCCGAGCCTGCCCGACGGAACCGGGCGGCTCCTGCCCCTGAGCACATCGCCGACGACCATGAACCTCGAGACATCCGTGGCAACATCGTCGAGCGCCGCACGCGCAAACACGGTGATGGCGTAGCTCGAGGTTACCGCGTGCATAGAGGCGGGCGCTATGATAGCTCGAAAGATCGAAGCCCGTCGCCCGAACCACCGGGTCCCAGGGTCTTTAGCAAGGCCATACGAGAAACAATACTCCCGGCGCGGTTCCGCCCTCCCATGACTCTCACCAAGTACAACGGTGAGACCAAACCCGAACTTTGGCTCGCTGATTTCCGCTTGGCGTGTTAGCTGGGCGGGGCCACCGACGACCGAGTCATCATCCGACAACTCCCCCTATTCCTGTCCGACACCGCTCGAGCTTAGCTCGAGGATCTTCCGCCTCGACAGATCCAATACTGGGACGATCTCGTGAGGGTGTTCAAGGAAAACTTCAAGGGGACCTACATGCGCCCCGGCAACTCATGGGACCTTCGGAGTTGTAAGCAGAAGCCAGACGAATCCCTCCGGGATTACATCCGGTGTTTCACCAGGCAACGCACCGAGCTCCCCAACATCACTGACTCTGACGTAATCATGGACTTCCTCTCTGGAACCACCTGCAAGGAGTTGGTCCGAGAGTTGGGCCGTAACACCCCCCTCATTGCCAACAGATTGATGGACATCATCACCAACTTTGCCTCCGGTGAGGAGGCAGTTGGCGCTATCTTTGGCGGTGACCAGGACAAAGGGAACCAGAAGGTCGACGATCCCATGGGCTCCAGCCAGGGCACTAAAAGGAACAACCGAAAAAAGAAGAAGAACTAGCAGGGCAAGCTCGAGGCCTCAGCCGACGAGCTTGTTGCTGCCACTGAACGCAAGAAACCTCGAGGGCCCCTCGGCGGGGGCATCTTCGACAAAATGCTCAAAGAGTCGTGTCCATACCACAAGGAGCCCACAAACCACAACCTCGAGGACTATCACATGCTCTATAGGTACTTTGAAGGCATAGGCGTGAAGAAGGATGACAAGAAGGAAGATCCCAAGGGCGACGACAAGGATGGGGGGTTCCCCGAGATCCACGACTGCTTTATGATCTACGGAGGGCCCTCGACCCGCCTCTCGACGCGCCAGCGTAAGCGAGAGCGGCGAGAGGTTTTCTCCGTACAGCCGGCAATCCCCCACTTCCTTGACTGGTCTGAGGTGGCCATCACTTTCGACCGTGATGACCATCCCTACTATGTCCCCAACCCAGGAGTCTACCCGCTTGTTGTTGATCCCATCATCACCAACACACGCCTCACCAAGGTACTCATGGATGGCGGAAGCAGCCTCAATATCATCTACGCTCAGACCCTCGACCTCCTGGGGATCGAGAGGACACACCTCCAACCCAGCGTTGGGGGCTTCCATGGAGTCATGCCAGGGAAGCAGGCAGAACCTATCGGTCGGGTCGACCTACCTGTCTGCTTTGGCACTCCCTCCAACTTCAGAAAGGAGACCCTCACTTTCAAAGTGGTCAGATTCCGTGGAACGTACCATGCCATCCTTGGGCGCCCATGCTATGCTAGGTTCATGGCGGTCCCAAACTACACCTATCTCAAGCTCCAGATGCCAGGCCCAAACGGTGTCATAACCGTCGGGCCCTCATACGAACACGCCTACGAGTGCGACGTCGAGTGTCTTGAGCACGGAGAAGCCGTCTTGGAGTCGGCAACCTTGGCGGAGGACCTCGATGGTCTGGCCAACAAGATCCCCGGCCCCAAGCGCCACGCCGGCAGCTTCGAGCCCGCTGAGGACGTCAAGCTCGTGCCCCTCGATCCCACCGACCCAAAGGGAAAGGCGCTGAGCATCAACGCCACCCTCGATCCCAAATAGGAAGCAGTGCTCGTCGACTTTCTCCACGCTAACGTCGACGTCTTTGCGTGGAGTCCCTCAGATACGAAGTCGCCGAGCATGCCTTGGGGATCTGAGCCGGCTCCAAACTGGTGAAACAACGCTTGCGCCACTTCGACGAGGAGAAGCGCAAGGTCATCAGTGAGGAGATACACAAACTGCTGGAGGCCGGGTTCATCAAGGAGGTTCATCATCCCGAGTGGTTAGCTAATCCTGTACTAGTTAAGAAGAAAAGTGGGAAGTGGAGGATGTGTGTAGACTACACTAGTTTAAATAAAGCATGTCCAAAAGTTCCTTTTCCTTTACCACGTATTGATAAAATCGTTGATTCCACTAAGGGATGTGAAACTTTTTCATTCTTAGATGCATATTCCGGCTACCACCAGATCAAAATGAAAGAGTCCGACAAGCTCACGACTTCGTTCATTACCCCATTCGGCATGTATTGCTACGTTACTATGCCTTTCGGTCTCCAGAACGCGGGGGCTACGTACCAGCGATGCATGCAACATGTTTTTGGGGAGCAGATCGGACCAACCGCCGAGGCTTACGTCGATGACATCGTTGTCAAAACCCGAAAAAACCGATAATTTAGTAAACAACCTCGACGTTGCATTCAAATGCCTCCGTGCAAAGAACATCAAGCTCAATCCTGAGAAATTCGTTTTCGGCGTTCCTCGAGGTATGCTTTTAGGGTTCATCGTGTCTAAGCATGGCATCGAGGCCAACCCAGAAAAGATCACTGCGATAACCAAGATGGGCCCCATCCGAGATCTGAAGGGCGTACAGAGGGTCACGGGCTGCTTGGCAGTGCTCAGTCGCTTTATTTCGCGTCTCGGCGAAAAAGCACTCCCCCTGTATCACCTCCTGAAGAAATCAGAGCACTTTTCATGGACCCTCGAGGCCGAAGAAGCTCTTGCAAAACTCAAAGCTACGCTCTCTAACTCACCGATCCTCGTCCCTCCGACCCCAGGAGAACCGCTCTTACTTTATGTTGCCGCGACAACAGAAGTAGTCAGCGCGGTCTTGGTTGTCGAGAGGGCTGAGGAGGCTCATACCTTGCTCATCCAAAGACCAGTCTATTTCATTAGCGAGGTGCTCTCAGAAACTAAGGTACGCTACTCGCAGATCCAGAAGCTGCTATATGCCATCGTCTTGACACGGCGCAAACTCCGTCACTACTTCGAAGGCCACCCGGTGACTGTGGTTTCTTCTTTTCCCCTAGGAGAGATAGCCCAGAACTAGGAAGCCTCGGGTAGAATCGCCAATTGGGCGGTAGAGCTCATGGGCGAGACTCTCTCATATGCACCGCGCAAGGCCATCAAATCCCAGGCACTAGCAGATTTCCTAGCTGAGTGGACCGACACTCAACTCCCCCCGGTACAGCTCTAGGCTGAGCTGTGGACCATGTACTTCGACGGGTCATTATTGAAAATGGGAGCAGGCGTAGGTTTGCTCTTCATCTCACCCCTCCAAGTTCACATGTGCTACGTCGTCCGGCTTCATTTTCCTTCGTCGAATAACGTCGCCGAATACGAGGCGCCTCATCACGGGCCTGAGAATTTCCATCGAACTCGGGGTCCAACACCTTGACGTTCGAGGCGACTCCCAGCTCGTGATCGACCAGGTCATGAAGAACTCAAGCTACCGTGATCCCAAGATGGAAGCCTACTGCAAAGAGGTGCGGCGCCTTGAGAACAAGTTTCACGGCCTCGAGCTCAACCACATCGCACGCAGGTATAATGAGGCCGCGTCCAATCGAACTACGGTTCCACCAGACGTTTTCGCAAAAGATCTCCACCAACCATCCGTCGACCTTGGGCCGGACGGAGGGGTCGACGGGCCGTCACTCGACCCTCCACCTGAGGCAGAAGCCCCCTTGACCGGGGCTGAGGCCATGCAGGTGGAAGGCTCGACCCCACCATCCGACCCCGAGCTTGACTGGCGTATTCCGTACCTCGAACATCTCATTCGAGGGGACCTCCCCTCGGATAGGATCGAGGCTCGACGGATCGCTCACCGAGCCAAAACTTTTATGATATTTGGCAGCAGTAGGGAGCTATATCGCCGGAGCCCTACAGGTGTCCTCCAATGCTGTATCACAAACGAGGAAGGCAGAAGCCTGCTAAATGATCTACACTCGGGGCTTGTGGTCACCTCGCGGCGCCTCGTACTCTTGTCGGAATTGCTTTTCGATAGGGTTTTTATTGGCCAACCGCAGTCTCCGATGCCATCAAGCTAGTACGCTCCTGCAAAGGCTGCCAGTACTATGCTCGTCAAACTCACCTCCCAGCTCATGCCCTGCAAACCATCCCCATCACATGGTCGTTTGCCGTTTGGGGGCTCGACCTTGTCAGACCCTTGAAAAGGAGAACTGGCGGTTTCACCCACTTGCTCGTTGCCATTGACAAAATTTCCAAGTGGATCGAGGCCTGTCCTATCACCAGCATCAGGTCTGAGCAAGCTATGCTCTATTTCACCGACATCATCCACCGCTTTAGGGTTCCCAACTGTATCATTACTGACAATGGCACCCAATTTACTAGTAAAAAGTTTCTGGATTTCTGCGACCACCACCACATTCGTGTGCTCTGGTGGGCCATAGCTCATCCAAAAACAAATGGCCAAGTAGAACGTGCCAACGACATGATCCTACAAGGTCTGAAACCCAGAATCTTGGACAAGTTAAACAAATACGGCAAGAAATGGGCTGCCGGGCTTCCCTCGGTCCTGTGGAGCCTAAGAACAACACCGAGCCGAGCCATGGGGTTCACTCCGTTCTTCTTAGTCTACGGGTCTGAGGCTATGCTCCCAACTGACATAGAATACGAATCCCCAAGGTTGAAGGCCTACAACGAAAGAAATAACGACACCACAAGAGAGGACGCCCTCGACCAGCTCGAGGAAGCCCGAGATGTGGCTCTGTTACATTCTGCCAGGTATCAACAAAGTCTCCGATGCTACCACGACAGACATGTCCGCGTACGCGACCTCAACGTCGGTGACCTGGTGCTACGTCGAAGCCAGAACACCAAGGGACGGCACAATCTCACACCCCCATGGGAAGGGCCGTACATCATCACAGAAGTACTAAAGCCGGGCACCTACAAGCTATCCAACGAGAAGGGTGAAATCCTCACCAACGCTTGGAACATTGAACAGCTACGTCGCTTTTTCCCTTAAAAAGCCTCGAGGCTCTGCAAATTCCTTTCAATCTCATCAATAAAGAATACAACAGTGTTCAAAGCTTTGTTTCCATAACAACTAGGAAGGATCGACTCTGTTTTCTCAGAATCGACCCTCCCTCGGGGGCTGCAAGGGGGGAACCCCTGACCCCGAAAAAACTCATACTCTTTTTCAAAAAAAAAGAAAACTACCACTTAAGTCGACAACGCTGCGGGAGCACCCTGAGGCTCGAAGGGTTCTCAAAGCCACAAGATCACTTATGCCTCCAAGGCTACGGTACCTCCACTCACCCCTCGCGCCTAGGGGCGTGACCGCACGCTAAGTAGACCTAATAATGGTTCATAACTTTGAAAAGAAATACATCCCCGGTCGCTTAAATTAGGTTCTTACACGATCTGCGAGGCCGCAAGAGCACCCTGGAGCTCGAGGGCAGTTGAGCCATGAGATTACTTACGCCTTTGAGGCTACGGTACCTCCACTCACTCCCTTACGCCCAGAGGCGCGATGGCGTGCTAAGTAAGTCATGCGAAAACATGGTTCAAGCGATAAGGGGAAGAAGAAATCGAATAAAACTTAAACAACTAGTGCAGGTTTATGTTTCGAGTGATTCATGGCCTCCGAGGCCACCACGACCAAAAGTTAAAAACACTAACTTATTACATGGGCCTCTATGCCCAGACTTGGCTCACAGGCCCTCATCGTTAGTAGGCGGAACCACCTCGGCTTCAAAGAGTTTGGCCAAACGACTTCCAGGCTCCTCGGCGGCTCCGATCAGGCCCAGGCAGGCGTCCTCATTCTCCTCGTCCGTCTGATCCGGATCGGTGATGAAGCCATCAGCGACGAGCTCTATGTCGTACATGAACCTGAATCGAACGACGACCAGTGCCCTCTTCACGCCATGATGAAGGCCACCCCATATCCTTTCTCAGACAAGGCGGCCAAGTGCCACCATCCGACGGACGAAGGAGTTCCCCGGGGCGTCCTCCTCAGTATCGGCGTTGGGCTCGACCTCCATGCCGTCACATACAGAGGTGATGGCGCCCTGAAGCAACTGAGTCCGCTGGGTCTCGGCCTCAAAGAGATTCTGGAATGAGGTGGCCGTTGCCTGAGCCGTCTGTTGCTCCTTCTCCAACTCTGGAACACAAGCGTCAAGTTAGCACAAGTATGGGACCTCGACACCAAGGCTGTTGTGCAACAAAAAACTTACCCTCAGAGTGGGTCTGCCAGCCCACGACCTCATCGCGAAGTCCCCCGCACGTCCTCTCAAGTGCTTGGAGAGCACCATCCCTGTCATGAACAACCGCCCTCAACGTCTCGATCTCTTGGCGGGCGTTCAAGAGAGCCTTGTCCCTCTCTCTCGGACAGCTCTGCTCAGCATCTTGACCTCGTTTTTCAAGGCCTCGAAGCGAGCAGTCACCTGCCCGATCTGAATGTTGAGGGCGTCGCGATGACTACCGACAAGGGTGACGTCCTCCTCGAGCTCTTTCACACGCGCTGATAGCGGCGCGAGAGCCTCGCGGGCTTGGGCAGCCTCCTCCTGAGCCCTTGTCGCGTCTTCACGCGCCGTAGCCTCGGCCGCCCGGGTCTGCGCCGCCTCCTCCTTCACCGCCACACAGGCGACGTGAAGCTCGACCGCCTCAGCACTCTGATGGGAAAGCCGCTGGTTGGGAAAGCCGCTGGTCGACCAGAGCCCGTTGCCGGGATAACGCCGCCCACACGCCGCTCTCATTACGAATGAAGAGCGACTTGCGGCGAGAACGCTCCTTAAGCTCCTGACCATGGTTCAAAATTGGAGAAATTAGAACCAAAGAAAGGGGATAAAAAGAGAGCGAAAAACCATCAAACTGAACTTACCTCGATGGCGTCTAGCATGCCTCGCGACAGGGCCTCCAACGCCACACGAAGTGATCATACCGTGTGCCGCCGGAGACCCTCGAGGTACTGCCAATGATGCACCTCATCTCCGTCATTTAGGGCAAAGACAGGCTCCGCGCTAGGGTTGGAAGCGTCCCTGAACTCAAGGGACGATCCCCCAGCGCGGTAGCTCCTCCTCCGCCCGTACTAGGGCCAGCCCGGCAAGGTCCGGCCATTCGGTCGGCGATCCGACCGGGGCACTCTCCGGCTCTGTGGAAGGACCAACCTGATCCGCAGCTTCGGCCCCCTCGACCACCGCAGAGGGACCGGCCTGGTCCACGGCCTCGACCTCCTCGACACCCACCACCTGCTTTCCCTTGTCGATGGGGGAGTCGTCGAGGGTGAGGTCGACCATGACCGGGGTTGACCCTTGCGCCAGGGCTGGCGCCTCGATCGCTGGTGCCTCCTCCGGGACCACGGGCGGGGGCGCGACCGCCCCACCCTCCACCTCAGCAGTCGGCTCCGCCAGCGGGTCCAGCTGCGGCTACAGCTCCCCCGACTGCGCTGCCTCCTGTCCCACTTCTGGCGGGACCTCCACCGTTACCTCTTCAACATCCGCCCGCCCCGCGTCGCGGGCGGAGGCCTCGGCCTCTGTGGCCTCAATAGAGGCCTCCGCGGTCAACGTCGACCCTGGCTCCGTCCCGCCCGTGTTGGGCGTCGCCGCTTCTGACGGCTCCGACCCCTACGCGACAGGGCCAGAATTGGCAGCTGCCTGAGCGCCCGCTTCCGCCTGGGCAGCCGCCTCCCGCTGCTTCAGGTGCTCCGTCGCAGCCTGGAGTCTTTTGACCCAGGCGAGGTCATCACCCGCCGTCCGCATAATGACGGCAGCACCCGACCGGAGCGCCTTCACGGGGGTCGGCCCCGCAAGCTCCGCCTTGCGTTTATGCCTGAGGTGTAAGTAAGTACACGAGAAACAGGACCGCTAAGTAACAAAAGGCGGGGCATAAAAATTTACCCAAAAAGGGGCAGCAGGGGCCTCGACCCCGGCCGGTTGGAGACCCCCGATGGCGCCTGCGGCGGCCTTACCCCCGGCCCCCCTGCGGGCCAGGTGCTCCTTGGGGCCTTGGTTGGTTGGCCGCCTTGGGTCCTCTGCGCCTACGAGGCCAGCTGGCCCCGGGTCCTCACGCCCGTAGGCGGTGCCGCAGATGACGACGCTGGCGGCGCCGTCCCAACCACCGGCTGAACCCGTGGAGCCTGGGCTCGCGGGGGCAGCGTCGTCAACCCCTCCTGTGGGGTCCAGGATGAGGCGGCCCCTCCCGTCGAGGGGCCCGCCTCTTCGCCCACTTCCTCCATCTCCTCCTCCACCTCAACAGTCACAGGGGCTAGCCTCGACGCCTGGGAGGTCGACCCCCCGACGGGCTCTAGGAAGGGGCGCACGTCAGGGAGGTCCGCTAGCACAATCGCAGCATCATACTGTGACAGGGCGTCGTCGTCCCCGTCACTATCGTCGTCGTCATCGTCGTCTTCCCCCAAGATTGTCTCAGAGGGAGACTCCTCGAGGGGAAGCCCGTCGAGGCTTTGCTGACGCCGACGCTTCTTCAACTCCTCCTGCTCCTTAGCCTTGCGGATCTAGCGCTTCTTGGCGGCGTCCTTCTTCTTCTTGTGGGACTCCTGCTGGCGTCGAACCTCCCGAGCGGGCTGGTCCTCTGGGAGCGGCGGCCGCGTCTCCCTCACCACCGACAAATCCTATGCATCGACCTCGACTAAATCAAAAGAATCTGAAAACAGACGAAATAAATAAATATACTAGCAATAGCACTTACCAGAGGCTAGAATCCCTGGGTGGGCCGCATCGGCACCTTGTCGACGTCGTCCAGCTTGAAGTTCCCTACCATCCGGTGCGCACGCCGGATGACCTCCTCGAGGGAGAGGGACTCGTGCGACATTCTGCTCCCCTCCAATGACGCTTTCGGTGTCATCTGGTCGAGCCAGAGTCGACGTTGCAACAATGGCTTCACCCTCCGATGGTGGAACGCCATGGCCACCACCGCCGCCGTCAACCCACGCTGGCGGAGCTGTTGCAACGCGGCTAGTAGCAGGTCTAGCCGTGGCTTCTCGACCTCCGCGACACCGTACGCCCAGTTCTCCTCTCGAGCGACCAGCACCTGGCCGGTATACCTCGGCAGCTGACTCTCGTCATTGCGGAGGTAAAACCAGCCACCGTGCCAGCCGCTGTTCGAGGAGATTAGCTAGGCCGGGATATACTGGTCGCTGTGACCAGACCGCACCTACAGAACGTAGCTCCCCGCACGCACCACGCGCCGCGACCCTCGCTCCCCCGCCTTCTTGGCGAAGAGCTCCGCCCTAAAGAGATGGAGCCACAGGTTCCACTGTGGATCCATCCCCAGGTATCCCTCGTAGACCGCCACGAAAATGGCAGCCTGTGCGACGGTGTTGGGGGCGAGGTGGTGCAGCTCCACCTTATAGTAGTGGAGAAGCGCGCGCATGAAGGGGCTGGCCAGTACACCAAACCCCCGCTCGTGGAAGCAGATGAAGTTGACCACGTATCCTTCAGGGGGCGCTGGCTCCCGGTGGTCGGACGGCGACGCGATCCACTCCAGCCGCGACCGGCTCGTCTTCCGCCGTAGCAGTCCGTCGCGGACCAGTTCTTCCAACCTCCTCTCTGTCACCGAGGAGGCAGCCCAATCGTCAGCGGGGAGGAGCTAGCCCTTGCCTGCCATTGTCGCCGGGAAGCTACACAGACAAAGGAGGGCGACGCCGGCGGCGCTGGATGAGGGCAGAAGGGCGCAAAGGGGCAGAGAGAATGATCTAGGGCAAAGAAGGCAAGAATGCAAGGGGCCTGTGGTGGGAAACGGACCCCCAGGCCTTGCTCTTGTAGCCCCGACGGAAGCCCAACGGCCGCGCGAAAAGGTAGGAGCAGTTTTTGCATTTAATGCCCTTACCTAACTGTTTCCTCAGAACTCACAGATATGGGCACGTGGCCGCTATCCGCATCATAACCGTCACACCACGTCGCCCACTACCGCGCCAATCTCGCCTCCCCTCCTGAAAAGGCGCGCCCGACAAACAGGCAGGGGAAGGATCCGCGGACGGATACTCCCAGATACCTGGGAAACAGGCTCTGAGCCTGGTATGAGTCTCGAGGGAGCGGAAGCTGCCCCTCGACTAGGGTTCGACAGCCGCCCTCGAGCGATGGAGTTAGGGACGACCAGGGATGCGCCCATACATGGCCAGGGCTCGAGCCACGCTCTTGAGGCACCCCAAGACGTATTCGAGGCTATAGGAGAAGGTCGACGTAGGAATCCCCTCGGAGGGAGGCATCGAGCCCTCGAATCCCATCGCAGGGAATCGAGATCCACGCGACCGCTCCTTGGCATTCTTGCGAGCGCCTCTGGGCCGCTAGCCGACTCCTACCGAATGGAGCACGGGCTCACACTTGAATTCCCCCACTAGTAGCTCGCCGGAGATCGTCAGAACTCGCCCAAACAGGGGTAGTACGGCGTTCCCCACCCCTCCTCCTCTTTCCTAAAAGAAGGAGCGTGAGGGTCGAACGACAAAAGACGACCAAGACTCTGATCGACCCCGTGCGTACGAGGCTCGGGGGCTCGACCGCAACAGGCCAAACCTCAAACAAGAAGACATGAATCACACTACAAATCAAGACCATTCCCCAATAGAACATATAAAAGACCTCGGAGGAGTCCAAATACTCCACCGAGGCCTTGGGGGCTACACCCGGCGGGTGCGCTCGCGCACCCCCACCAGAAAAAGCCACGACGCTACGACTCCAATTCATTAACTAATGAGCCTCTGAGAGAGTGACCACACACTCACCCAAAAGCTTGGGGGCTACTGTCGGTACCAACAGAATGGGGGTACCCACAACCAATGATAATAAAAAACAAAACGATTAAACCACAGCAAAGATAGCACACCTCGACCGCGTACAAGGTCCGCCTCGTACGAGGCAAGCTCGACGGGACGCCTCGACCGCGCTCCAATTCTGACTCATACGAGGCACCCCCGACGGGAACGCCTCGACCGCGCCCCGTCCCATACGAAGCCAGTACAAAAAGGCACCTCGACTGCATTCTGACTCACACGAGGCTTGCTCGACTACCGGCAAAACTCTGACTCGCATGACCCCGTGTCGGAGCGCTCGACCTACTCTATTCACCTACTCTGAGACAAAAGTCAGAGCATTCAATGCGATTACCTGCTACCATCTACCGACATGGCTACAACCGTGATCGATGTGGGAGCAACGCCGGTGTCAGTCCTCACTTTTTTACCGCCCATCCCGTGATGGGAGGTGAAACCTGTCACTGTGCGCACCTTACCACGCACTGTTTTATCGCCAATAACCCTCGAGGGAGGATACGACAAGGCCCGTATTCCACGATCTCGGAGATTCGGCCTTATCCGTCCGGCCTCGACCCAGCCTCGACCCAGCCTCGATGCCCAGCACTGTTCAACAGGAAAGAAAGGCCGACGTGGCACATGACTCTAGGTCATTTCACCGTCTCATCCCCAACGTCACCACGGTGTCCAGGGATGGTCGGCCATTCCTGGAGCACGCCGCTATAGCCACCTCAACAGGGATCGACAACACATCACCTCAAGACACCCCGGTGCCCCGGCCTCCTCTTACCCTATAAAAGGGCAGGCCAGGGCTCTACAAGGGGACACGGGCAAGACACAAGCCAGAAGCCAGGCGCTAGAAAACAAAGGCATACAATCCACAGATCAACATCTCAAGCAACCATCTCTGTACTTTCTTTTTTTCATTGAGACCTGGGCTCAGTTCCCTCTCTCACAGCTTGTAACCCCTACGCAAGCACTTAGGTGCAAGGAAATACAACACCCCCTCCCCGCTGGACGTAGGGCCTTCTTTTGCCCGAACCAGGATAAATCCTCGTGTATTCCCCTTGCATCACCATCTGGGTTAGGGAGACGTAGCAATCACTCGTCAGTTCAGGACCCCCACGGGACCGAACACCAACAATAATGTTGATTTCATTCGTATCCTATCTAACATATCTGATACTATCCATATTGGAATCCGAATAGAAATTTGAAAATAAATGAAATATCAGCAATATCTATCCATATCTGATCCGTTTACATCCGATTATATGTTCCAATCAGAGTAGCACGAGCTATCCATCACATCTTACATACATGTAAATAATTTCAGATATTTAGAAGAAAAAATAAAAAAAGGACCATTGCAATGTAAGTGGCAATATCCTCGTGCTCATAAATATGCAATTTTAAACATGTTCCAACCTTATTTTGGGACAATAGGGAGGACAGGAAAGAGGGATAACTATTTAGGATCTATATCCACACATCATCGTATAAAAGCTCATGAGGTCAAGTTATATTTTGGTGATGCACCTCTATTGTGTCATTATAAGCAATTTGAGTAATTAAGTGATCGATACCATATCCAATAGTAGTATATAAAGCAGCAGATTAGAAGGTACATAAGAGCACCCGCAGTGTATGGGTCGAAGCTGGTTCTATACATTTAATGTAGCTATAGTACTCGGTACCATACACTGTGACCTTGTTTCGATGGAGAAGCAGGTCCCAGGCATAGAACCCACCCCTTCTGCAATAATAAAAAATATATCACTCTGACACATGACTGCTCCAACGGCTCCAACTGCCATGAGCGGCTGAGCATTCAGATTTCAACGATCAAGTGAAATACATAGAGTCAAGTGAAATGCAAGTTACTTGACCGTTGCCTTAAAAAACAGTGTTCCTTGTTGCTTCCTACAGCGCAACGCTTCTTCAAAAGGAGCCCTAGCAGCTTGCTTCCTTGCTCCCAACAATCCTCCGCTGCTTCCTTGTTCCCAACTGCCTCCTGCTCTGCTCCTAGCAATCTTTCCCTGCCTCCGTATTCCCAGTAGCCTACACAAAAACAGAGAAACAAAATCAAAAGAACTTAATACTCATATTTCTTAGTTCACATGGAGCCCTCAGAGGGAAGTTTTGGTAGGTTGCTCGCCACTAATCCTAGAAATCCAAGAGTAGATAACACAAGCTTCCAGCAAATGCCAAATTTTGCACCCAACACTTTCAACCAGACTCAGTTCCCCACCCCACCACCACCATTCAATCACTCCAATTATCCCCAACATAGTCAACCTACTCATGCCATGCACAACTTGAATCCCTTTGGTGGTGTAGGCAACCTCCAACAGTATGCCCAGTTTTCACCAAGTTATCAAGGTTTTCAACCACTACCCAACTTTGGCTTCCCCGGTGGAATGCTTGTAGGTGCTGGTGGTGGTGCATCTTCTCATGGCTCAGATTCCGCAACCCCGCAATCACAAATAAGAGAGCTGGTGCAAGATGAAGAAAAGGAAGATTCAAGCGCCAGTAGCCCGGATGAAGGAAGGAGGGCTGTGAGAATTAATTACACTGAGGACGATAACCTACGCCTTGTAAGTCTTTGGATTAAGCATTTAGTAGATCCAATTTGTGGCACAGATCAGAGTAGAGAGGCCTACTGGAGCAAGATAGCAGAAGCGTTCAATTCAGGACTGGCTGAAGGTGCAAGAAGAAGGTCAAAGGAACAGCTCAAAAACCATTGGGTAAGAATTTGTAGTGGGGAATCTGATGACATGCTGATGGACAAAGCACGTGCTGGATTTAAAAGAGAAAACAAGAAAAAACCATTTACACTTGAATATGTATGGAAGATTCTGAGAAAGGAACCCAAATGGTATAGAAGTATACCTGGTATGGATTGTTCAGAAAAGAACAAAAGGACAAAAGTAGATGAATCTGGAGCATACACTTCATCTTCCAACCAAGACACAGATGAGGGGGAGACATTCAAAGAAGTGTGGCCAGAGGGGCAGAAGAAAGCAAAAGCTAGGATGACAGGAAAGGGAAAGGGAAACGGAAAGGCCATACCATAATCTCTGCTAGGCTCGCAGCCAGATGAAGACATGGTTTTGTTTCATGATGCTATTTTGAAGAGAGCAAGTTCACTAGAGAAAACAGCAGAAGCATCAAAGGAGCAGCTTAGAATGGACAAGATAAAAAACTACATGTAACAGTTGGATAAGGATACTTCGAACATGAGTCCAGTAATACTGAAGGTGCATGAACAACTCTTACAGGGTCTAGCCAAGGAACTATTTCCATCTTCAGACAACTAAGCAGATCATTATGGATTAGTGTGTACTGTATGTGTTGTTGTAAATGTATGTGGCACTACCATTATGTATTAGTGCGTGGAATTTGTGTTGTACTAAATGTATGTGGCATTACCTTTATATATTAGCTAGCCACTGCTGCCGCGCTTCGCTGCGGGTGATGTGCTCAGTATAGGAATCAATATAAAAATGTCTAATATGTTTTCTCATCATGTTTGTATGAAAGATTGGTCTATTTTGTACAAGAAATACTAGAAAAATATGGGAAGAAAATGTAACATGCCTTTTTTCATTAGAATGCTTTAAAGGAATATAGAGGTTGGTTGTCATTACATGGTGCCTATTCTAGGCCATCAAATCAAATTGACATGTTAGTGTAAAGAAGTACTTAATGGAGTTGAGCTCAAGCAACCAACACACTTAGATTCAAAGCACAACATTGGGTAGGATTCTTGGGGGTGCCTGCACATCTTCTGGTTGTGGAGCTTCTTGATGATCATCTTGTCACGGTGCCTTCTCATTACTTGATTCTTGAGGTTTTATGATGTCAATCCTCGGGTTATGCTTCTTTTGAGCAACAATCACAATGCTCTTAGGATTCGGTTCCATTTCCCATACAGAGATTTGCATCCTTCTTTTCTACTTATCTCTGCCCTATGTTTTCTTGAGTCGGATCCGAATCTACCCCACTTAGAAGATTTATCCCTAAATCTTCTATTAGCTAGATCTATGTCTTATTTGCATGTCTAATCCTTATGGTCGCCCGTTTTTATCTTCTCGGGGTATGGTTTCTTGTTCATACACCCTCCTCAGTTAGTCTGGCTCATACACGTAGTAGATTGCGAGGCAAACACAAGGATTTGATTGCCACAGGTGGAATACAACAATGGAGAGAGGGAAAAAGATGCTAACTACGGGTACATCTCCCTCGGGAGTGGTTAATCTACATCATTGAGGCAGAGAGCCTCATGGTGGGATCCCTGGGTCCTCCAACGGTGGTGGAGCGGGGATCTCCTTCTTCTCTTGACGATGGCTGGGTGAGTGGAAGGAGGGGTTCGATGTCGGAGACCTCTGATGGTGGTGGTGCGGATAGTACGGTAGGGTCCATCCTTCTTCGTTCTGGCGAGTCAACGGGGATTCCATCCAGAATCATGGGCTCCTGCCCGTCGGCGGCGAGCATCCTTCGCTTGGGTCGGGTGGTGAGGTAGGCGATCCGCAGTTGCTCAGCGTGGCGTTCTTCAGCAGTCCTCAGGGCTTCAGCGAGAGCGGTCTCGTGACTTTTTGCGATGGCGACACGGGCTTGTGTTTCGGCGTAGTAGACGTGGAGTCTCCGGGCGTATACTTTGGCTTCCATGGTGCGGGTGATGTAGTTCCTCAGCTTGGCGGCTTGCTCATCATATTGCTCATCGAGGGCGAGCAGGTACTTGATCATCAACTTCAGGGTGGGGCTTCCTCCTTGCGCTTGCAGGGCTTTTACATGGGCGTTCTAGGCGGGGTGGTTCTTCTCTGGTGGTGGAAAGAATCTCATCGGTGTACAGGAAATGGGCTCATCGTAGAGCTGGCATAGGTGTCGCAAGGCCTTGCGGGCGACAACTTGGTACATGTCGGTGAAGCGAAATCTGGTAGCGGTCATGCTCCAGTCGTCAGTGATGTTGGGGAAGTCTTCACTCTTGGTGATTGTAGATGGTTATCTCACAGTGCTCAACATGCTGCTCGTAGTACTCTTGGCCTTCATACTCGGGGCGCTCTTTGATTCCTAGTCTCTGCATGGTGGCGTAGAGGAGCTTGGGGAAACCGTTGGTGTGGAGGCAGTAGCTGCAAGTCCAGGCACCTTCGTCCATTTGGCTGGCTTGGTGGTGATGGCGGTGGGGGGCGAGAGAGGTGGTTGCTTTCACAAAAGGGGAGAGAGTGGAAAAGACTAGTAGTGGGATGATTGGAGTGGTATGGTAGGAAAAGGTGGGGGTTTCACCTTTTATAGAGGGGCGTGGGTTAGGCTTCTGGTGTAGGCTGCGACCGGTCTTGACGGGGGTCACAAGGTGTGTAGAGGAAGGGAAGGAGTGGAGGTGGGTTCCACTACATAGGGAGGTACCGTGGAGGGGTGTAGTCTTGACGGACGTGTGGTGGTGGTGTAGTCTTG
Organism: Saccharum spontaneum; assembly: GCA_022457205.1. NCBI lineage: Eukaryota > Viridiplantae > Streptophyta > Magnoliopsida > Poales > Poaceae > Saccharum > Saccharum spontaneum. The sequence continues at coordinate 29,717,212 of CM039595.1, read as the reverse complement.
ATGACCGTGCAGTGGCGGTGTAGTCTTGACGACCGTGCGGATCCGGACAAGAGATGTCCTACTGGCTTTTTATCTCCTAGTTGAGATATTTGATGCACCATATTTTCTTCTTTTGAGCCCGAGATTCTCAAAGATATTTTTGGCACCGACAATAATCACTCGTACTTTTATTGTAATTCCCTGATTTCAACAATTTTCCTCGTGGCCTTTCATATGGCAAGGGGCATGTTACCACAATGAGCAAGATTATCGATCCTATCAGCATAGGAATCTGGATGGCGAGGATGAAGTTGGCGAGTTCATCTTCCACGAAGCACATCTCGAAGGCTTCAGCTTTTGTCTTCTGGCACCGTGTTTCGTCTTCTTCTGGCGTCTTCTTCTAAAATCTTCAGTAGGCGGCAATCCCCTCTGGCTTCTTCTTGTTTTAGCAGGGGTTTGGCACCGGGTTTTGGGGTTTAGGGGTGATTTGGCGGGTGATTAATTAGGATGGAGGGAGTGTCATTGGCGGGAAGGGGCAGTAGGAGGGGGTGCTTTTATAGGTGAACAATGGTGGGGTCAAGGAAGCGGGGGTGTGCGACTGGGTGCGCGCCATCATCGGCGGTCCTTGTGGCATAGTGGCGTCGTGGGGGACAGTAGCAGCATCGGTGTCGAGCGGAGGGGACAACAAGCGCGGCATCGTCGGTCATGTGGCGGTGCGTGGTAGTGGACGAGGCAGCAATAGCAATAGCAGCATCGGCGGTAGTGGAGGGGGATAGTGACACGACATGGAGGAGACAGTAGCTGTAACAGAACCGACCAAATTATAAGAGCACAAGTACAAAAACAAGCACCGAAGCACTCAAATTTTCGAACTTGAGCCCATATAATCCCGGTAGTCAATCGAAATCACGAAGGATTTCAAACCAACTTGCTTACAACCAAGATCACATCATTCAACATACACATCATACGTTACATTTCACAAGTAGTTCCGAAATAAGTTTACACACACACGGAGTAGCGATTATTACAAACTAAGTTTAGAAAGTAGCGGAAGCATAACACACACCAGTTGTTTAACTACTGCCAGTCTTGTTGATCAACAACCCGCAAAAGCATCAGGAAAGTACATAAAAGATGATCACGCCCTAGTGATCTAGTCTTCGTCACCCGCAGGGTGGAGACAAGTTTTGCAGAAGCCTTGATAGAGCATATCATCTGCAACAGGAGGGAATAAACCATGAGTACTGGAATGTACTCAGCTAGACTTACCCATCATAAACCAGAAATAAAATGACACCAAGGATTATGCAAGCCTTACACAAGAGGCTAGCTGACACCACATTTTGCATAAAGGCATAAGTAGTTAAAACTCTTATAACCTGTACTAGCAGTTATTTTTAGCATTTACCTGTCATCTATCTTAGCACCTGTACTAAGCATGCACTTGATTATCATCAAACAATTATTCACATTATATCCATAGTAGGTATAAATTGTGGCAACATTGAATCATTCACTTAACCATCTGTTCGATTAATGAGATCTACGTTGCCGCTGCTCAAGTCAAGTGCTCACTAACCGGGAGCGACGGCGATTCGAATCGAATTCCTATCCAGCTGGAGGGGTATTTCTAACACTCACCGCGCAGACCCCTGCCAGGGTCGCACAAGCCACCTTTCGTATGGTTCAGGAATCGCGGGTCCGAATGATGTTGTGACCCCAAGGGCGACACTCGCCAGGTGATAGGGACTCTAACCCCCCTTGGTCTCACGCCAATGTCCCCAAGCACATCCTTTCTCTCCTCCAAGAAGCAACCTACCATTCGATTCCCGGTCTGAACCACATTATTCGGCTTCGCGGTCGGAACGACTTATCCGGCCAACTAAGTGTTAGATTGCGTTCAACATGACTCAAGGACGTACAGCGAATCGGTCCTTAAACGACTCAGACGGGCATAGCTCCACACCCAAGACATGAAGTGTCTTGCGGCTGTACTATCGAATTCCCGTCCGGTCTCAATTTCATTTTAAAGCATGGTTCCATCCACGATAGCCATAAAGCCATTCGTGACTCGTTCCTACATCTCGCGGATGATCGGAAATCACCCGACTTCTACCGTACTAAGCAGGGCTAAGCATTGACACGTGCCTAAACCTAAATTAGGATTTAAGTACGATATCTGGACAAGGACAGGTATAATGCAACAATTGTTTTCATACAATTCCTACAACTTAATGCATTAAACAATTAAAAGTACTCAAGATAGATTTATAAAATGATGGGTTCAGCATACACCGGGGCTTGCCTTTTAGAAAGGCTGAGGGCCGGTGGTCAGGGCACTCAGGCAGGTCTTCTGCGGGAGCTTCTCCGCCGGTTGGTTCCTCTGGTTGCTCCGGCTGGTCCTGGACTTCCTCCGGTATCACTTGCTCGAACTCGAGGAGCGTTACCCCCTCCGGAACACCTATTGCATGAGTGCATAATAAATCTCATGGATGCATAATGAAAGATGTAGCATACTCGGAATGAAATGCATTACACACTCTTAAAACTCTATTCAAATCATTCAAATATTAGGTGCAAATTTCCTCTCTGGTAGAGAAATACTCACCTAATCTACTCAACCTAAGATATAGTTGTTCTTCTTCGGTTAAGGCCCTAACACCTAACAATCACAAGAGTAGCATTACTTAGGTTACCACATCCAACACCAAAATACCACAGTAAGACATTCTGGACAGCAGCTCAAAGATTCTAACATAACTGAAGATTCCTAACTCCAAAAGATATGACTAAGACAATCTGGAAAGCTTATGAAATAGCCTACAATTTGTTTTCAGACCTCAACCCTAAATTCCTAAGTTCTCCATGTCGAATTTCCCAAGTTCTAGAATATGTCCTCTCTAAACAGAGAGTAGCCAATTCTGGACTGTCACTTAAAACAGCAATAACTCCCAAACTACTAAGCCAAATGCTCCCAAATTTTGAAACAAGCTAGTTTATCAAGTTTACTACAACTTTGGTATTTACATGTTTTCCAGCAACCACCTTTATCAAAGGTCAAACCTAGAAATACTACCAGCTATCCAGAAAACCTAGAATTGGAAGGATTAAATATTTATTTATGTGGCAAACATCCCTTAAGACCAAACTAATGTTACCACAAGTTCACATGGGTCACAAAAACACCAGAAAGTAAGGTGTGCCTACCTAAAATATTTATTTATACTCATTTCTTAATTTACTTAAGTAATTAAGTGGAATTTTAAACATATAAGTAAACTATTCCTAAACTTCTACAAAAATTACAGGAGACTCTCTGACACAAAAAGAGACTACTATAAAAATTTGAACTAAATTTATTCACAGAAACTCCCTAAACAAAATTCACAAGCCCAAAAGGCTGATTTTTGTATAATTAACAAATTATATTGAAAAGTATCAAACAACAGATTTCATATTTTTCTTAGACACTTTATGGTACCATGACATTCTCCAAAAATTTATAAGAAAAATTCTCATGTAGAAAAATTACTAAAATTCATTTAAATATTTCCTAAAACAACAAGATAGCATTATAACTTGAAAAGTACTTAAGCACTAATGCCCAAATTTTTACCAGAGCTAGAGCAAGTATAAATTTGCCTACCCACCAAATTTCACAATTTTTGGAACAGTACAAGTCAAGTTATTCATTTAACAAAGTTACCTCCCTTTTTTAACACATTTCAAAGACCTATTTAATTTTCCCACAAACTAAACATTACATATCAGCTTTATATTTTTCTAAAATACTACACATCATGTAGATCCTAATAAAATTTATCTCATAATTTTTGGGCAAGTAAAACCCTAGATCTACATTTTCCAAACATCAACAAAAATCTGTGACAATATGAAAAGAAAGACAAAACCGAACCGTAACCCGCTACAGTTGCTGGGCCGGCCCGGCTTGCCAGCGCGGCCCAGCCAGCGCACGGCCCGTCCCGGACTCCCGCCTGCGCGCGTGGCGCTGACAACGCGGGCCCGCAAGCCAGAGGGAGAAAGGACAGGGGACAGTAACAGTGGCCGGAGTTCGCCGCCGGTAGCGGTTCCGGCGAGGCCAAGTGCACCGTCATGTTCCCCACCTCGATACGAATCTAAGGGTACCATCTAAGAGGGCTACGGCAGCAGCTAAGGTAGTCGGCGACGGCAATGGCGGCCCGCGGCCGCGGCATGCCAGCTCCGACGAGCTAGACGGCTGCTCAGCTCTAATGGCCGGTCCGGTGAGCATTAGTGGCTCAAGGCGGACGCGACACACCAAGGACGGAAGATAGGGAGATGCTACGGAAGCACGGCCACGCCATAGGGGTGCTCCGGCGAGAAATGCCCGAGGCGGACGGTGGTGGAGATGGCAATGCTGCCTTACCTCCGCACAATTGACCCTACTGCGAGGTGGAGGATGGAGGGGGCTTCAAGGCGGAGCAGTGGACGAGTTTTGGTGGGCTGTGGTGCGGTGGTGAGCGCGCGCGAGCTCGCCGAAGTGGAGGCGGCAATGGCGGCTCAGTTTCTCCGTGTCGAAGCCGAATGAGGGAGGGAGAGGGAATGGGGGTAGCTCCGGTGCGTCGTGGCGGCCTTGAAGGCTCCGTGGACTGACCGGTGGGGCCACGGCCGGCGTACGGTTGCCACCACGCGTCCACGCGTCGGCGAGGGCCTGTGGCCGGTCGGCCACTCCTCCCTGACGAACTGAATCGAGTTGCAATCGTGGCATCGGTGACCGACTGACAGTGAAAGTTTGGCGCTGATTATCTTCCAACACAGCTCGATTCGGTTCAAGATGACAACCTCAAATTTGTAGAGCTATGTGAGGTCAACAAGTTTGTCAATTGGAGTTTGGACTGGTTCAGTCTAGATTTGAAACTACATAGCTCCAAAGTGGTGCCCTTTGAAACTGAAATGTGTTTTCAGTTAATGAAACCGACTGAAACCCTATTTTCAAGACACTATATCTCCTAAACCATTTAGAACTAGATGATGGTGATGTTGATAATGTTGTAGAGCTAAGTGGGTACTACAAAAGTGTCAACATGAGTGTGAGCTGGTTTGGCCTGGTTTGCAAACTACAAGCTTCTAAAGTAGGCCACAGTAAAACTGGAGGGCACTTTTGGGACTTAGCAAAATTTCTAAGTGTTGAGACAGCCCCTCTAGCTGACTTGTGGGCCATTTTTGAGCATGTTCTGGTCAGTTTCATGAAGTGGTCATGTTGAGACTTTTGTTCTCCATAAAATTCCCTACAACTTTGCTTAAGGGTGCTCCTCCATGCAAGGTCTCAACTAGACTTTTTAATTGGTAGAACATCCTAGGGCTAAATGCTGGTCAACTACACCTTGGAGGGCATTTTGGTGATTTTGGTCAACATGAACCTTGCTCCATTAGTGACCCTAAGTATCACTAGGGTGTTGTGAGATATAATTAGCTACTCTCCCCTTTTGTTGCACCAACTACCTAGTGTCACATGATGTGAAAGAGACAAAATTCTTAAAACAACCACATTAGTTGCAACCACATAAAATAACATGAAATGATGCATGCTTATGCTTATGCAAATGCAATGCAATTATGGAGCTAAACACCTGAGGTGTTACAGCCCTCCCCCCTTATAAAAATCTCGTCCCGAGATTTGGAAAGCGTACCATTTTTCATAGAATTCCATATAACCATCCCGCAAATAATCCTCCCGTTCCCACGTAGCGTCACTTTCACTACCCTGATTACTCCACATCACTTTATACCACTTAACCGCTTTGCTTCTAGTCACTCATTCCTGAGTATCGATCACTCGGACTGGCTTTTCTTCGTAAGTTAGATCGGATTCCAGCCTGATATCTCCTAAAGGAACTCGTTCCTCAGGAACTCGGAGACACTTTTTGAGCTGAGATACATGGAAAACGTTGAATATGGCTCTCATTTCAGGAGGTAACTGGATTTTGTATGCAACAGCTCCACTCTTGCCTATGATTTGGGAAGGACCCACGTATCTTGGCGCAAGTTTCCGCTTAACACCAAAACGTTGGACACTCTTCATTGGAGAAACTTTCTAATAAACGAAGTCTCCAACTTCAAACTCGAGTGGCTTTCTACGACGATCAGCATAGCTTTTTTGTCTAGCTTGGGCTGCAGCCATATGTTTTTGGATGGTACGGACTTGTTCCTCAGCTTCCTAAACAAAATCAATACCATAATACCTTCTTTCACCAGCTTCTACCCAATTTAGTGGAGTTCTACACTTACGACCGTACAATGCTTCGAACGGGGCCATCTTAATACTCTCTTGATAACTATTATTGTATGAAAACTCGGCTAGAGGTAACCACTTTTCCCAAGAACCCTTGGATGATATTACACATGCCCGCAACAGATCTTCCAAGATTTGGTTAACTCGTTCCGTCTGACCAGATGTCTGGGGGTGATAAGCAGAGCTTCTCACTAACTTGGTTCCCAGAAGGTGATGCAAGTGCTCCCAAAAGCGAGCAGTGAACTGGGGGCCACGGTCAGAAATGATAGTACGAGGTACCCCATGGAGCCGGACTATCTGATTGAAGTACAACTCAGCATAGTCAGTGGGACGACAGTCCACTCTAACAGGAATGAAGTGAGCTGATTTGGTTAAACGATCCACAATTACCCAAATGGAGTTATGATTTTTGACAGTAGGTGGAAGTCCGACAATGAAATCCATACTTATCTCTTCCCATTTCCAACCCGGTATAGAAAGTGGTTGAAGTAACCCAGCTTTCATGTGCACAGCTTTAACTCTACAGCAGGTGTCACACCTCGCAACATATGCAGCTATCTGTTTCCGCATCTTGGTCCACCAATAAAGTGGCTTCAAATCATAATACATCTTATTACTACCAGGATGGATGGACAACTTGGACGAATGTGCTTCGGACAGGATCTGATCTCTAAGCTCTCGGTCCTTAGGTACCACTAATCTATCCTTAAACCACAACACACCTTCTTCATCGACCCTAAAATGCTTAGTTTCTTCCTCTTTCATCTTACGTTTTATGTGGAAAATACCAGGATCAGTCTTTTGGAGTTCAATAATTCTGCTTTTGAGAGTACAACTGACAGTGATGTTGTACAAGACTGCTAGATGTAGAAGGCGAGATCGATGAAAATCAGTTTCAACTAAAGAATGGCAATGAGACTTACGGCTTAAAGCATCCGCAACCACATTTGCCTTGCCAGGATGATAGTGTACTTGAAGATTATAATCCTTAATCAACTCGAGCCATCTTCTTTGACGCATATTTAACTCGGGTTGGGTGAAGATGTATTTGAGGCTTTTGTGGTCTGTGTAAATATTGCAGACATTGCCCAGCAGATAATGCCGCCATACTTTCAAAGCATGAACAACTGCAGCCAGTTCTAAGTCATGCGTTGGATAATTCACCTCATGCTTCTGAAGTTGCCGCAAGGTATATGCAATTACTCGGCCTTCCTGCATCAACACACCTCCCAAACCTATGCCTGAGGCATCACAATAAACATCAAACGGTTTCTCGATATCCGGTTGTGCCAGAACCGGAGCCGAGGTAAGGAGGGTTCACAGTTGGTGAAAAGCCGCATCACACTCAGGAGTCCAGACAAACCTGGTGTCTTTTTGCAGCAGCCGAGTCATGGGTTTGGCTATTTTGGAGAAATCCGGGATGAAGCGACGATAATAGCCAGCCAACCCAAGAAAACTCCGGACCTCATGAACCGAAGTAGGAGCCTTCCAATTCAATACTTCTTGTACCTTGGTGGGATCCACCATAATTCCCCCATCGGACAACACATGCCCAAGGAAAGGTACTTCACGAAGCCAGAATTCACACTTACTGAACTTCGCATACAGTTGATGTTCTCGCAGTCTGGTGAGAACAATACGCAAGTGTTTAGCGTGTTCTTCCTCATTTTCAGAATATATCAAGATGTCATCGATAAACACCACCACAAACTTGTCCAATTCGGGCATAAACACCAAATTCATCAAGCACATGAAGTGTGCAGGGGCATTTGTCAGGCCGAAAGACATAACAAGATACTCATAAAGGCCGTATCTTGTCGAGAAAGCTGTTTTTGGAATATCTTCAGGACGGATTTTAATCTGATGGTAACCAGATCTCAGGTCAATCTTGGAAAAGACTTTAGCTTTGGACAACTGATCGAACAAGATATCGATACGTGGCAGAGGATACTTATTTTTGACAGTGACTGCATTCAGAGGTCTATAATCTACACACATCCGCAAGGACTAGTCCTTCTTCTTCACAAAGATAGCAGGGCAACCCCACGGAGATGAACTAGGACGAATTAACCCCTTCTTCAAAAGTTCATTCAACTGCACCTTAAGTTCAGCTAGCTCATTCGGAGGCATCCTATAAGGTCTCCTAGAGATGGGTGTCGTGCCAGGCAACAACTCGATTTTAAACTCCACATCCCGATCCGGAGGGAGTCCCGGCAAATCATTGGGAAAAACGTCCGAAAACTCATTTACTATGGGAATTTCAGCCAACGCCTTTGCTTGCACAGCATGAACTTCCCTAGACAAATCAACCTTTTTGTGAAGTTGTACTAGAAAACCCTTTTGATCTGTAGGATCTCTGAGCATAACTACCTGAGTGGTGTATCAATGAGTACCCCATTCTGACTCATCCAATTCATGCCCAGAATAACATCTATGCCTAATCCCGGTAAAACCACTAAGGCAAGCGAATACTTTCGCCCTTCTATCTCAAACTCAAGGTTCCCCACTACTTTATTTGTGGAAATATTCCCACTTGCCGTACTAATGCAATAACCCCCACCTTCAACAGTATGCAACTTGTGTGCAAACTTTGATGCAAACTTAGGACTGATAAAGGAATGCGAAGCACCTGAATCAAAAAGTACCACTGCAGGATGTTGGTCAACTAGGAACTTACCAGCAGTAACAACCTCACCAGATGGGATTTCCTCAATACTGTTATAATGAGCATGCCCCTGACAGCCACCTTGGTTGACATTCTTCTTAGGATAAGGACAGTTTCTGGACCAATGGCCTGGCTTGTTGCAGTTCCAGCAAGGCATGTTGCTGGGAGGAACACTGGAGCTGCTCTGACCAGAATTTCCCTTTGGCAGAGCGACTGTATAAGCCTTGCGGAACCCAGTTTTGGCAGCAGGCTTCTTCTATGGCGGACGGAACTTGGTATTCTGAGCAGGTGGGCGAGGGGAAACCCTAGGTGCAGCTGGAGCCCGAGACTGCGAAGCACTCGCCTCAATGGCCCTTTTGCGGCTCTTAGAGGCAGCATAAATAGCATTATTGTTTTCCTGGGTCAAAGCATCACCGATAAAATCGTTGAAGGTAGTACACTTGCTCGTGTCCATGGTCTTCATCAGTTTTGGGCCAAGGCCCCTTTTGAAGCTAGCAATTTTCTTAGCATCGGTGTCCACAAACTCTGTGGCATACCTTGCTAGGTTATTGAAAGATTGCAGATATTCAGTCAAGCTTTTATTTCCCTGCGACAGCCTCATGAATTCTGTGTGCTTGATAGCCATAAGACCTAGAGGAATATAGTTCCCATGAAATGCTACCTTGAACTGGTCCCAAGCAATCGGGACATTTGCAGGCAATGTGGAATGATAGTGGCTCCACCAAATACCCGCTAGACCATGCAGCTGATGAGAAGCATATTCAGTTTTTAGCTCATCAGTCAAGTGAAGCAGGCGAAACTTTTGTTCAATAGTGTTCAACCACTCGTCGGCTTGCAGTGGCTCCTCCGCCTCCTTAAAGAGCGGGGGCTTAGTATCAAGAAAGTCCTTGAAATCACTGTACTGATTGGGTTCTGGGCCCTGGCGGCCATGACGAGCCTCCCGGTTGGCAAGCTGGCGCATAGCATCAGCCAGCATGCGCTGCCCTTCTACCACGGACTACATGAGCTCAGCCGGGGTAGGCGGTGGCGGAGGGGGTGGCTGTTCCTCATCCTCATTGCCACGACCCCGACGGAGGTTGTACGACATCTGCAAAATGTATAGCCAATGAGCACTGACGATGTGGGAAATTTGTAGATGAATTATTGTAAATAGGTCAAACTGACTTCATGAAAATGACTTTGCAAAGAATCAAGGCACAATAATTCATCACAACCACACAATCCATTCAAGCGCATCAATTGACGCAATCGTGTGTGGGTATCCAACCAAATGTATTTTTGGTATAAGGCCCACTCCCAGGGAGTATAGCAGTGACCGAATGGTTTACTTTCATATTTATGTGATTTTTCGACCCTTCGTATGGGTACTCGGATTTAATCCCAAAAATTTCTAATCGACTGAGAAAGGCTACTTCAAACTGACCACAAAGAGACTTCTCAACAGTAGAGTTCCATGGTGGATCATTACTAGCCACCTCGATATCAGCGCGTGCCAAGTAGCACAGCCTTATGTCGCGCGCCATAGGAGGCCCTCGGTTTCGTCGCGGCACCGAAGGGTGCTAATCGTGACACCATCATCGAACGCAACACAATAAGACATCCAATTGTGATCAAAATTAACGGTTCAAACTAAACATCCAGGAAACATAGGGTGCGACCTTACATCCCAAAAGCCAAGTTATTACAAGCCTCTCTCCAACACAGGGAGGGCACAAAAGACGATCCTAACATCATAGCTACGTGATGACTACTCTAAGCATCATCCTCAGAGTCGGTGTCAAGGATCTCCCCGCCGTCCTCATCACTAACAGGCTCTAACTCCTCATCTTCTTCTTCTTCTTCTGGTTCTTCTTCTAGTGGGGCATCCTGCGGTCCATTGACCTCCACTCCATCATCATCTTCAGCCATGAAGATTCCCGAACCTATGTCCTCGTCTGCGTTGTTGTTTCGAGGCAACAGAGGATTGAGCTGGTTGTTCAAGCGGTGCACTTCTTCATGAAGATTGTCATTGTACTCTTCCACGTTCTCTAACTGTTGCTCGAGCTCAAACTGATGAGCTCTCAGAACGTTCTCCTCGTGCCAGGCTTCATCCCTCTGGTTCATGACGCAGACCAGCATGCGTTGACAGTTGCGATTTGCTACTGTCAACCTCTGGACTACAAGGGTTTCCTGATCACGGTCATGGATCACTTGCTCCAGTTGCTGACGCGCTGCATTCCTGGCAGCAGTCACTTCGGCCAACTCAGCCTGCAACCTTTCCACCTCAGTGGGCTCAGGGCGGGGCTCACGTGGAGCTAGCTGGTGGCGAGGAGCCCTTCCTCCGGTCGACGTACGGGCGGTCCTCTTAGTACGTGCCATCTGTATCAAAAAGGTACGACTTAAGGTGAGGATAATTTAGGGGATACGAAATTTAATTTAGTCGGGACTATTGATATTTTAAGGAGGGAGTACATGATATGTATGATATAATTAAACATGATGCATGCACGTTCCGTACGCCCTCTCACCCTAGTAGAAACCTAAAGTTCTAACGCTAGGCGGTGGCATATATACGTTCTCTCATATAAATGAATCTATCGGTCTACTCGTTTCGCTGTTAGTGTACCTGCAGAAAATTTCATTTCAGCCCAACAGTTTCCCAATATAACACATAAGAAAGTAGTAAACTAAATACTTTCCATATACACATCCCCTGATGTATATACTTCAATATCAAAGCTACCCGATATACATTCCCACAATTAAGTGCTTTCATAATTACATGGTTTGAACATGTAAGTATGCAAGTCACCAAAACTACTCTCCCCTAGACCGCCGGTTGGACGATCATGCTCTCACATCTCACACTTACCGAAGCATCGAGGTAATTGATCCATACATTACCACCCAAGTGGATAGCATTCATACAATATCACGCCGTATGGACGACGAAACAAAAACAAACAAGACCCCCAAGTTAGTACTTATAATAAGCCACCTAAGAGTCCTTATTTGGGCTAAGGGATGTGATCACTGGCATACCTATAAAAATAATTTTTATAGTTTTAACCCTTTTTATAAATAAATACTTTTGTTTTTAATTACTCGTATGATGTGTTTAATGTTGAATTATGCTCCAGTACCAGCTGTAACAGAACCGACCAAATTATAAGAGCACAAGTACAAAAACAAGCACCGAAGCGCTCAAATTTTCGAACTTGAGCCCATATAATCCCGGTAGTCAATCGAAATCACGAAGGATTTCAAACCAACTTGCTTACAACCAAGATCGCATCATTCAACATACACATCATACGTTACATTTCACAAGTAGTTTCGAAATAAGTTTACACACACACGGAGTAGCGATTATTACAAACCAAGTTTAGAAAGTAGCGGAAGCATAACACACACCAGTTGTTTAACTACTGCCAGTCTTGTTGATCAACAACCCGCAAAAGCATCAGGAAAGTACATAAAAGATGATCACGCCCTATTGATCTAGTCTTCGTCACCCGCAGGGTGGAAACAAGTTTTGCAGAAGCCTTGATAGAGCATATCATCTGCAACAGGAGGGAATAAACCCTGAGTACTGGAATGTACTCAGCTAGACTTACCCGTCATAAACCAGAAATAAAATGACACCAAGGATTATGCAAGGCTTACACAAGAGGCTAGCTGACACCACATTTTGCATAAAGACATAAGTAGTTGAAACTCTTATAACCTGTACTAGCAGTTATTTTTAGCATTTACCTATCATCTATCTTAGCACCTGTACTAAGCATGCACTTGATTATCATCAAACAATTATTCACATTATATCCATAGCAGGTATAAATTGTGGCAACATTGAATCATTCACTTAACCATCTGTTCGATTAATGAGATCTACGTTGCCGCTGCTCAAGTCAAGTGCTCACTAACTGGGAGCGACGGCGATTCGAATCGAATTCCTATCCAGCTGGAGGGGTATTTCTAACACTCACCACGCAGACCCCTGCCAGGGTCGCACAAGCCACCTTTCGTATGGTTCAGGAATCACGGGTCCGAATGATGTCACGACCCCAAGGGCGACACTCTGCCAGGTGATAGGGACTCTAACCCCCCTTGGTCTCACGCAAATGTCCCCAAGCACATCCTTTCTCTCCTCCAAGAAGCAACCTACCATTCGATTCCCGGCCTGAACCACATTACTCGGCTTCGCGGTCGGAACGACTTATCCGGCCAACTAAGTGTTAGACTGCGTTCAACATGACTCAAGGACGTACAGCGAATCGGTCCTTAAACGACTCAGACGGGCATAGCTCCACACCCAAGACGTGAAGTGTCTTGCAGCTGTACTATCGAATTCCCGCCCGGTCTCAATTTCATTTTAAAGCATGGTTCCATCCACGATAGCCATAAAGCCACTCGTGACTCGTTCCTACATCTCGCGGATGACCGGAAATCACCCGACTTCTACCGTACTAAGCAGGGCTAAGCATTGACACGTGCCTAAACCTAAATTAGGATTTAAGTACGATATCTGGACAAGGACAGGTATAATGCAACAATTGTTTTCATACAATTCCTACAACTTAATGCATTAAACAATTAAAAGTACTCAAGATAGATTTATAAAATGATGGCTTCAGCATGCACCGGGGCTTGCCTTTTAGAAAGATCGAGGGCCGGTGGTCAGGGCACTCAGGCAGGTCTTCTGCGGGAGCTTCTCCGCCGGTTGGTTCCTCTGGTTGCTCCGACTGGTCCTGGACTTCCTCCGGTATCACTTGCTCGAACTCGAGGAGCGTTACCCCCTCCGGAACACCTATTGCATGAGTGCATAATAAATCTCATGGATGCATAATGAAAGATGCAGCATACTCGGAATGAAATGCATTACACACTCTTAAAACTCTATTCAAATCATTCAAATATTAGGTGCAAATTTCCTATCTGGTAGAGAAATACTCACCTAATCTACTCAACCTAAGATATAGTTGTTCTTCTTCGGTTAAGGCCCTAACACCTAACAATCACAAGAGTAGCATTACTTAGGTTACCACATCCAACACCAAAATACCACAATAAGACATTCTGGACAGCAGCTCAAAGATTCTAACATAACTGAAGATTCCTAACTCCAAAAGATATGACTAAGACAATTTGGAAAGATTATGAAATACCCTACAATTTGTTTTCAGACCTCAACCCTAAATTCCTAAGTTCTCCATGTCGAATTTCCCAAGTTCCAGAATATGTCCTCCCTAAACAGAGAGTAGCCAATTTTGGACTGTCACTTAAAACAGCAATAACTCCCAAACTACTAAGCCAAATGCTCCCAAATTTTGAAACAAGCTAGTTTATCAAGTTTACTACAACTTTGGTATTTACATGTTTTCCAGCAACCACCTTTATCAAAGGTCAAACCTAGAAATACTACCAGCTATCCAGAAAACCTAGAATTGCAAGGATTAAATATTTATTTATGTGGCAAACAACCCTTAAGACCAAACTAATGTTACCACTAGTTCACATGGGTCACAAAAACACCAGAAAGTAAGGTGTGCCTACCTAAAATATTTATTTATACTCATTTCTTAATTTACTTAAGTAATTAAGTGGAATTTTAAACATATATGTAAACTGTTCCTAAAATTCTACAAACATTACAGGAGACTCTCTGACACAAAAAGAGACTACTGTAGAAATTTGAACTAAATTTATTCACAGAAACTCCCTACACAAAATTCACAAGCCCAAAAGGCTGATTTTTGTATAATTAACAAATCATATTGAAAAGTATCAAACAACAGATTTCATATTTTTCTTAGACACTTTACGGTACCAAGACATCCTCCAAAAATTTATAAGAAAATTGCACATGTAGAAAAATTACTAAAATTCATTCAAGTATTTCCTAAAACAGCAAGATAGTATTATAACTTGAAAAGTACTTAAGCACTAATGCCCAAATTTTTACCAGAGCTAGAGCAACTATAAATTTGCCTACCCACCAAATTTCACAATTTTTGGAACAGTACAAGTCAAGTTATTCATTTAACAAAGTTACCTCCCTTTTTCAACACATTTCAAAGACCTATTTAATTTTCCCACAAACTAAACATCACATATCAGCTTTATATTTTTCTAAAATACTACACATCATGTAGATCCTAACAAAATTTATCTCATAATTTTTGGGCAAGTAAAACCCTAGATCTACATTTTCCAAACATCAACAAAAATCTGTGACAATATGAAAAGAAAGACAAAACCGAACCCTAACCCGCTACAGTTGTTGGGCCGGCCCGGCTTGCCAGCGCGGCCCAGCCAGCGCGCGGCCCGTCCCGGACTCCCGCCCGCGCGCATAGCGCTGACAACGCGGGCCCGCAGGCCAGAGGGAGAAAGGACAGGGGATAGGAACGGTGGCCGGAGTTCGCCGCCGGTAGCGGTTCCGGCGAGGCCAAGTGCACCGTCATGTTCCCCACCTCGATACGAATCTAAGGGTACCATCTAAGAGGGCTACGGCGGCAGCTAAGGTAGTCGGCGACGGCAATGGCGGCCCGTGGCCGTGGCATGCCGGCTCCGACGAGCTAGACGGTTGCTCAGCTCTAATGGCCGGTCCGGTGAGCATCAGTGGCTCAAGGCGGACGCGACACACCAAGGACGGAAGATAGGGAGATGCTAGGGAAGCACGGCCATGCCACAGGGGTGCTCCGGCGAGAAATGCCCGAGGCGGACGGTGGCGGAGATGGCAATGCTGCCTTACCTCCGCACAATTGACCCTACTGCGAGGTGGAGGATGGAGGGGGCTTCAAGGCGGAGCAGTGGACGTGTTTTGGTGGGCTGCGGTGCGGTGGTGAGCGTGCGCAAGCTCGCCGGAGTGGAGGCGGCAATGGCGGCTCAGTTTCTCCGTGTCGAAGCCGAATGAGGGAGGGAGAGGGAATGGGGGCAGCTCCGGTGCGTCGTGGCGGCCTTGAAGGCTCCGTGGACTGACCAGTGGGGCCACGGCCGGCATACGGTTGCCACCGCGCGTCCACGCATCGGTGAGGGCCTGTGGCCGGTCGGCCACTCCTCCCTGACGAACTGAATCGAGTTACAATCGTGGCATCGGTGACCGACTGACAGTGAAAGTTTGGCGCTGATTATCTTCCAACACAGCTCGATTCGGTTCAAGATGACAACCTCAAATTTGTAGAGCTATGTGAGGTCAACAAGTTTGTCAATTCGAGTTTGGACTGGTTCGGTCTAGATTTGAAACTACATAGCTCCAAAGTGGTGCCCTTTGAAACTGAAACGTGTTTTCAGTTAATGAAACCGACTGAAACCCTATTTTCAAGACACTATATCTCCTAAACCATTTAGAACTAGATGATGGTGATGTTGACAATGTTGTAGAGCTAAGTGGGTACTACAAAAGTGTCAACATGAGTGTGAGCTGGTTTGGCCTGGTTTGCAAACTACAAGCTTCTAAAGTAGGCCACAGTAAAACTGGAGGGCACTTTTGGGACTTAGCAAAATTTCTAAGTGTTGAGACAGCCCCTCTAGCTGACTTGTGGGCCATTTTTGAGCATGTTTTGGTCAGTTTCATGAAATGGTCATGTTGAGAGTTTTGTTCTCCATAAAATTCCCTACAACTTTGCTTAAGGGTGCTCCTCCATGCAAGGTCTCTAAGCTAGACTTTTTAATTGGTCAAACTCGAGCATCCTAGGGCTAAATGTTGGTCAACTACACCTTGGAGGGCATTTTGGTGATTTTGGTCAACATGAACCTTGCTCCATTAGTGACCCTAAGTATAACTAGGGTGTTGTGAGATATAATTAGCTACTCTCCCCTTTTGTTACACCAACACCTAGTGTCACATGATGTGAAACAAACAAAATTCTTAAAACAACCACATTAGTTGCAACCACATAAAATAACATGAAATGATGCATGCTTATGCTTAAGCAAATGCAATGCAATTATGGAGCTAAACACCTGAGGTGTTACAGTAGCGGCAGAGAGCAGGCGTACAACGGCGACGTGCGCTGCGTCTGCGGCTTTTGCAGGCAAATCTTTGAGTGCACGAGTTGGTTGATCTCCTTTTATCTCTGTCTTTGGATGATCTTCTCAGCTAGGTCATGCTTCAAAGCTTGAGGATTCCATCTCTCACCACCGCATTTTATACTGTCCGGATGGCACCCTGTCTTGTAACTGAAGGACCTTATTTAATGTGGGGAGCTATTGTACCTAAGGGGCCGGGCATGCTCCTTTAGTCACGGGCATGTGCGGACCTTTGGCTAGGCATTTAAGGGGCTATTCATTTCCCATCTTTCCATAAAGAGGAGGTAAGGCCAGCCACTATAGGTTCCTCTTATGAGGGACCCCATTGTTGTGTGGTCCTGTCATTGTCGCTTAGAACAGTAAAGGCGTAACCATGAACAATGCTTTTAGTGGCATGCGCGACATTGAGGTGACAACATGGTGATGGTAGTCTTGTAGATGTCCATACACCATTTATTGGCCTTCTATTATGTTATTACATGTGTATGTACTATATTCATCTGTGAAGCATGTAGTGGGCAACATTAAGTAGATTTGAAGATGCACACATGTATATACCATGTTTAGTTTGACAACGATAGGTTAATAGTGCTATGAGCGCTAAACCATGTATATACCATTTTTTATATGTCGCAGCGCCTTTGTTCTAAGGCCAATATTACAATCTTGTACCATTCATCTATGTTCTTTGTTTCCCAATACTTGGGATAGATATTATGAAAACATTTCTCGCAGTGAACCTAGGAACATATGACCTCCATCGCATACTAAAGTTATTTCGAAGATTCACCAGATCAATAGAGCGGGTGAAACTATATAATTGTTTGGAATAACAAAATCATTACTGGTGAATTTAAGCTATCAGGTGGCATTCTTTTTTTTCCCATATATACTATGCAACATAATAATTTGATGTTTCATAGTACAGTGGATTTTATTAAATGCATTTTCTCATGTTACATTTATGTTAGTTTGATTCAAATAATGCTACTCCCATTGTAATGCACGAGCCATTTTGCTAGTAAAATATAAAAAAAGGAATAGATAAAAGGAATGGAAATAAAAAAGAAATAGAGGAAGAAAATAAAAAATGGAAAGGGGAAAACATTCTCGAACACGCACGCACCATAGTCGCAGGGCCTACTTCCTTTTTTCTCGTAGTAGTTTGCTCAAGTCGAATAACAGTCTAGAGCGAAGTTTGCAAGCTAGAAGAATAAATAAGGCCCACTAAAGAAAAGTCCACCCAATAATATATCAATACCTGGGACTGGGAAGATTAGCGCCCGTATAATAATCCAATAATCCCATCCTCAAGCTCCCGTCCCCTAGACCCCGACACCACCGAAGCGCTGCTGCAGTCGTGCGCCGGGAACCCTAGCGTCGCTCGGGCCCGGCGCCCCAGCATAGTTGGCCCACCTATCCGCTGTCCGCCTAGGCGCTGACGCCCACTCGCCCAGAGCGGGTAGCGCCCAGGCCCCTAGCCTCAGCCGGTCGCTCGGAGGCCACGGGTGCCCGGTCTGCAATGGCATGGCGGCTTGCTAGTTCCCTATCTACCTACCCTGAAGGCAAGGTCGCGATGAATGGTGGTGGCGGTTCCGCATGGTGGCGAGAACTGGCTGCTGTGGCTGCTCACGGAGGCGAGGATGGCGGCGACGTAACACACGGAGGCAACAATCGTCGGTGATTTTCTGAATCTTTTCCCCAATTATTATTTTTTACATCTCTCATATTTGTAGGTACTTGTTAATTGTTATTATTATGCGGCTGCTTATTCAATATTTGTATGTCATGGTTTCAATTTTTTCACGGCCAAAATTACGGCCAAATTTAATTAAATAAATTGATTTTATTGTCCTTAGATTTCATTGGGTAGGGGGATGATATGAGGTTTGATCCTTTCACTTTTCTGAAAGGTGGAGGTGGAAACTTTCCTATATCCTAGATACTAACTTATGTATATTTTTGTTGACGCAAATCCTATTCAACATGTAAACACGGTGTTTTTAAACCAAAATCTATAATTTGGTCACCTCAAAAACACCATATTTTGTGAATTCTGGCTGAAATTTCACTGAGAGTTTGAACTCTGAGACATGCACAATTGGGTTAAGGGCAGTTTGGCCAAGGCCCATTCGTCTGTAGCTAACATCATGTTCCTTGTGCCTCTGCTGCTATATTATGCACTAACATTGTACAATTACAAGGAACCATTTTAAACTCATCAAGTATAATAATAAGGTGGTGAACATGTACTGAACATTAGATAAAATGATGTTATGTGAACTACACTGATCCAAGATGGTTGTAGTCGTGAATCTTATTTGTCTTGAAGAGGAGTTGCCTAGTCAGTTCAAGCTCTCAGATCAAAGCCATAGCCACCCAATCCCAAAGTTAGCAGAATAAAAAGTAAACGTGGTAAATGGACACCAGCAGTCACACCAACGTACACGTGCGGAGATGGCACTTGTCAGGATCAAAGTCATGTGTTACATATCGTTACAACCATAATCACATGCTAATTTAGTCACAGTGCGAGACCACAACACAGGCCTATCCTGTGATTCTTGGCATGCAACATGTTCTTAGGCCACTAGCGGTGCTTGAAAAAATTTACTGGACGTCTGCACCTATGCAGGTGTTCCTATGGCTTCCTCAGGTATGAACTACACCTAGGACATACTAGTATGCAAATGTTGGGAGGAGTGCGGCTTCCTCAGATATGAACTACACTGAGAACATATGCAAATGTTGAGAGGAGTGTGTGCGATGGAGCAAGGGATGGCACACGTTTATAAAGGCATGCGATGGAGTAGTGAGTGCATCAGCTATTGTTAGGTGCAACAACCTCATTAATGAAATATGAAAGTAAAAATGTCCATTGGCACCGAATGGATGGTCCTCGAAGTGTGCACTTGCTGTTTTTCATCCATGGTAAGAAATGACCACTTGTTTTTTTATCTGTGGTAAGAAGTGTCCACTTGTTTTTCGTCTGTTGATGGTAAAATATTTTCCACTTGTTTTTTTATCTGTGGTAAGAAGTGCCCATTTGTTTTTCCTCTATTGATGATAAAATCTTGTATGCAATGGACAGATGCATTGAACGTGTCATTGCCAATCAAGTCATGGAGGTAGTACATCACGTGGGTGGTGGATTTTTTTTATCTGACGTATTTCTCTATGTAAAAGGGGAAGGTAGTGATGTAAATTCTCATGGTAACTTCCTGTATGCAAAGGACACCTACAGTTTTGGACGGTGCTTGCATGCATGCTCATCCAATTTTCCTGCTAGCCAACAAATTTTGTGTAGGTAAAGAGGTCTTGCTATGGTCTCGCTTGGGGTTGCTAACTTCCGTGTAAAAACTAGGTGGTAGTAAGTTCCTCTATGTAAAAGGAGAAGAAAGTGATGTAAATTTTCATGGTAACTTCTTGCATGCAAAGAACACCTACAATTTTAGATGGTGCTTGCTTGCATTCATGCTCGCTTAATTTTTCATCTGCTCTATTCAATGCATCCACTTGTTTCAGCCTAACCTGCCATGTATGGAGGTAGTAGTTCACGTGGGTGGTAGATTTTCTATCTGACGCATTCCTTTATGTAAAAGGGGAAGGTAGTGATGTAAATTCCCATGGTAACTTCCTGCATGCAAAGGACACCTACAGTTTTGGACAGTGCTGGCATGCATGCTCATCCAATTTTCTATCTGCTCCATTCAATGCATCCACTTGCTTCAGACTAACCATTGTATGAATGGAGGTACTACTTCATCTGGGCCGTGAAATTTCTATCTAAGGCACCAACTAAATATAGCATACGTGGACACCCTGGGAGGCCGCCTGGACGGCGTGCCTTCATATTCTTAATATGTGTGGAATTTGTGTTGTACTAAATGTATGTGGCACTACTATTATGTACTATTTTTCATTATTGGTAATATCAATATTGGTTTGTACCTATTTATGCAATGTGCCACCTACTCTCCTTGTTCTCAGGATCTGAAAAAAGGAGACATGAAACTCAGAACTAGCTGTTGGATAAATATTTAATGCGCAACTCACATAAAAGTTGCAACAACTAGCTGTTGGAGAATCTAGCTATTGGAAAAACTAGCTGTTGGAGAATCTAGCTGTTGAAAAAACAAGCTATTGGAGATGCCAGCTACTGGAAAAACTAGCTGTTGGAGAAGCTAGCTGCTGGAGAAGCCATCTATAAATACAATCTGAAG
The DNA here is from genome assembly GCA_022457205.1 of Saccharum spontaneum. Classification (NCBI taxonomy): domain Eukaryota; kingdom Viridiplantae; phylum Streptophyta; class Magnoliopsida; order Poales; family Poaceae; genus Saccharum; species Saccharum spontaneum. Next base: position 29,696,061 of record CM039595.1, on the reverse strand, counting down.
GACAGGTAACACACAACTCATTCATTCTCATATGCTACAATTCCTTCTACTCTATCCACCAAACCAAACCTCTACCAAGAAATAGCTAAAGACTCTAAAAACCAGCCCATCACTAGTGAGGACCTCTAAAAACTCATGTTGGAGGAAATCAATGACCCAATGGTGGCTCGTGTTGAGGCAAAAATGCAAGCTTGGATTGAAGCTAAACTTCAAGCTCGGTCAGGCAGTAGCGTCAATTCGCGAAGGTACATTAATAGGGATCATGAAGCTAGCCATGCAAAATTAGTTGCTGAATACTTTGCTGAGAATCCTTTGTACATTGAGTACCAATTTTGTAGAAGGTTTCGGATGAGAAAGCACATATTTTTGCAAATTGTGGAAGCATTAGGAAATTGGTCCCCATATGTTCAGTTAAGGAGAGATGCATTCGGTAAGGTGGGTCTTTCACCGCTGCAGAAATGCATGGCTGCCCTCCGAATGCTAGCATATGGATCACCAGCAGACCTTATGGATGAAGCATTTGGAATTGCAAAAACCACAATTTTGGAGTGTCTAATCAAGTTTGTTCAAGGTATTAGACACATATATGGGGAGAAATATCTTAGAAGGCCTAATGATGAGGATATCCAATAGTTACTCCTAGTTGCAGAGGCACGAGGGTTTCCAAGGATGTTGGAAAGTCTAGATTGCATGCATTGGCGATGGAGAAATTGTCCAGTTGCATGGAAGGGACAATTTGCCCGTGGTGACTACAATGTACCCACTATCATACTCGAAGTTGTTGCCTCCTATGACCGCTGGATTTGGCATGCCTTTTTTGGCACACCTAGTTCCAACAATGATCTGAATGTGTTGAACCAATCGCCATTGTTCACACAAGTGCTATAAGGGAGAGCCCCAGAAGTTAAATTTACAATTAATGGTTCAGAATACAATATGGGTTACTACCTAGCTGATGGAATTTATCCTGAGTGGGCAACATTTGTAAAAACAATTACTTTACCTCTTACTGGAAAAAGATACACTCTTTGCTCAGCATCAAGAGGCGGCAAGAAAAGATGTGGAGTGTGCTTTTGGGATTCTACAGAAACGATGGACCATTATACGTCATCCAGCACGTCTATGGGATAGGCAAGAGCTAGAAGATATTATGATAGCATGCATTATTCTGCATAATATGATAGTTGAGGATGAGAGGGACTCCTATCAGTTGCATCTGGACACCACATATGAAGAGGGTCGAGCTACTAGACCAATTGAAGGACTTGACCATGGACCAATTAATGGATTTACTAGAATTCTAGAGATCAATAATATAATTCATGACAGAGACACTCATAAACATATGCGGGCAGATCTAGTGGAACATATATGGCAAAAGTTCTATTCGGTCAAGATACTATATTCGGCATATAACTGAACTCAATTCAGAAGCACTAAATAATAAGACGTGACATCAAATTTTACAATTCCATGCCTAATTTGACACATCAATCAGTAATACACCCTGCAGTGTAAGAGCATGCTGCATATCAGACATTTGTATTGGTGTTACTACATGTATATCCCTGTGTAATATTTCAACTTTTACACATTATAATCCCAGTTTACTTCTGTAATCATTATATTATACTATTTTGACGAGCACAAATAATCGCTAGCATCAGAAATGGATTGTGCAGTTCTCCCACCATAGCACCCATGCATTGCAGCATAACACGCAATGCATTTTTTTGGCAGAATTCAGAAATAATAATGCAATGTCCAAAGCTACTATCACACAACACCAAATGTATTAGACAGGGAGAGACAAACCATGCCGCAGATCCCGAAGGTGATGCAGCATGCGACTTCCATGAACAACACCATGGACGCCCACGCCGCAATGTCCTCCTTCGCGCTGTCTCGTCCTCCTTGTTGCACACCAACATCGCAGGGCCGGGGAGGGAATCACACCGGAGCAGATCGGGCGCCACATGACGAAGAGGCGGTGGCGCGTGACGAGCAGAAGGCGGCTGCCGGCCGCGGCTGGCGAGTGGCGACTGCGGCTCGTCCGTGCCGCCGTGGAAGGGAAGTCAGCTCCCGGTACCTCTCGACACCCGTCCCCTCGATCCCACGCCTCTCTAACGCCTCCACGGCCTCCTCCACGCTGTCACGCTCGCCGACGCCGTCACCTCGTGGACTGCAGCAGGCGGCCACGCCCTTCATCAACGAGAACCACCCGCCGCCGCCGCCGCCTCCCACGGGCACCGTCGTGCGCCGGCGGGCGATGCAGAAGCTTTTCAAGGAGACGAGGCAGCAGCGGATGGCTTCGATTGGCTGGATTTAGCAGATCGACGAACTCGGAGGAGGAGCCGCAGCGGATCGGCGAAACCGAGGAAGAAAGCGGGAAGAAGCCCGATGAAGATATTGCAGGAAGAAAACACCCCCTCTCTTTCTTTTCCGCGTGTGGGTCCCACAAACGAGCTGGGTCCAGTTCTATCCATTGTGGGTTGAGTAGCAAGTAGCATCATGTCGTTTCTCCAGCCCACGATCGAACCGACCCTGGTGCTCTACACTGCAGATGCTCTAAGTTATACTATATCGAGGTTGATCTATATATATAGCAGAAATGCATATGTTTGTGGAGATTGATATGCTCTGTACCGGCCATATCTCTCGTGTTATTTTCATATCGTATCAGCAAGAATTAACAAATGCCGACTGCATGCATGTCTCTGCATATCTACGTTCAAACACTCATCACAAACACGTGCAAACGCAAAACGCAGCACCGTATCTAGAATAAGGATCACAAAAAGGACAAGTCGATCTCCAGGAACCTAGAACAATGATTTTCAAAAGATCACAATCAGATCAAGCAACACCTCCATACCGCGTGAGTATTACAACAACATCAACATGCATGCATTGTTTGAGAACAGAATGTGAAGTACTTTTACTAATGAGATATTGGAGCCTCAGCATCGCAAGCGTGATAGGGAAAAAAAAGATAAATCTAATTACTACATACTCTTTTCGTGCCTCCATATTAATCCCCACGAAACGCACTAGAAAAAAAGTAAATATAAACTCTTTCTATAGATACCAGAGATATCTAGCCATCAATTTAATACACTTTAATCCTCAGAAAATAATAGCCATCAAATCCATTTTATTTGGTTAGAAAAAGATACCCACCTATTCCAATACAAAAATAGTTTCAACACTACCGGAGCCGGCTGCTTTGCCGAGGGCCCCAGGCTCTCGGCAAAGCCTTTGCCGAGCGCATGTCACACCCAGTTTTCTAAAGAACAAAACCAGGCTAATCATATGTGTGCCCAGAAAGTCCACACATATGTCAGAATGAAAAAGTATCAGAAACAATGTTATTATATAACGTATACATAGCTATATTAACACTTACATCAGAGTATCGCGGAACGGTGACTAAACTTCAGGCTCCATTCTTCTCAGGGACGGCTGACTGGGGGCTCCGTATGCCAAACACTTCTGAAAGACTTCTGGAAACTCCACTACCTCTTTATCCTTCTTCTGAGCAGCACCTCACTACACACTAAGGTGTGGGGAAATAGCAAGAGTGAGTCCATGTCGAACTCAACAAGTACAACACAGGGTTCATGAGGCTCAAAAAGGCTAGACATTGTTTGACTGCATTTAGCTTTTAGTCATCATATAATTAGCAATTGAGTAGCATCAAGATAATCCAATCCCATTAATGAATCAATGATCAATTGTAATAAGAATAATGAATAGCATTAACATGAGCATAATAATAACAACAGTAATTAAACTTGATATAACAATAGTGATCATCTATCTGTAAATGTTCCAAGGCCGCCCGTATCCGTGGGCACGGCTAGTATACCAGTTTTTAACTCTGCGCAGAGGTGTACACTTTCACTGTGAGTCATAACTTCCAAATGCATGGGTTCGCGACTCCCCAAAACACCGGAAATCATATAAAGCTACTTAAAAGTTCGTCTAACAAGTTAGGGCCATTAGATTCACTCGGCAGGCAGATGTAGAACCCCCCTTCCCAGTGGCACAACAACCGCAGCCTATACACACTAAGGACAGGGGCTCGCCCTACACCCAACGTGGCAAGCCATTCTTACGCCATTTAAGGTAACCACTAACAAGCTAGAAAAGGTCCTTTAAGCAACTAAAGCCAGAGCCATATAGCCCTCACAGCTGTACTGTATGTCCCGGATAATCACGTACAGATAAGTCCTTATGGAGAGAAACCAGAGCATCAAAATAACCCACATGCTCTAGCCCCCTTTTCAATAACAAATAAAATCATCATTAATGGTTGATTGCTTAATCCATTAATCAAAATTACAAGATCATTGTTCATGATTAAGCAGTAGCAATAGCTACCCAAATGCATCCCCAAGGTTGACAAGGAATCAAGATAACAATCACTAAGTTATAATCTCTAAGGTTGTCAAGGTAAGCACATGCACATGTATGATAATTTTAGTGTATAGGTAACAAGGATAGTCCCGTGTTATATTTGCCTTGATCAAAGTTCTCCGATAGATACTGCTGGTCTGGCTCAAAATAATACTCCTAATCGTCGTAGTACTGCTCACCGTCTAAATTCGATCACCAAGCATCAACATACAAACATTTCGAGCAAACATACACGAAGCAAACAAAAGATACAATTAGAACAGTACACCAACAGTAGAAAAACATTTAGGAAAGCTTACAAAACTATTCTACACGTTACTACGATCACACAGACGTAAAGATCACGAAATTCGGATCTAAAACGTGAAAGTTATGAATTTTCTAAGATTTCCTATAGATAAATAATTATTTTAATATAAACTCGAAAATTAAACTTTTCAAACCTACTGTACAGCTACACTAACATATAGGGCTTGCAAATACAAATCTAACGCAACTTGAACGGGTCAAATCGGAGTTAAAACGTGGAAGATATGGCCTAAACAAGATTGTATGTGTATACGTATTTCTATTGTATTTCGGGATTTGTTTTTCTAAAGGAAAACGGCAATAAAGTGTGGGTGATGTTAGGATGATGTCATCATGCTAATAAGAATTCAATGGATACGCATGGCTGCTCTGCTGTTGTACAAGCTGGGTAGCCATGATTTGCATCTACTAACCAATTTATAAATAAAAAAACGCATTAATGTGAATATTAATCGATTTAACATTTTAAGAAAGTGCCGACGCATGAACCTATGTTATTTTAAATTTAAAGGAACATGGCATAAACATTAATTATTCTAATCAAATATTTATAATTTATATAATCTGACACATATACAAGCGCTAATCAAACCATCTCATGTTTTACATTTAAACTAAACAAATTATAATCAACAACCAGTAATATTAATTGAGTTAAAGCTAATCATATTTTATTTGATAAAGTATTGTCACGTAATTTATATATTAAGCAAGTTAAACTTTATCTGTGCAAAGAAAATAATTAAACATGTGTCGTGATATTCGCTGCTGCTACGCTACGTCGTGGATTACGTCTAAACAATGCAGGCATGACGTTAACAGTATTTACAACCAAGATAATAATGGGGCAAGGAAACTGGGCTGAGCATTGATCATGGACGTGGTCATTTGCTTGCATGCTGGTGATAGATGGCTCTGCTCGGCGAGATCGGATAAACTTCAAGTGGAGGGTCGCCACGGCATCGGACAAAACTAGGGCTCGATGGCGCTGCGAATCGGGGCGAAGCGAGGGCAGCAGGATTATCAACCCACCACCCTCAACTGTCTCAACGATCCGTGCAAGAAGGTTAATCGTCAGCGCCTCAAAGTCCTCTTTGTTTCCCAGAATGGCTATTGAGGCCTCAGTCAAGATCATCGTATCCAGTATGAGATTGAGGGCCACCACCTGCATCGTTGTCGTTATCGTTGCCGCCAGACCCAGACGGAGACGTGTCAACGTTGTTGGGATTGCTGCTCTCTGCCTGGGCAGCACCAAAGGCGGCCCTGAGAGGCCAGGGCAGCGAAATCCTGAACCTCCGCTCAGCCACCCTGGGGAAGGAGGCTGCGGGAGCGGGAGCTGGAGACGCGGCGTGCTGCTGCTGGTGGGTGCGGTTGTAGTCGGGATCGTTGGTGGGCAGCTCGAAGCGGCAGACCGGGCAGGAGCTGTGGAGGTCGAGCCACGGGAGGATGCAGTCCCTGTGGAAGACGTGTTTGCAGGGGAGCTGCTTGGCGGCGGCGCCGAGGTGGAAGTCGTCCATGCAGATGGCGCACTGGGCGACAGACTAGCGGCGGCAACAAACCATGGCAGGGAACTCGGAAGTTGCAGGTCGACGGCGGCGCGGCAGCCATGCTCGGAACGGCGTCCGGCAACAGCGGCGGCGGCGGCAACAGCGGCGGCGAACGGCAACAGCGGCGGCGGCTGGAACCCACTAGGGCAAAGATGCGGCCTTCAACATGCTATAGATATATACAGGCTAACAGATATGGGCCTTGCGTAGCACACCATATTATTCAACGCAAGGAGTTACTTTCGATTTCAACTGATCAGCTGAGCGACGGGAAAGAACCGAACACTACACGTATTGCAGCATGCACGTATACATATATATATATATGTAGATTTAAGATACGGCGAGAGATAGAGGGAGCTACGAGCGACGGCTCGCGATAAGAGTTGTACTTCTGGAACCAGGGCGTCGAGGGCTACGCCGGCATATATATAGTTGTAGGGTTTGGAAACTTTTCAGAATTTCTTAATTTCGGGATTATTTTAATTCCGCGAATAAAATAATTCTAGAAAATCTAGAATTACCTTTTTGGCCGTGAAAAATAGCCCAGAGCTCAAAAAAATCACGGGAAAAATTCTGGAGACTCTTGGGAAGATAAGTAACTCAACTAAATGAGTTTGAGCTCATGAAAAGATGGATAAAAAGATCAAGGAAAAAGATTAAGCTCACGGAAATTGAAATTTTGAATCCAGAAAATACCAAAAAGTTTTCTGATGAGAAGTAAATGTCATCCTATGGTATTTTGAAAATAATAGCACTCACCAACACCAAAGACAAGCATCACACAAACACCACATTATCAAATTAATATGAAAAAGTTTAAAATCACAATTTTCTATATTTAAATTAGCAGCAACTTAACTTATCTAATAAATTTATTCAAACATTGAAATTATTTATTTTATTTAGTGTTTTTCATGCACAATCCAAAATAGAAAATTTTGGGTGTGACAAATCTACCCCACTTAACAGGAATCTCGTCCCGAGATTCGGAGAGACTAGGGAGAAAGATAAAGTTGATTTTGCAAATCTTCACGCTTCTCTGATCAACTCTTATCCAATGATAATGTCACAAGCTCATAACCAACTTTGTAAAGGTATCCTTTAGGCACTTACGATCCTTGTAGATGGTTTCAATAGTTTACCAACCCTAAGAAAAGATATCTGCGCTTGATAATGACTTTGCAACCATGTAGATAGCTGATGCTTCCAGGTGATGAAATAGAACATATAAACCTCCATCTTGTATCGTCTTTAGTTCGACAAACCCCTTTAAGAAGAGATCAATTGGAGAACACTAATGGATAGATTACATTTGTTTCTGAGTGATAACTACCATCATGTCCTTCTACCATCTCAAAGAGACTCATGAGCATATCCAAGATCAAGTAACCTACACTTCCTCGCGAGCAGAAAAATGGCAGTGCAGAAATACAGTTATAACTTGAGTTCTACAAATCCAATGATGTTGTAGCCTATACCGTTGGAAAGCTTATCAAATTTACTACAACTTTCTTATAGAACACTTCTCCAGATTCTGTAGTTAAGGTAGTCGAAAACTGTGCACAACAGAAACTATTCCAGATTACTGACAGCACAGATGCGTCGCCTTGTGATTTTCATAAATCCCAAACCATAATAGATATCAGGGTGGTTCTTACCGTCAGAGAAGGATATTGTAGTCTACTATTGTCCAGAATTTATTCATAATTTTTGGGCATCCAAAAATAGAGATATAAGCTACGGAAGACAGACTGCTCTCGTCGCTTGAGATTAATGATGATAGTAACGGACACTACCCCACTTAACAAAGATTTTGTTCCATCTGGCAATGTCATTGAAGGCAACACTCTCTTTAAGGCTTGCTGCTAATGATAAGTCCTTCACTTAAAACTTACTAAACATACTTGATATGGGGGTGATGTCATCTAAGCTTTCATGAAACTAACTATAGACTTCCAACATCTCCTTCCTATGTCGTCTATGCTAACTTGTATAGAGTATGTTGAATTGAATGTTGAACTCCCAACTGATGATAGCTTAAAGTGAAGACCAGTCCTAATGAATACCCGAGCTTCTTGTAGACGATCCAACAAAGCACTGATCCCAAGCAAACAACACCAGCACTTGAGTAGACTTCGAATCATAGAGATAACCACTTCTTCCAAGTGAAGCACTAGGACATACGAAACCTTTATCTTGTAACACTCACAACTTTGCTACCCCCTTAAGAAAAAGAAACTAGGGGACACCAAAGTAACTTGCATCTCCTTCTATACTAGATAACCATAATCATCTCTAATGTAAGATTCCAAGGCAAATCAATGAGATTCAAAGATATCCAATGATAGATTCACTTACACAAGATAAGGAAGTAATGCAGAAAATTTCTGGGCGAATTCCAATTTTAGCAGTTCAGTAAATCTGACATATCTCGAGATACAAACATCCGATTAAGGTGATCTTTATATGGTTGGAAAGCTTACGAAATTATCTACGACTTTTATTCACAACACTTTTCCAGATTCTGTCAATAAGTTAGTCAAAAACTGAACTTACCCAAAACTATTTCAGGATTCCAGACTGCGCAGTGACCCCAACTTAGAACAGGTATATCTCTTAGCTCATAATAGATAAAAAGGTAAGTCCAGTGGGTTTAGAAAGATACAGAGGTCTAGTTATTCCCAGTAAAATTTCATAAATTTCTCATGTCCATATCTTGAGATATAACAGAAACATTGCAGACTGCTATAGAAATCAGCATGCGGAGTATTACGTAAAACCTACCCCACTTAACATGGATCGAGCTACTCCTCAAGACTTATACCTTCCGAGCCACCTTTGAAATATGAGAACAAGGATAACACACAAGCAACACATCAAGCAAAACAAACACACATCACATCATCGATACTACACGTGCTTCTTCAACAATGGTGGTCATCCTAAGGGAAGAGTATGGATGATGAAATGCCATCGAATCTTTGAACCAGGTAAGATCAGAAAACTTTTTTTTTAACAACAACAAAACAAAAACCAATGGGATAGGCAGAAATAGCTCAAAGGAAGCTATCAAGGAGGAGATACAATAGGACAAGGAAGAGGAAATAGTCAAAATCAATGAGTCAAGGGATGACAAAATAGTTTTATAGTAAAATGAGTTTTAGAATACGTCCAGTGCTACTTGGCATACGTCCTACAGTCAACACCGCTCTGATACCACTCTGTCACACCCAGTTTTCTAAAGAACAAAACCAGGCTAATCATATGTGTGCCCAGGAAGTCCACACATATGTCAGAATGAAAAAGTATCAGAAACAATGTTATTATATAACGTATACATAGCTATATTAACACTTACATCAGATTATCGCGGAACGGTGACTAAACTTCAGGCTCCATTCTTCTCAGGGACGGCTGACTGGGGGCTCCGTATGCCAAACACTTCTGAAAGACTTCTGGAAACTCCACTACCTCTTTATCCTTCTTCTGAGCAGCACCTCACTACACACTAAGGTGTGGGGAAATAGCAAGAGTGAGTCCATGTCGAACTCAACAAGTACAACACAGGGTTCATGAGGCTCAAAAAGGCTAGACATTGTTTGACTGCATTTAGCTTTTAGTCATCATATAATTAGCAATTGAGTAGCATCAAGATAATCCAATCCCATTAATGAATCAATGATCAATTGTAATAAGGATAATGAATAGCATTAACATGAGCATAATAATAACAACAGTAATTAAACTTGATATAACAATAGTGATCATCTATCTGTAAATGTTCCAAGGCCGCCCGTATCCGTGGGCACGGCTAGTATACCAGTTTTTAACTCTGCGCAGAGGTGTACACTTTCACTGTGAGTCATAACTTCCAAATGCATGGGTTCGCGACTCCCCAAAACACCGGAAATCATATAAAGCTACTTAAAAGTTCGTCTAACAAGTTAGGGCCATTAGATTCACTCGGCAGGCAGATGTAGAACCCCCCTTCCCAATGGCACAACAACCGCAGCCTATACACACTAAGGACAGGGGCTCGCCCTACACCCAACGTGGCAAGCCATTCTTACGCCATTTAAGGTAACCATTAACAAGCTAGAAAAGGTCCTTTAAGCAACTAAAGCCAGAGCCATATAGCCCTCACAGCTGTACTGTATGTCCCGGATGATCACGTACAGATAAGTCCTTATGGAGAGAAACCAGAGCATCAAAATAACCCATATGCTCTAGCCCCCTTTTCAACAGCAAATAAAATCATCATTAATGGTTGATTGCTTAATCCATTAATCAAAATTACAAGATCATTGTTCATGATTAAGCACTAGCAATAGCTACCCAAATGCATCCCCAAGGTTGACAAGGAATCAAGATAACAATCACTAAGTTATAATCTCTAAGGTTGTCAAGGTAAGCACATGCACATGTATGATAATTTTAGTGTATAGGTAACAAGGATAGTCCCGTGTTATATTTGTCTTGATCAAAGTTCTCCGATAGATACTGCTGGTCCGGCTCAAAATAATACTCCTAATCGTCGTAGTACTGCTCACCGTCTAAATTCGATCACCAAGCATCAACATACAAATATTCCGAGCAAACATACACGAAGCAAACAAAAGATACAATTAGAACAGTACACCAACAGTAGAAAAACATTTAGGAAAGCTTACAAAACTATTCTACACGTTACTACGATCACACAGACGTAAAGATCACGAAATTCGGATCTAAAACGTGAAAGTTATGAATTTTCTAAGATTTCCTATAGATAAATAATTATTTTAATATAAACTCGAAAATTAAACTTTTCAAACCTACTGTACAGCTACACTAACATATAGGGCTTGCAAATACAAACCTAACGCAACTTGAACGGGTCAAATCAGAGTTAAAACGTGGAAGATATGGCCTAAACAAGATTGTATGTGTATACGTATTTCTATTGTATTTTGGGATTTGTTTTTCTAAAGGAAAACGACAATAAAGTGTGGGTGATGTCAGGATGATGTCATCATGCTAATAAGAATTCAATGGACACGCATGGCTGCTCTGCTGTTGTACAAGCTGGGTAGCCATGATTTGCATCTACTAACCAATTTATAAATAAAAAAACGCATTAATGTGAATATTAATCGATTTAACATTTTAAGAAAGTGCCCACGCATGAACCTATGTTATTTTAAATTTAAAGGAACATGGCATAAACATTAATTATTCTAATCAAATATTTATAATTTATATAATCTGACACATATACAAGCGCTAATCAAACCATCTCATGTTTTACATTTAAACTAAACAAATTATAATCAACAACCAGTAATATTAATTGAGTTAAAGCTAATCATATTTTATTTGATAAAGTATTGTCACGTAATTTATATATTAAGCAAGTTAAACTTTATCTGTGCAAAGAAAATAATTAAACATGTGTCGTGATATTCGCTGCTGCTACGCTACGTCGTGGATTACGTCTAAACAATGCAGGCATGACGTTAACAGTATTTACAACCAAGATAATAATGGGGCAAGGAAACTGTGCTGACCATTGATCATGGACGTGGTCATTTGCTTGCATGCTGGTGATAGATGGCTCTGCTCGGCGAGATCGGATAAACTTCAAGCAGAGGGTCGCCACGGCATCGGACAAAACTAGGGCTCGATGGCGCTGTGAATCGGGGCGAAGCGAGGGCAGTAGGATTATCAAACCACCACCCTCAACTGTCTCAACGATCCGTACAAAAAGGTTAAGCGTCAGCGCCTCAAAGTCCTCTTTGTTTCCAGAATGGCTATTGAGGCCTCAGTCAAGATCATCGTATCCAGTATGAGATTGAGGGCCACCACCTGCATCGTTGTCGTTATCGTTGCCTCCAGACCCAGACGGAGACGTGTCAACGTTGTTGGGATTGCTGCTCTCTGCCTGGGCAGCACCAAAGGCGGCCCTGAGAGGCCAGGGCAGCGAAATCCTGAACCTCCGCTCAGCCACCCTGGGGAAGGAGGCTGCGGGAGCGGGAGCTGGAGACGCGGCGTGCTGCTGCTGGTGGGTGCGGTTGTAGTCGGGATCGTCGGTGGGCAGCTCGAAGCGGCAGACCGGGCAGGAGCTGTGGAGGTCGAGCCACGGGAGGATGCAGTCCCTGTGGAAGACGTGTTTGCAAGGGAGCTGCTTGGCGGCGGCGCCGAGGTGGAAGTCGTCCATGCAGATGGCGCACTGGGCGACAGACTAGCGGCGGCAACAAACCATGGCAGGGAACTCGGAAGTTGCAGGTCGACGGCGGCGCGGCAGCCATGCTCGGAACGGCGTCCGGCAACAGCGGCGGCGGCGGCAACAGCGGCGGCGGCGGCAACAGCGGCGGCGAACGGCAACAGCGGCGGCGGCTGGAACCCACTAGGGCAAAGATGCGGCCTTCAACATGCTATAGATATATATAGGCTAACAGATATGGGCCTTGCGTAGCACACCATATTATTCAACGCAAGGAGTTACTTTCGATTTCAACTGATCAGCTGAGCGACGGGAAAGAACCGAACACTACACGTATTGCAGCATGCACGTATATATATATATATATATATATATATATATATATGTAGATTTAAGATACGGCGAGAGATAGAGGGAGCTACGAGCGACGGCTCGCGATAAGAGTTGTACTTCTGGAACCAGGGCGTCGAGGGCTACGCCGGCATATATATAGTTGTAGGGTTTGGAAACTTTTCAGAATTTCTTAATTTCGGGATTATTTTAATTCCGCGAATAAAATAATTCTAGAAAATCTAGAATTACCTTTTTGGCCGTGAAAAATAGCCCGGAGCTCAAAAAAATCACGGGAAAAATTTTGGAGACTCTTGGGAAGATAAGTAACTCAACTAAATGAGTTTGAGCTCATGAAAAGATGGATAAAAAGATCAAGGAAAAAGATTAAGCTCACGGAAATTGAAATTTTGAATCCAGAAAATACCAAAAAGTTTTCTGATGAGAAGTAAATGTCATCCTATGGTATTTTGAAAATAATAGCACTCACCAACACCAAAGACAAGCATCACACAAACACCACATTATCAAATTAATATGAAAAAGTTTAAAATCACAATTTTCTATATTTAAATTAGCAGCAACTTAACTTATCTAATAAATTTATTCAAACATCGAAATTATTTATTTTATTTAGTGTTTTTCATGCACAATCCAAAATAGAAAATTTTGGGTGTGACAGCGCAGCTCTCGGCAAAGCACCCTCGGCGAAAATCCGATCGGCAAAGGCTTCTTTGCTGAGAGCCGTTTATCAGGCACTCGGTAAAGCCTTTGCCGAGTGTTCGACGCTCGGCAAAGCGTGAAATAAAAAATACAAAAAAAACTTGAATTTTTTTTAATCGGGGGAGGGAGTAACACTTAGACCTATGTATGCCAATGAATGACCGCACGTCAACTACCTAGTTGGCTATATCAGGTAGACTACATGTGGATGCTTTAGGTGTGTACCGATTATCAGATCATTTTCACCGTTGGTCGACACGATGCAAGCCGATCCACAGACCACAGAGTCACAATTGCGCTCGAGTGTCGGCCCTGGATCCTCCGAACCAATCGATGGGATTGCTTGCTCGATGCCTCCTTTAAATGGTTTTGTCGCATCAATCTACATGTCCAGGGTCACTAGAATGTGTGTGCATCATCGTCATGGATCCATGAAGACATAGGCTGGGCTAGCATGGTGGCACTATGGACCATGAACCACTAGAAAGTTTAATCCAAAGTTAAACCTAATATTATGAAAGTTACATATGGATCATAATGCAATTCCATCTTACATCTAAGATAGACCATCCTAACTATAAATTCTAGCTAGGCCACTGCAGGAAGGTGTAGTAGTTTGCTACCTAGATGATTCTCTCTCTTTACGTGGGGTGAAAAGGGTATGGATATTTTCCGACTGTATCGGAGACCGAATTCGTTTAGATGAGTTCAGATCTGTCCGTATTCGAGTCCGGATATTCAATATCTGATACCGTATCCATATCCGAATATTCAAATCACATATTTATAATGTTGATTTCATTCGTATCCTATCTGACATATATGATACTATCCGTATTGGAATCCGAATAGAAATTTGAAAACAAATGAAATATCAACGATATCCATCCGTATCCGATCCATTTACATCTGATTATGGGTTCCAATCAGAGTAGCACGAGCTATCCATCACATCTTACATACATGTAAATAATTTCAGATATTTAGAAGAAAAAATAAAAAAAGGACCATTGCAATGTAAGTGGCAATATCCTCGTGCTCATAAATATGCAATTTTTAAACACGTTCCAACCTTATTTTGGGACAATAGGGAGGACAGGAAAGAGGGATAACTATTTAGGATCTATATCCACACATCATCGTATAAAAGCTCACGAGGTCAAGTTATATTTTGGTGATGCACCTCTATTGTGTCATTATAAGCAATTTGAGTAATTAAGTGATCGATACCATATCCAATAGTAGTATATAAAGCAGCAGATTAGAAGGTACATAAGTTATACTATATCGAGGTCGATCTATATATAGCAGAAATGCTTATGTTTGTGGAGATTGATATGCTCTGTGCCGGCCATATCTCTCGTGGTATTCTCATATCGTATCAGCAAGAATTAACAAATGCCGACTGCATGCATGTCTCTGCATAGCAAAGTTCACACACTCATCACAAACACGTGCAAACGCAAAACGCAGCACCGTATCTAGAACAAGGATCACAAAAAGGACAAGTCGATCTCCAGGAACCTAGAACAATGATTTTCAAAAGATCACAATCAGATCAAGCAACACCTCCATACCGCGTGAGCATTACAACAACATCAACATGCATGCATTGTTTAAGAACAGAATGTGAAGTACTTTTACTAATGAGATATTGGAGCCTCAGCATCGCAAGCGTGATAGGAAAAAAAAAGATAAATCTAATTACTAATTAGCCACATACTCTTTTCGAGCCTACATATTAATCCCCACGAAACACACTAGAAAAAAGTAAATATAAACTCTTTCTATAGATACCAGAGATATCTAGCCATCAATTTAATACACTTTAATCCTCATAGAAAATAATAGCCATCAAACCCATTTTATTTGGTTAGAAAAAGATACCCACCTATTCCATTACAAAATAGTTTCAACACTACCGGAGCCGGCTGCTTTGCCGAGGGCCCCAGGCTCTCGGCAAAGCCTCTAAGGCTCTCGGCAAAGCCTTTGCCGAGCGCAGCTCTCGGCAAAGCACCCTCGGCGAAAATCCGATCGGCAAAGGCTTCTTTGCCGAGAGCCGTTTGTCGGGCACTCGGTAAAGCCTTTGCCGAGTGTCCGACGCTCGGCAAAGTGTGAAATTAAAAAATGCAAAAGAAACCTGAATTTTTTTTAATCGGGGGAGGGGCCCACTGACCAGCGCCCGCCCGTCTCCGTTGAAGTCGTAAGTCGCGGCATTTTTCGCGTAAAATTCGTGGCTACGTAATCATGTTTAAAATTTGTCCCAAAATAAATAATATTCTACTCCCTCCATATCGGTTTTAGAAGTCGTTTAGGACATGATTACGCTTACCAAGTAGTGATTAGTTAGGGGGTATTTTTCCCTGTCTGCCCCTATTTATTTTTTTAAAAGATTTCTTAGTTGTGTGTTGATCATAAATAAAAGTTGTGTTGTTCTGTCGTAAACAGCAATTAGTGACAACTTAATGCTGACATAATGTGTGAAAAAATAATAACAAGTTAAGAACGTTGCAGGAATCAATGAGTTGAATGCAGTCGAAACGAACAGTGATATTAACTCTCACATTCTGAAAAAATCAAAGTGGACTTTCCTGACTGTGGGCTCTTCTTTTTTTCAAAAAAACAGCCAACAAAAAATTTGTTGGGCATATATTAGTATAGAAGAAGTAATATACAATAAACATAGAACAACAATAAGGAAAAACAAAAATTGCTCTCGATGACTACAACAAAAAAGACAACCAAAAAAACAAAAGAATCACCAACAAAACCACCAATACAATGGTAACCAGAAGCCAAACAAGAAAATTGTAGCAAGAAGCATGGGTGGAGGGGGTCTCCTCAGCAATGTCTCGAGCTACTGGAAACAAGAATATCGTCCCTGATGGTGCAACTATCAACAGGGAATTAGTAAAAAACGATAGCAAAAGTTCTCCCACAAGAACCGACAGGAAATAACCGTCAGAGATAGAGCGACAGGGAAATTAGAAAATGTCTGACGGTCAACCGTCAAAAAAATTTAAAAACATTTCACTGTAGGTGCACAGCTGACGTAAATATTGAAAACAGACAGGTCTAGAAATCTAGCTCTGCCGGCCTCAGCCGACAGGAAAATTAGATATCACAGTCACAAAAAAAAAATCATTGGCAGTGCGATACCGACCTAAAGAAATATTTTCCTTTCGGTGCTGTACCCGTCAAAGAATCAGTTATTTTTTCTGTCAGTGTGATACCAACAGCTAGCTTCAATACGATTTTCACATAAACATATAACACTCAATCATGACATATATAAATAAATCATTATACATACAAAGATGTCTTTGTTTGCATCAATAATGGCCACATACATAAGACAGCATCTGTCTACCCAAAACAAGTTCTCTAAATATTTGGCATCAACATGACTAGTCTGAGCGTTTTGGCATCATCACTGCTAGCTATACTCAGTACCAACATGGGCCACGGTGCTTTCAACTAAATATTAGTGCATTGGGTATCTATGCAAAGGAGTTCAGCTCCAGTTTGAAACCTGAAATTTTAACATGACCATAGATTACTTATATTGCACAATTCAATAGATTATAATATAATTCAGACTGAATAATTGCTAGGTCAACCATGGTGCCACCTCTATAAATATTCTCGGTTTCTAATATGATTCAGGGAAGACGAGCTTTACCTGTATCTCCTGTGCCTCAGATGATCCTGGAGTTTGCTTCATTTCAAGCTGTCCACCAAGACGCAAACGTGGAGATTGGCATGCTCTAGTTAACCACCGAAGAACTGAAAAGTTATTAAAGAAAATGAAAGTTTTAAAAACCATTCCAAAATTTGAAGATGGACAAGGCGGAATCGTGAATTCTAGTTAGAATAATATTACACATTGTCACTGTTATGCATCTAAAGAATCTGAATAACAATAGCTTTTCTAGAAAGTAACCTTATAAGCTATATAATTTTGATGCACATCTGAATGTTTACATCTCTGAACAATAACATGATGCATATCTGAACAGGTACTCATCTTGATAAATACAAGTCATGAATTTGATTCATTTTATAAAAAAACCATAAATTAATCTCTAGTTGAACGGGTATTCCTTAGCCAACAAATCATTGGTAATATACCATTATCCCTCACTGAATGGATAAGAAATCACTCCCTTTCTGCCTCAGTGAACAAACGATGCACAATTCATAAGGCATGTCTCTTTCTTTTTGTTGTATTCGTGAACGTGTCGCTGGGTCAGTTGTATTGGTTTTAGTCCGGTTTTCCATAATTAACCAGACAACCAGGGTTTTGCCTCATTCCCTAAAAACGAGGCTATTGATGATAAATCAATATATCCAGGTGGGGAAGCTCCCCCCCCCCCCCCCTAGTTTGAGTCAAAAAAAATATCAAGGGGAAAAAACTACCCAAGCTGGTGCTAGCTACTACATACTGCCATAGATAGAAAGATTCAAAAAATGGCAGATTTTGTGACTACCATAGGGCATTCGGTAACGTTCAATATGTTATTTTTGTCTAAGGAAGGCATGTTTGCATTCAACATCGATATTACAGTGGTGGTCTATGACTTACAGGTCACAACCATTATTTGTAAGGACATAAGCCTTACCGAAACAGGGCAGGGCGCATATGTCACATATGATTCCAATCAGCGTTAGCAGCTTGTAGTGAAGGGCCCATTATTTGTAAGGATAGAAGCCTTACCAAAATAGAGGGTTTTTTGAAAACCATTCGGTTTTATGCAATTACCATAAAAAATTCAAAACCGTCAGGAAAAATCTGGTTTCCAGCAGTGAAGGGAAAAATAACATCCATAGACGACTCTGCAAACATAGACCGGAGGTCCGACACAAGGGTTTTTAACCAAAACCCTAGACGGCGAGGGACCTCATGACGATGTTTCCAACGAGGAGCGTGGCGCTGACAAGGCACTACTAATGCCGGGTGCCGGCATCGGCACGGAGCAGAGCAAATCCTTGGCCTGAAACCGGAAGTCCCTCACTTTCTATGCCGATCCATTTATCTGTGGTATATTTCCTGAACGGACATGCATTGACCTTCTTTGATTGTCGCGGAGTCAAGGTCTCCATTATTCATCATATCATTCGGTGTGTGTGTTCATGGGTAAGCGCATGCAGGCATGCATGCTCACCAACTTTGCACGTGCCCCCATCCTCTGAACTCTGAAGGACCCTGTCCCTGGCGCATGCCAAGCGGCGCCCCGTCCGTTCCATTTTGCCGTGATGGAGACCCCGCTTCCTGCTTCGCTTATTTGTGGTTTGCAGAGTTTATCGATCAAAACTTCTGCGTCTTACCCATTCTGCTTCAGCTCCATCACCAGGGTTCTTCTCCTCCTTTCAGCCATGGAAGGATCATGATGGTGGTGGACATTACGAGTGGAACCATTGACCAGCCGGTTCCCCTTCCGCTTGTATCATATCACCGTTGTCCGTAGGTACCTCTGGATCGCGGAATGCCGGTCGTACTGCTATGAGGGTTTTCGCTCCAACGTATTCCCTCCATTTCAAATTATAAACGTTTTGTCTTATTATTGCAATGCACCAGGATGTATACTATGTCTAGGTACATAATAATAAAAATAATGTATCTAGAAAAACTGAAGCATCTTATAATTTATAATGGAGAAAATACTCACTCCGAGAAAACCCAAAAAAATGCAATTATAAATTTGAAACAAGTCAAACTTTGAATAAATTTATAAAAATAATATCAATATTTATATTTCTAGATAGCTCTATTATGAAAATATATTATACAATTAATTTATTATAAAAATAGATATTTTATTATTAACCTATTATTTCTAAATAGGTTTGTACCGTGAAAACAGGGTCTTCCATGTTTGTTTTTCTTTCTCACCTTCCTAGCCTCGGCCTTCCCAAGATCGGACTCGAGGGAAGGTTCCTAAGATTATTACGCAAGTTATTACTACGTGATCTTTGCTTGAGCTATAAAAGAGGTGCGTTGAGTAGTAATGGATATAGGTAAAGTTATTAAGAGAATTTTATTTTCCCCACATTCACTTTCCTTTAGTTGCGGTTCTAGTCCTTCAAGGTTGTTCAAAGGATTAAAAAAATTAAATTTCAAAATATAAGAACTTGAAACATATTTTCGTGACCCTAAACTATATATTTCAAATAAAAATGTCATCAACTGCAAAGTTGTATATTGGTCCAAGCTTAAACTTATATAAAAACTTCGTAGTCATTCCACTTTCAATGTAAAGTTATGGTTTTCTTTGTGGTACACTTATTTTTAAAATAAAGGAGGGTCAGATTATCACTATGGCTGAAATTAATTTATAGAGGCAATTACCTGCCACCATGAAGCTGCTAGAGACGGCTTGAAACAACAAAGCGAATAGTCTTTGAAATCATTTTTAGAGATTCTTTTTGATGGCTGTTGGCGACGCCTCGTACGTGCTCCTATATTTTCTCGAGAGCTCGGATCAGAAGTCGATCCATGCTTGATCTAAAACTCAAACTACCTTATCAAAATGGAGCAATCCTAACATTCAAGACATACGTACGATACAGTAAAATCCCTTAGCATCATGGGGCTCTTCCCAAATTACAACAACGCGATGATGTGCGCATGTGTGATGTGGGGCTGCGTTTCTCTGGTGGGAAAGCCCTATAGATGTAGCTGCTGGCCGCAGCTACTCTTCTTCTTGTTACATCCAAGATCCATCCGTGCATATATAGCTGCTGGCCGCAGCTACACTCTTCTTGTTACTACGTCCATCCGTGACTCTGTGAGTTTGTACCAGGATGTACGTAGTACGTATGCGGGGCCATGAAATTAAAGAGCTTGTACCAGGATGTAGTTTGCCTAGCGATGAAAAAGGGACGGTGAAATCACAGACCGCAGGAACATAATGGAAACAATTTTGGGTATTTCTCTACAAGTTTCTAGGTAATTTCCATAAATTTTACCATTTTGCTAGGAGCCTGACTGAGACAGCTTCTCTTTTTTTTTTTTGATTCAAACTTTGGCTCTAGGGCCCTAATAGACCGTGTGCTCGACAACATCGCAAGCCACGAAACTTTTTACAAACTCTGGGAGGGGGTTAGTCCAAATACAGGAGGGTCCCGACTCAAACCAAGGCTAGACAAACTATAAGCTGCTGAATTACAAGTTCCTGGAACTAATAAGATATCGCTACACACAAAACAATCGCTAAGTTATTCGCGAACAGCCCTAGTCACCATACCACAGGGAGCCAAGTCCATGCAAGACGAGTGGAGAGCCAGTTACAGCACCAATGAATCAACCTGAAGCAAAATTCTCGATAATACCGAGGTCAGTCGCCGAGAGGAGGGCTTTGGCGCAGGCTGTGGCTTCAGCTGACAAAACAACGGGCACAGCACTCAGTTCAGCACTTCAGATTGGAACCTGAGCCAGGCAGCTCCGGCCAGACAGTGAAAATCCAACGCCTGAGCTGGCTGCCTGGACCATGCAGCACTGGCCAGGAAGCAACCAAATGTGCATGGGCCAAGAAGGCTTGCTAGCTTTAGTAGGGCTCGGCTGCCAGCAGCACACAGCTACTATGCGTTTGTGGTCGGCCTATCACCTGTGCATTCGCATCGGTCACGGCCTGCTAGCTCATTCACGGAAGGAGCAGGCCCTTTTTTTCATTCTTTTCCTTTGCAATTCTAATTCTGTACTTTTGCTTTACAATTCCAAAGTGTTTTCTGCAATTAGAAAATATTATTCCTAAGTTCAGAAAAAGAAAATATTATTCCTATACTATTGTTCTATGCGGGTATATGCCAACTACAACTCCAGCAGTATGAAATATGTGCCCACGCAAATGTAAAAAATCTTCATTGTTTTATATGGCTTGGCACTACATTGATCTTCGCAATTTCAGTTACCGGCTCGCGATTGTTATCAATATTTTTAGGATCAAATTGTTTCAATGCCATTATCTCAACATACCAATTTTGTTTTCTCAACCAACTTTGCCGATTCCGTTTTCATTTCTAGATAAAAACATAAAACTAAATGTGCTTAACTTTGCCTAAGACTGTCTGCACTCACGTCCTGTAAATCGCACTGGAGTACCGTATAGCGGAAATCACAGCTGCAGCGGCTCCGGTACGTGGTGCGCTACTCTTCCGGATGACCCAGACCTTCGCCAAATTTAAAGGAACAGAGGAGGTACGCTAAAGGCTACGCAGGCCCTGTTGCTGCTGCTTTTCTACGCCTAAATGGGAGAGAGAGGGCATGTGTGGGTCCCGCTACTGCTGCTACTTTTTTTCATCTAACTTAAAAAAGTTATAACTCACAAACCAAAACACCAAATTAAATTCTGAGTGCACCATTAAATTCGTTTCAATAAATTCTTCAAAACAAGATCTCACATGGATATATTTAGATAAAGTGACAAGTGGGCCCCACAGTGGATAGAGGATGATATAGAGAACGAATGAGTGCGGGAGAATTAGGTATAGAGGAGAGAATCTTGATAATTAGGATGTATAGATGATGAATTTAGAGTACCACGAGTGCGGATAGCCTAAGTATGCATGGTGCCAGATAAGCCGTTGGACATGCATGAGCATGCTACTACCAGTCTACCACTATAGCTTTTATGCCACTTTTTGGCTATATTATTAGGGTCACGAAAATTTTCATGTTCTGTATTTTTTTTCCCATGAAACTGAACTGATTCCTGTGAATTTTCTGCATGATTCCTTCAAAATTCTTGTGTTCCAAACAGGCCCTTGCTACCAGCATATGACTAGTGATGTCTGCAATATCTATCAACTGCTAGATATAATCCTATAATAACATGTGAGCCATGCATGTTATAATCAATGGTGATGCTAGAACAAATTGGATGAGAGTGCATTGACATATATCCTAGGGGTGCAGATATGGTAGAACTTTAGCTAAAATCATAGGGTTTTTTTTTTCATTTTTGAGTGATACCGAGGCGTAGTATAGCATATTCCATACGTCCAACTATACATGAACTGAGCAATACTGTCCTTTGGTTCAGAAACAATACAATGCGCAAATTATGCTAAAAAACACGCAAATACTAGAGATAATAACATGATGAAAGAATTAAGAAACATACAGTAGTAAAACCCTAACCTTTTACGACGATAAACTTTTCCTTCTCGATCTCTTACCGTAATGCACGGCTCAATTGCTCGGCTTTTGTCAGTTGGATCGGTAACACACAAAGAAAGTAACGTAGGCAGACAAGAAAGACGGTGAAAGGAAAGGGCAGGCAGGAGACGAAAGGAGGCAAAAGTTGGCAAAAGATGAGAAAGAAAATAAAGCGATCGCCATCATCATCGTGTTCTCTCTCGTACGCATGTCACCTCGTTCGTGACTAGCCTCGCTACTCCCTATAGCTTAAAGCATGCAGCCGATAAACTAATCCTAATCCTTTTTTCAGCTCAAAATTGTCTCCAAACTTTAACGACTTCTGAACTTCTGATGTGTCTATATATAAGATGCATGATAGCGAAAGATCTCCCATAATCGTCGTCGTTATCAGGGCGTGATTATTAGGGTCACCTATGTTGTAATAATGGACTACTAGTAACTAGGCGTACGCTTGCAATGATTCAGTCAGAATTGTGAGCACGTGTAGGATTGTTAAGTGGCCCGAAGATAGTATACTACTCCCTCCATCCCACGGGTGTGAGTATCATGCTAATTGCAAGAGGCATTTAAGTAAAACCCACCGGTAATTACGGTATATCACACCACCATGAGGGTATGTGCGCTACTCACTATACACTAAAACAAAAGATATATATTACAATAATCCTAAAACATATAATGTAACAAAGCAAATAACATGCACTAGATAAAAAAAACATTTTCAAAGAGGGTATTCTTTATTTTTAGAGGTGAGCAAGCCGTCTAACCAAAGGTCACTGTTAATCGGTAACTAATAGAGGCAGGCACCTTAAGATGTCTACCGTTGATAATGGTTTTGAGAAAACCTAAAGAGCTGAAAAAATAAAATCCTTCTCAGGACTCAAACCTATAACCTACTACTCGGTGATAACACCTCTTTAGGATTTTACCACGCACTCACTTGTGAGTATATATGGGATTATATTTTTTTACAATAATTTGTAATCTTGTATTGAATATTTTGGCTACTAAATAGACTCAGACGAAAAATGTTTCAACTGCAAAGTTCTAAGTCTTGTCAAGCACTATAACTTTGATGTAGGATATGTTTCCATCTAAGATTGTTGAAAAACTTGAATATCAAATATGTGAATTTAAAACAAATATTTGAGACACTAAACAACTACAAATCAAAAACTTATCTACAACAAACATGTAGATCAGGTCGGCCACTACAACTGTGGTATTAACTGTGGACATTCAAGGTCATTTACAAGTGCTGGGTTTTTAATTTCAAAATATATGAACTTAAAATACATATTTGGCACTCTAAATGACCTCAAATAAAAAACATTTCAACTAAACAGTTGTAGATTGTATTAGGAACTACAACTTTGGTATAGACCATGTCAACGTCCAAAGTTGTTTGAAAATTATAAAATGTAAAATTCTGTGACATTTAAAAAATATTTTGGGACTCCAAATAGTTTTAAATAAAAACTTTTCAATTATAAAGTTGTAGATCGCGTCAATAACTATAATTTTGATGTAAAGTTTCACTACTACACACAAACTTATACAAGGCGTTTGCCTTTTGGTCTCGGAGGTGGTTGGGCCGGTTGCCTTTAGACGGAGGCGGTTGCAATGCCCACCTCCTTTAATCAAAAAGGCCAGCCTTGGAAAAGATTTGTGTAGTAGTGTTTGTCTTGATGTGAGTTTTGGAATCCTTTAAAATTTGGAAAATACTTCGAATGTCTAGATTCCTTACATTTGATGAGCACAGAGGGAGTAACACTTAGACCTATGTATGCCAATGAATGACCGCACGTCAACTACCTAGTTGGCTATATCAGGTAGACTACATGTGGATGCTTTAGGTGTGTACCGATTATCAGGTCATTTTCACCGTTGGTCGACACGATGCAAGCCGATCCACAGACCACAGAGTCACAATTGCGCTCGAGTGTCGGCCCTGGATCCTCCGAACCAATCGATGGGATTGCTTGCTCGATGCCTCCTTTAAATGGTTTTGTCGCATCAATCTACATGTCCAGGGTCACTAGAATGTGTGTGCATCATCGTCATGGATCCATGAAGACATAGGCCGGGCTAGCATGGTGGCACTATGGACCATGAACCACTAGAAAGTTTAATCCAAAGTTAAACCTAATATTATGAAAGTTACATACGGATCATACTGCAATTCCATCTTACATCTAAGATAGACCATCCTAACTATAAATTCTAGCTAGGCCACTGCAGGAAGGTGTAGTAGTTTGCTACCTAGATGATTCTCTCTCTTTACGTGGGGTGAAAAGGGTATGGATATTTTCCAACTGTATCGGAGACCGAATTCGTTTAGATGAGTTCAGATCTGTCCGTATTCGAGTCCGGATATTCAATATCCGATACCGTATCCGTATCTGAATATTCAAATCACATATTTATAATGTTGATTTCATTCGTATCCTATCTGACATATCTGATACTATCCGTATTGGAATCCGAATAGAAATTTGAAAACAAATGAAATATTAGTGATATCCATCTGTATCCGATCCGTTTACATCCGATTATGTGTTTCAATCATAGTAGCACGAGCTATCCATCACATCTTACGTGCATGTAAATAATTTCAGATATTTAGAAGAAAAAAAAGGACCATTGCAATGTAAGTGGCAATATCCTCATGCTCATAAATATGCAATTTTTAAACACGTTCCAACCTTATTTTGGGACAATAGGGAGGACAGGAAAGAGGGATAACTATTTAGGATCTATATCCACACATCATCGTATAAAAGCTCACGAGGTCAAGTTATATTTTGGTGATGCACCTCTATTGTGTCATTATAAGCAATTTGAGTAATTAAGTGATCGATACCATAGCCAATAGTAGTATATAAAGCAGCAGATTAGAAGGTACATAAGTTATACTATATCGAGGTCGATCTATATACAGCAGAAATGCTTATGTTTGTGGAGATTGATATGCTCTGTGCCGGCCATATCTCTCGTGGTATTCTCATATCGTATCAGCAAGAATTAACAAATGCCGACTGCATGCATGTCTCTGCATAGCTACGTTCACACACTCATCACAAACACGTGCAAACGCAAAACGCAGCACCGTATCTAGAACAAGGATCACAAAAAGGACAAGTCGATCTCCAGGAACCTAGAACAATGATTTTCAAAAGATCACAATCAGATCAAGCAACACCTCCATACCGCATGAGCATTACAACAACATCAACATGCATGCATTGTTTGAGAACAGAATGTGAAGTACTTTTACTAATGAGATATTGGAGCCTCAGCATCGCAAGCGTGATAGGGAAAAAAAAGATAAATCTAATTACTACATACTCTTTTCGAGCCTCCATATTAATCCCCACGAAACGCACTAGAAAAAAGTAAATATAAACTCTTTCTATAGATACCAGAGGTATCTAGCCATCAATTTAATACACTTTAATCCTCAGAAAATAATAGCCATCAAATCCATTTTATTTGGTTAGAAAAAGATACCCACCTATTCCAATACAAAAGTAGTTTAAATTAACCCCTTTTTGAACCAATATCTAAATACTCACCTCTGTCATTATAAAATATTATCTAAAATAACTCCTAAACTTCATCTAAATTATCTATCATTGTAAGAAACGGTGAAGTACTAAAAGTTTGCATATAAATTGCCTTCCTCTGTCGGTACTATAAAAACTAAAGAACCCCAAAATCTGTGTCTAAATTACCCACCCATGCCATTATAAAAATAAATAATCCAAACTAACCTCTAAATTTGCTTGTGATCGAAAAGTATATATATAAAATAATTGATGAATAAAGTATATCACAACTAGACAAAGATATGAAAGTATCTACATATATGGGATATAAACTTAGAATACGAAAAACAAAGAAAGACAAAGGGAGCATAAAAAATAATTTGGTTGAGGATTTCATACTTATTCATGGATTTCTAGCACTTATATATAAGAGAATGCATGGGTTTATAGACTAGTAAGTAATTAAGCTTACTTAAAAGGTTCGATAATTCTTCTATGTATACGAAAAATGGGATCAATCGTCGTCGCGCTTGGGACTCCATGATGGTAATGTGTTGTAATTAGCATATATAAGCATTTGGAGAGGTGGCTAATGTAGGTTTCCCTTTTGGAAATTCTCGGTACAAAGTAGGGTTCCCAAGCAATAATTAAAGGGAATGGACACAAACAACAAGTACTGCACCGGTGGTGGAGGAGATGATGGTCACATCCCCACCACGTACGACGACACAGCCGGCACATCCATGACCAGCAAGAAAAGCAGATCAATCGACCCAGATGCAATGCAAAAGGGGCTGCCTCTGGCCTCTGGGTGCTTATATACAGTGCAAGCGCGCATCTGTTAGTTTTTAGCCCGGCCTATTTAATTTATTTTGAACGTAGCAAGATCTCTTTTTGGTTCCCGCCAAAAACTAAATATTTCTGGCCAAGTTCATATATGCTAGTTTTCACTGTCAGAAAGTAGGACCGGTTCATGAAAGGCCATAGTTTCCCTGCAATGAGCACAAACTTTTGATTTCATATTTGCTAGTTTTAACTGTCAGAATGCACTTTTTGAATCAATAGCAACTATAGGAGGTGGGAAAACAAATACATGAAATATTCCTTGATTCTCAATAATCATGCATTAGTTATCTATCTGCAAGAATGAAACAATAGAGAATTATTTCCGTCAGCAGGAGCCAGGAGCCAGCCCATCATGGAAATAAATAACTAGATTGGCACCATGAAAGGTGCACCGTACGTCTGGTAGTCTTTGGTATTTTTACTTTCTGAAAATTATAATATCCACGACTACCACACATATATTTAAGAGCAATTCTCGTCTCTGAAACAGATAAAAAAATGATGTATGTAGGTACACAAAACAACATGATGGAACTAGTAACCTAGCTAGAACGGGCACACATGTGCAGTGGCTCTCTTGCACACCATATTTCCATCTTTTTACAGAATCTTGTTTGGAATCATTGCTCCTCCCATCTACATCTCATTCACCCCATGGATCTATATATCTTGCCATCTTGGTGATACATGTACAAGTTATATCCATCCATCAACCACTGTATTCCAGCACCATCTTATATTCTGCCGACATACTTATTCTCCAACCATAAACCCCTCCTCAACCCTCACCAACACTCACTCTCTCACTCCCCGTGCAGCACACACATCACTCTTCTCCTTGCTAGCTCTCTTCCACTTCCACTCTCAGCTTTACATCAAAAAACTTCCACTCTCAGCTAGCTAGCTCATCTCCATAGTCCATATGCTGAATCTAGTATCATTTGAGACGCCGCCTATTGGTAGGCAGGAGAGATCAGCTAATACTACCATCACTGCAACCGCAACAGCGGCCATCAGGGGAAAGGAAGAAAGCCCCCACGACACTTGCTTCCATGGACATCTGGACCTTAGTCTTGGCATCTCCTTGTCTCATGGCGGCGGCAGCAGCTGTGACGCATCCAGCTGTGGCGGATACAAGCAGGAGGGCTTTGGTGGTCGACAGGGTAGCCGTGACGACAAGGACGGCATTATTTGCATGACCACCGCCGGCACCAGCACTGCAAATGTGGTTACCACAGGGCACGGCCATGTCGGTGATTTGACGGCATCAGGATCAGGAGGAGGTGGCTGGGCAGCGGCGTTCATGCCGAGCCCGACTGGCTTCATGCATCCATGGAGCCTCGCTGCACGGCAGCAGAAGGCTGCTGTCGAGCAAGACAGGACGCCGCCTACAACTTACATGGCAAGGTGAGCTAAAATCTTACGCTGAAACAAAGTATTTCTGCATGGCTAGGTACACCAGTTTCTACACGCAGTAAATTAAAGCACCGCATATGTTTATGATCCATGTTTGAGCATGAACTTCATATGGATAAGTTTCTCTGGTTATCTATGTCAATTGGTGTACTTCTAAAAGAAGAGACCACATTTGATTTTCAAGGGAAAAGACGATGCATGATGGATTTGATTTTGGAACTGCGTCTAGCATAGTTAGGGAAGGTTTGGAATTTGTGATATATTTGGCCACTTCTTAGTAATGGAATTTTAAGACATACATAGTTCGTCCGTGTATTCTCATTTTATCAAGCAACATGATTTCACATGGGTTATAGACATGCATATGAGGATACCAAGGGCCATAGTCTATAGATTTGCAATCATGACACAAAGAATGTATGTAGTGTAGTGGAAAAAAGGAGGATCGATCAAAGTGATCTACGTACAAATGATTGCAATCATTAACATTTTGAACCACTCATCGATGATTAGTATATTCTGCAAGCTAGTCATCGTGTGCTAGAACTACGTTTATAAATGATATATTGCAAACAGATTGTTATATATCCAAGAGCTCAAGATCGAGGAGAACTATGTAGAGTCTCTAATGTACATATAACAGATGCAGCTATACTAGTATTTCTGAGCTATTACGTCCTAAGGCAAACTTTTAAAAGTACTCCCTCCATTCATTTATCTCCTTCATCTAAGCAAAAACTTTTTATTCAAAAATCTCCTTCATATTAGCTTGGGACTTGCCCACATTTATTGTCCGTTTGCTGCTCATTGGCTACCACCCGCCTGCATTTATTGTCTCTTTGCTGTTCATTGGTTGTTCCTACCATGTGACTCCTCGTATGCGCCAAGCACGTGATGATTAAATGCAAACTAAGTGGTTTTGTTCTACTCCTTGGTCACTACGCTGAAGGCTAAAATGATGAAGATAAATGAACGGAGGGAGTATATTTCTCCCTCCATTGCAAAATAGAAGTATTTCTGAGCTTGTACGTCCTAAGGCAAACATTTAAGTTTGACCATATTTATGAAAAAAACAGTAATATTTCCGATGACAAACAAGCATCATCAATAGATCTATCGAGGAATATATTTTCAAGCATCAATTGATGTGTTTCATGTTATATAAACCTAGTCAAACATAGAACAAACTCAGAAATTAACCTATGTTGGGATGGATAGAATACTTAACTTTAGAGTGCATGCATATTAGTATCAAGTTATATATAGATACATATATGTGGGCTTTCAGCCCATCACAGATTATATTGTCTCATTTTCCTTCTATTTGGACAAGGAGAGAGAAGAAATACTCTCTCCGTTCTAAAATACAAAGGACTTGAGTTTGTTCCAACTCAAACTATCCTAAGTTTGACCAAAGTTATAGACAAAGGTATCAACATCGACCACATGAAAGACGTAAAAAATAAAAATATATTTCATACTGCGTGTATATCTATAGGTGCTCATTTGATATTCTAAATGTTATTGTTGTTCTGACCTTTTCTACAAGTTTTGGTCAAATCCATGGTACTTTAATTTAGGATAAACTTGGATTCCTTAATTATATATGAGGATGGATAGAGTATTTGACAACAACCGGATTTCCCCCACTGCCCTATTTCTCACCAATAAACTCATCAGGTAATTATTAATTTTTACACATTTTCAAAGTCATAGGTACGGTTGTCCCATACCCTATTTCTTTCAATTGTCTGGAATATGAAGATTTATTCCATTTTGTTTTCTATTTAGAGGCAAACCAAGCTAAAATTTTCAAATTTATTAGCAGAGTTCCTAGTAAAAAAACAATGGGATTCTCCCACTTTAGATGAAACTTCAATGCCACAAATAAAATGAAAGAAAAGAGAGACATTTTAGCTTTCCAAAATTAAAACTCAATATAGGAGTAACCACCATGGACAATGCAAATAGAAAAGAGCATGCATGTATACCGATATAATTCCATACACACATTGTTGTACCTTTTTTTTTGGAATTACACGGTACAACGTAGACGTCCACACACGCACGGGAATGAGTAGAAAAGCCAAACATAGGAGAACAAGGTAGATAGGTTTAGGACTATGGTCATCGTCCTGCACAAGGTAGCTGGACCACGAATGTAACGGCAGTCGTCCAGTCAAGAATGCATGCATGTGTGGGGGCAAAACTGAACGAGATCGAATGGATGGCTCTCTTGTTCTTTTGGGACCGTTATGCAGCAGCAGACGACGACGACGACGACGACGACACAGACGAGCGAGAGCAGGACGTACGTACATCGGACGGAGTAGCTCGACGAGCGAGGGAATAGATGGAATAATATCCATCGCAATCGCAGTCGCAGTGGCGCAGGGGTGGTGTGCATGGTGGGGTTGCAGCCGTGCGGGGCAGCAATGATGATGAGCGCAGCGGCAAGGCATGGCTGCCCGGCCACCCTGGGCTCCTCTGCCAGCTCTAGCTGATGCCTGCAGTGCAGTCTTTTCCACAAAATCCACTTTTTGGGTCCCAGCCTTTGTTGCCTTGCCCTGTACTACCATATGGATGTGTGCTACTACTGTCTGCTAACTAAAGTAGCTCTCTCATCAATAATTGAACAGCTTGTGCTTTGTGGCCATGCATGTGATGGGCTCATCATGCGCTTCCTTCACCCTTTTTTATTTTATTTTATTCTACTAGGATCCGTGTGTCTAATAATCTTTTAACCACTAAAATTTCGTCCAGTACTTTACGAAGAAACAACCTTAGTAGTAATACATTGTGTCAACTCCTGCAAAGTTTCCGTTTCTGCAATGTCATCCATACTTTCCTTCAAACGACTGTAACAAGTAACAACTTACTGTCTCTGTATATTTGTTTGAGACTTACTCCCTCTGTCCCCCACCCTCCCCCAAAAAAAAGACGCTATGAGATACATACTAGTCAAACTTTCTTAAATTTAACCAGCTTAAAGAAAATATTAACAATATTTATATAACTAAATAAATTTAGTATAAAAATATATTTAGCAATTTATCTAGCCATACTAATTATATATTATAAATATTAATATTTTTTATATAACAATTGGTCAAAGTTAAAAAATGTTCGACCTCTCCCTCTCGTGAAGTGAGAATGATATATTCTTTGTGGGATGGACCAAGTAGATGTTTGTTATACAAACAATTACTGTGCTTGCGGTTCGCATAAAAGTTTCACTGAAAATTGTTCATATTTGATCTCCACTTCTCCGTATGTAGTGCTCTATATTTGACATACTACATGTGCTTCGCCAAATTAATTATCTTTGCCCCTGTCATGTCAATCAGTGATGACCGTGTGGCCACATCGCCGTCGGCCGTCGGCTGGCCGCCGGTGCACACCTCCCGGCGCAACATTGTCACCGCCATGCAAGTAACCAAGACTGACGCCACCGCCGCCGACGGACCTGAGAGCACGACGACGACGACGCACGCCGCAGCCGGCGTCGAGAAGAGTGTGGCGGCGCCGCTGCCGCCGACGGACAGCACGGTGGTGGCGACACTACGGCCGCCGCCGGCGAACATGTTTGCCAAGGTGCACATGGAGGGCTACGCGATTGGCAGGAAGATCAACCTGAGGGCCCAAGGCGGCTACGACTCCCTCTCCAGGGTGCTCGCCAACATGACAACAAACTTCTTCTGCCGTAAGTACAAGCAAACTACCCCTGCAAAATTAAAACTTGTTTTATTTTTATTTCTGGAGAGGAATCCTCAAACTGAGTGGCCCAATTTGAATTAATACTCGCCCAATCAGACCAAGCCCATAAACTGAGTTGGACCAGTTCGGTTAAGATTAGCCTAACCAGCTCATGGCCAAGCTAATTTTTTTAAGGACATCTTGGAACTGAGTGGCCCAATTGGATCAATACTAGCACAATCAGCCCATAGTCTATGAAAACGAATAGGCAGGAGACAGCTGCCCACTATATATATTATTAATAAAAACAAAAAAGTGAAGCCTAAGAACAACACAAGACTGAATGACGACAACGACAACAACAAAAGATTATCAATTGTTAGAGGTACTGATTCGCAAAAAAAAGTCAGAGATACTGGTTCCAAAAAATAAAGGTTAGAGGTAGCGGTTGCTTTGAGAACTATTATATTATATTATATCATACTATATCTAGTAGATTTCTCTTGCTGCTGTGGTATTTATTTATTGCTTCAAAGTTGGATTCCAATTTCTCTACCATGGTGATATATCTCATTGATTGTTTTTAAAAAAATGGATTTCATTCTGCAAATGCAGCCGCAGACTGTTCAGGTGCAGGCACGGGAGAAAAAGATGCTCCTAATAGTGACAAGTTCATATTCCTGTATGAAGACTTTGAGGGTGACCGAATGCTGGTTGGTGACGTTCCATGGGAGTAAGTACCTGCAGCCGATTGCTTGCCATCCGCCAACTATATATATATATATTCTGGAATGGATTCTTGGCCTGCATTAATGTTACTGCAAAATGACAACTCACCATTGCTGTAATTCATAATGTGCTGAGTCCACTAGAATTTTGTACTACTGAAAAGTATAGTATACTTTGCACATGACAAAAATTAACTAGGAAAATCATGATGGTTAACAGATTAGGAATAATCATATTTAAAATTATTTTCATGTATTATATATAGATTTCAAAATTTAGAAAATATAGCGTGGAAATGCGAGTTATCCCAAAGTGGGAAAAATAATGTTGTTGTGCATTTTCTGCAGATTATTCCTAGCGTCTGCTAAAAGATTGTACATTGTCCGAAACCCAGCACCAAGTGACAAAGGTAATTGCAATATAATGTTGTTTTTGTTACACATGTTCCTAGATTGACTACCATTCATTTTTTAAATATACTAGCAAAAGTGCTTGTACGTTGCAACGGGTTGTTATGCGCTTTCAACTTCCAAATCAGCATCCGCTCACTCGTAGTTGTCTCGCCCTGACCTCCACTATCCTTGGTGTGCTCAACTACCAATAAGCATAGATTGATTAGCCTCTTGGTTGACATTAACTAAGTCTATGTCACCGTGCACATATTATTCCATCCTACCTCTTTTTGGCCCGGGCTACCGCATTTTCTCTTCTTGGGCCAAAAGCCCGCCGACAGCTTGCTCCCTTCTTTCTTTCCTGAGCACCGCGAACTCCTCTTCTCCACCCTCCTGGGCCGCAAGCCTTTCGGCCCATCACCGCGATCCCGCCCTGCCAGCCCACGCAGAGAGCTCACCATGCCCCTCGTCTTCCGATTTGGCCACAGCCCAAGAGCTAGCAGCAGCCCACCCTCTCCTTCTCTCTGTGACCCAATGACAATCAGGCTCGTTCCCTCGCTGCCGAGTGGCCCCCCGTGTTGTCATCCCCTACCTCCCTCCTTTCCCAAATTCTGCCTGCTCCTTTCCTTCTCCGGCCGAGGAGAAGCACCGAGCCGCTACTCCAGCTAGGTGTGCCCCCTTCTCCTCCGTCCAATCAAGGCGCCACGAATCACGCCTCCATCACCCCCACCCCTTCCTTTTTCTTCTCACACGCCACAATCAGGAGCCTCCATGCCCGACGCCATTAGCAGATGCACGAGTTCCATCTCGGGCCCTCTGCTCCATTCTCTGACCTATATATGCTAGCCTTGAGGACCATGCACACTCATCGCCGCCACATTGGCCCTGGCCACATCCCCTCCCTCGCTCTAGAGCCACCCCCAAACGCTGGCAACGCCATGGCGGAGGCCACTGCTGTCGACCCAATCTCCTCTCTAGAGACCTCCCAGGCCATGATTTCTTCACCCTCGACACCACAAGCTCAACTCACATCCAACAGACCGCTCCACGATGCCAATCCAGTGCTCCATCGCCTTCCTCCAAAGCTCGCCAGAGCTCCACTGCCGCCTATCATCTGTCCTCATCGACCACCACCACCAACTCGTCTCTGCCACCTAGATCTTCACTGTCATGCTTACCAGGCCGAGCTTGGCCTCCACCACGCGGTGGTGACCCCTGCCCACCAGAGCACCATCCCGGTGGCCTCCTAGATGCACACCGCCATGCGGGCACGTGCCCTCCCCTATCACGATGGTGGCCAAGAAACAGAGCCACGTGATGGACATGGACGTCCGATCGACTCCCGACGCCACAGATCTCTTCTTGACCCACGGTTAACGAGGTATCGAGTGGCGATGGTGGTGTGTTTTTTTGGAGAGGACGGAGCGGTGGTGACGTGTGTTATGGAGACAGGAGTGGAGGAGTGCGAGTGCAAGCGGGGCAAGTGAGTGGGCTTCTAGTTGGGCCAAATGAAAAACAGGGTGGAGAGAAATTTTGCCTTTTTAATATTAGGTATAGATAAAGACAACAGTGACTACCATTCATGAATCAACGTTGCTTATACCATGATATGGTTGTTACACATTTTCTTTTCAGGTCAAGGTGAAAGGTGACAAAAAAATATAAAACCGAAGAACCAACACATGACTGAAGGCACTCTTCAAGCAAGTGGTCACAAGGACATGAGCATATATGCACCATATCCTTGCACATCTCTTGATTTGGCATATATAGCTCCGAATTATGTACTTTTCTTCTTGTACTAACTATTAAGTGAGGTAGCTAGTATCTACGTGAGTTATGTTGTACCGTTGTTGTTTCCTAATCAATGTGCATATAATTTTGATCGTTATGTAAGAAAAAAATCTAGAAAGGAAGAAACATGCTGTCAACATTGGTCTCAGCAGTGATAAATAAGGCAGATATATGACTTGTTAACCACATTGTGTTTATCATGTTTCACCATTTTTCAAATATCATCTTGCATACCAACTCAGTATTATGTGACACCAAACCCTAAAAATTGAAATTCCAATTGGGTTTTGGTCCTAGAATAATTATTTAATTTTCTTTACTTTGGTCATCATACTTAGTTAACCAAGCAGCCCGAAGAGCTTCGAACAATGTTTGATTAGCCCAAGGTTTAACCTAGGCATTATTCATTTTGCTCTATCACCACACATGAGCTATTCAACCCACCTACAGCTCACCATCAACCCTGGTCAAGGCCAGCTTTGTAGTTTTGGGAGCCCTAGGGTAGAAGAGATAATATGGCCCTTTTCACAAATATTCTTTTTTACCTGCAACGTGATAAAGAATATAGTAGTACTAGAAACATGTACTTAATTCTTGAAAAATGTTGATAATATAAACTAAAAGAGTAGTCAAATGAAACAAGAATGATTATCTTAGCTAAAAACCAAACTTCCCACAACTTCATTGATAATAATTCTCCAGTTCTATAAAACAAAACTCGTTTGAACAATTCTGATGCAAAAAAACTCCAGTCTTAGAATCTTACTTGACATATTGGCATAATACACAATTAGAGTTACTTTGTTCTTCATGTTTCACATCTAGGTACATATCCTAGATAATAGAGAAATAATTGGCTAAGAAAATAACTAACAAATACATAGAATTAGAAGTTTAGAAACTCTAACAATCTATTAATCTAACATGCTAAGAATTTAACTAATAATACACAATGGATTGATAATGAGAAACTATGTGAAGGCACAAAATTTCCTGAGTGGCTAGGCCACTTAGCAATAGGAGAACAGCAAAGTGTGGTTGCGTGATGTATATATGCGATATTGTGGGTCCCGTCTTGGCCTAGGCCCTAGGATGTTGCCCCTCCCGTCTAGGTGCCAAGCCAGACATGACCTCGGTTGACACGCGCAGACCACCTAGTCCAGTAGATAGCCTACAGGCTACAACTTGTAGCTTGTCGTGGACCATTTGGCTAATAAACGCTTTTCGGTACCCACATGTAGTTGGTCACCTCCAAGCAACCCAACACTCCCAGTGGTTGCACAACTCACCACCTCACCAACTACACACCAGTCCTATGCCATTCACTACTCAGTACTCCAATGCCCTAGACCTCAGCTCCTAGTGCTTTTGGATCCCGCCATGCTACGTAAGCACAATCATACTCCTAGTGTCACCGACCTTTCTCCTAACCGAAATACTAACCAATAGAAAATTCCAAACTATCGGTCACCAAAACTTTTGTCATTAATCCAATTCATTTTAAGAGGACAGAATATTTCTTGAAATAACAAACTGGATTTCTGATCATAAATGAATGCCCACCCTAATTCTTGGTATTCTTAAGTTTCAAGTAAATGGTGTGCATATCCTAACTCTATCACAAACTAAATAATGGTTTTAGTCTTAACATCTAAACCATATTTAGTTTACTAAGAAAAAAGTCACATGCAGTGGTGCTACATAGATGGACACGACGGTTGGTTCACAAGCCTTTCAACCTTTACCACTTCAAACCTTAGGTACTGTGGTCGAGTAGTGGTGCTATTTGCTAACAAAAACAATGATTACTATGAAATTCCTATATCTTAAATTTATTATTCCATATTCTTATTTTTCTATACAACACTAGAACATGCCCATCTCCGAATATCTTTCAACCCTTAATAATCCCGAGCAACACTCGATCTCCATACCTCCACAAAATTTATACATCTAATCCCAACAAAAAAGAATAGTACTAGTGTTGGCTTCAATATACAATGGAAATTATGGTTCAACACGAAGTGACTTGAAGCATGTGAATTGAAAGAGGGTATCATAATCAAGGCTATTTTATTTTTTGGGCATAATTGATAGAAGGTTTATGTGAATTGAAGACTCCTTGTCAATGTATGAACAAATGGTTGGGACATTCCTAAAGGTGCAATCATCGGTATGAGCAATGGATCAATAAAGCAATGAAGTTCCCAACCATCAAATTAATATATAGAAGGCAAACTATTTGTGTCAGGCACTATAGTTGAGTAACATATTATGCAAGGCAAGATGGTGAAGGGTCGAGATGGTGGACTAGAGGGGGGTGAATAGTCCTTTCTAAAAATAAACACGTCGGCTAACCGAAACAAATGCGGAATTAAACTTATCGGTCTAGCCAAGACTTCACCCCTCTAACTAAGTTCTCAAGCACCTTAGAAATGATCCTAATTAGGCAACAAAGGTGCCGGGCTAGCTAGTGCTATCCTAAACAATTCTAGCTTGCAAGGTCACACAAACCTATGCAACAAGTACTTTCAATCAAACCGTGGAGCACCTACACAAACTAGTGAAGCAAAGCGCACAGAGCCTAAGCTCACTAGCAAAGCTCAATAACAAGGAAACCAATGACAAATTAGAGCGCACAAAATACTTAACTACACAAACTAAGCAATGTGACTAACAAGGTTACACAAACCAAATTAGCCACGCAAGAGGATACTTCTAGCTACACAAGCAAGAAGATAACTAGCAAGCTACACAAGCAAACTTGTCACAAGAGCAACTACACAAGCACTAGTATATGAATGTAAAAAACAAGCTTGTGTATCAGAGAGCAAACCACCGAGAAGATGAATGCAAAGTTGACACGATGATTTTTCACCGAGGTTCACTTGGTTGCCACGAAGCTAGTCCCCGTTGTGTCGACCAACACTTTGTAGTTCGGCAGCTAATCGGTCACACACCGAGCCTCTCAAAAGGCGCTGTAAGAACCCACTATCAAGTGTGGTAGCTCAATGACACGATCTACTAGAGTTGCTCTTCGCAATCCCCGCGGGGTGAGCACAATCCCCCTTACAAAGCTTCTCCGGAGCCTCGCACAATCTTCTTGCGAGCTTCGACGGAGCCACAAGCCACCAAGCCATCTAGGAGGTGGCAACCTCCAAGAGTAACAAGTACCACCGGCTTGCAACACGATCACCTAGTGCTACTCGATGCAATCCTCACGATGCAACACACTAGAATCGCTCTCTCACTCGATCCGATGAACACTATCAAGCATGAGTGAGTTAGAGGGCTCCCAAGCACTACCACATAAGCCACCAAGGCCAAAGTGTGCTCAGCTATCTCAGCCTGGCCGCTCAAAGCCGGCCAACACATCTATTTATAAGCCCATCAACGAATATAGCTGTTACCCCTTCACTGGGCATTTTTCGCGAGCGACAGACGTGCCATCCCGCGTCGGTTGCACCATGAGCTGCCACGCGTCCCTGCGCTTCAAAAACCAATGGTCGAGTCCCAGAGCGACAGATGCGTCCGACGTTCCGCGCCCTCAGCGTCCGTCGCGTGACAGAGGCGGCACAGAGAGCTCTGCACCGCGCTCCAGCCGACAGACGCGTCTAACGCTTCAGCGACAGACGTGGCCCGGCGTCTGTTGCTGCCAACGCCTACACCGCCTCCACAACGCGCAGCCGACAGACGCTGACGTCAGCGTCTGTCGCGCGAATGCCCGCGCGTCCGTTGCCTCGTCCTCTGCCTGGCTGACCTAGGTAAGCCGACAGACGCTAGGGCAGCGTCTGTCACCCTCGGGGCTAGTGTCTGTCGCTCATAAATCAGTGAAAAAATGATCGCGCGACGTCACCACTTCTTCCAACTTTCGGCGTAAAGGAAAATGGGCATTTCAACTCTTTGAAAAAGCCTCTCAACCGCTCAAACTCCATCGCCTTTACAAATGTGCCAACACCAATAAATGTTCACCACCTTGTGCACGTGTGTTAGCATTTTCACAATCATTTTCACAAAGGAGTTAGGCACTCAACTTGTCTCGCCACTCGATCCTAACACGTATGCAAGATTAGATGGCTCAAGTGGCATTAGATGACTGATATGCAAACAAGTTTGCCCCTCTTAATAGTACGGCCATCTATCCTAAACCCGGTCATTAACTTCTCTACACACCTATGACCGGTGAAATGGAAATATCCTATGGTTATACCTTTGCCTTGCGCATTCCATTCCAACTCCTCCGACGTTGATGCAACACATGCACCAACCAATCACCAAATGATATGATCCACTTCATATCATCACGTGATTGTATTGGTTCATCGATCATGATCTCACTTGCTCTTCACCGTTGCCTCGGTCCATCGGCGCCAAGTCTTGCCCAAGCTTCACCGTCACACGCGGTCCCTCGCTTCAAAGCCTCCGACTTGCCCTTCACACTTGCAACAGGTCCATCGAGCCAAGCCTCATCTCGATCTTCTCCACTTTGGTCACATGACTCCATGTCATGTCTCATATAGCTCCTTCATGACACAATTACATGTGGACTAATCTCCTATGTATCTCACATAACCACATATTAGTCCACCTAAGTTGTTACTCAATTACCAAAACCAAATAAGGACATTTCAGATGGTTACACTAGCCTAATGATTTTACCCAACCATCTTGTGATGAACTTTGATAGCATGATGATAAATTAATAGATTTTTCAACTAGGTCTTATTGTTCTTTGTGTTTACTATAAAATGCCCTCTTTTTAATTCTCTATAAGTTATACCTAGTGTAATAGATAAAGGAAATCTTGATTGAAAGTGAGCTTTTTTATTTTGTTTGTTTTGTGCAAACTAATGTTTAATTAGCCATATAGTGTCCACCTTTCCTTAGTGTTGGTAGATTATATGATGCTACTATTATATACAAAATGTAAAACATATTTAAATTTTTTCTTACACTTGAAAATTAAGAAACCTTAGTATAGTTAACAATATTATTTAATTTCACTAATTTGATTACACTGATTGCATATTTACCATGATCTACATAATTACAAATCTGTCTCTTGTTCATTTTTCTGTCTTTTCTCCTCCACACAACTAGTTTAATATATGCATGGAAATCTAAAAAATATTATATTTCAATTAAAATTATGTATCCGCCTACTATATGTTAGTTGAATATTGCACCCAAAGAGTGATCAATGATCACTTTTCATAATACGACACCAATACAAGTGCAATAGAGCAATATTGGATCCAAGATTTTACCTAACAGAATTGTTTTATCATGTTTTTTAGTGAAACAATGATGAATTTAATCTGTGAACAACAAGAGGAAGTATTGAAATTTTTGTGGATTGGTACTTCGAGTGGAAATTTTTCTACAATGCACAATTTGTATCAACTATGGAGTAATATATTCAATACAAGGTGGAATATTGATTTTCATAAACATATGATGAGATATGATTTGTATTTATTGTAAAATAAAGAGAAAATTCTACAAAAGCGTAGAACCTATGAAGGAAACAAACATATAATACAGACAAACCGGTTTCATCACCATGCTATGGTGTGTAAGAAAGCAACTTAAGAAAACCAGTTGATTTGTTTTCTACACGTAAAGAAGACAACAAACCTTGTGGCGGCATATGTACTTGTGAAGGTCAATTATTATGTAACATAAATGCAATGTAACATTTTTTAAAGAGTAAGATATGCTGAAATTTATTCATAGGACATTAAATGTTATAGATATACTTGTAAGTCAACCACATATTTTCAATTGAGCCCCTTATACTATTGAAAATATATATGTGTGTGCAGATGAAAAGACTATCTATCTTGGAATAATTTTTTAAAATACTATATTATACAAGGGTAGTTGTGAAAAATGGCTATGCTAGCTGAACTTCATTTAATAGTAGGGTCACTCCATGTGTTATAAATACCCACAGTTGGCATTCGACTAGGTATGCCTATTGTGGTCTGCACGGATATCATCTGTCAAGGTTAGGAGAAACCTTGCATCCCTACATTTCATTTGTTTCCATTTTTTCAATATTAGAATCAGTATTCTCTCTTTGACACAAGATATGCAATTTTTCCTAGTGACAACTAATTTGGGCATCTTAATAGATATATATCAGAGCGTACTAGGAGTCCGGCACTAATCTCTTATGGATGAGATCAAGAGTACCAATACTTCTGTTACTCTTGAGGTTGAGGTGCGTCCTAGATTCTCATCATCAAGGTTTGTGAAGGTTTTCATGCAAGGTGAAGTTGTCGGGAGGAAGATAAATCTGGCCACTCACCAGAACTACGCCTCGTTGTCCTTCACCTTAAAAAGATTAGGCAACAACTATTCTAGTAAGTAAAACTTCTCCGTACACATCTTTGGTCAATATGTCGATGTAGTTGTTCTTGATTCACTTGGATTTGTACCATTAATTGAATAAATCCTTGACTATGATCCATCCAACTCAACATACTTGTATACACCTAGATTGATATCCTAGTTTCTAACTTATATCACCCTAGCAACCAATTTATAGAGGATCTAGATTATAAATACTATCTAGTAATTATGGCACATATGTAATCTTTGAAAATCTTGAGTCAATTTCTTTCTTCTGATGTATGCAAAATCATGAGGAGCAAGAATTGACATTAGAGTATCTTGTAAAATTACATCTTTTAATTGGGATCATGCACTCAGAGGATCTATTATATAATGTTTTGCTGATTTTCTCTTGAAGTGGAAAACAAATAGTAGACTACCATAATTGTGC
The DNA here is from genome assembly GCA_022457205.1 of Saccharum spontaneum. Taxonomy (NCBI): domain Eukaryota; kingdom Viridiplantae; phylum Streptophyta; class Magnoliopsida; order Poales; family Poaceae; genus Saccharum; species Saccharum spontaneum. Next base: position 29,654,157 of record CM039595.1, on the reverse strand, counting down.
ATCAACTGTGAGCGTAGCTGGAGGTATGATGGGTGCACAGCTCCATTTCGTAGGTTCACGTCATGTTTGGCTCTATTTTTTGGCACCTTTTTTTTTTCTTAATATAGAATTATAAGGTTCGGTGCCTCCCACTTTCTACTTTTACAAGTACTTCATCTATCAAAAGTGTTCTTCTATAGAGTAAGTGTTATTGGATTCACTTCCATTTTTCATGTAACACAACTATAGATTTCTTACAAAATCATTATAAATTTATTTAAGGACACACAACCACATACGTACATCACAGTTTAAAAATGTATATAATCAAGTTCGAATATGGCCATACTGAATTATTCGTTTTTCTTCAATTTTATAGTGCCATCATGTGAACTTAATGGGTTAGTAAACAATGAAGTTGATGGGGCAGATGACAATAACTTCATTCTTTTCTATGATAACGTGGATGGTGATCGTTTCTTCCTTGGGGAAGTTCCATGGGAGTGAGTCCTTCAACTTCTCTCTCCCACTCACTCTTCCTCCCTCGATGTATATATGTTTCGTTTTGTCTCTCCTTTCCAAATTACCAACAATGCTTGTTATGTAAAAGTAGTAACAAGTTAATACTGCAGGATTTTTGTCATTTCTGTCAAGAGGATCTACATTGTTCCTGTTCCACAAGAACAAGAGAATGGTGCGCACAGTAACACGCATTACCTTACATGCTTCGTTTCTGAGTCATATGAATAAAAAACTAAAGAAGTTATATTGTATATTTTAAGCACTTAGTGCATCATAAGTTGTTATTATCTTATACAATGCCGAACTCGTTATAATATGCTAAGGTAACAGAACTTTTTGCTGGCAGTTGCGGACAATGAAGAGGAAGAGGAAGAAAGAGAGAATGGTGACGGCAATGTTGCTATTTCTGCTGCTCCCCTAGATGGAGATGATGTCCCAGCTAATGATGATGAGGAGGAGGTTGTTGATGATGGAGATGCTATGGCCAATACTCTTGCTGATGGAGTTTCTGAGGAGTAGCCAACAAATATGAAAAATAAGCGGCATGCAAGCATGGTTGTGTTTGAAGCTTAGGTGTTGCTTCGTAGCCAACACAAATTTCAAATGGACAACCGTAGTTTCTACTGCAGGCTTGTTTTGCATGGTTGAACTATTTTTAGTTAACTCATGATATGCGCACTTTACATAGTGCATGCAAGTTGGACACCGAATAAGCTGAACCTTATCATGCTATAACCTGTGTTCTACCGGTTTAGCGATGTATCTCTTGGAAGCTTCTTGTGGCCTCAAGAACTAGTGCTTCTAATTGCTTTCCTTTATTTATTCTTTCCTCTCATGATACCTTGTTGTGGAAAAATTAAATACATGCTGACCACTGTCTAGTAATGGTCAAGATTGCTTGGCAACTAGTGCTTCTGACATTGTTTCAGGTTCTTCAAATAAAGTTCAGAAGCATTAGCAATTGAGAGGATTTTGCAGGAGGTCATGCAAGAGCAGAACCTACACTTAAATTGAGAAGCTAGGACTCCCCAAGAATAATTTCTCCCAAAGTTGGCCCTCTGTGTAGTGCATCGAAGTTCCTCAACAGCCAAGTCGGTCTAAATCAAGTGTAAGACGACCGTTCTGAAGCTTGGGCCAGGCTTGGGCCATCATCTTATTCTTGTAACACTCTACCTGATGTTGCCTTTTTTTCCAGCACCTGCATTTTTAGAAATCTCTGGAACACATTCCCTATACATGGTAAGGTGTCACTTGGATGGACCATTTTTATTGCTTGTTCAGTGGAAAAATGTGCCCTTTTGACATTTTGATTCATGACTTTCCTCCTTGTGGAGTTGACCAAGTACTTCTTGTCCATGTGGAAATACATGCTTTTGTGAAATTCATCTTTATCCATAGAAACTCTTATGTGTTTTGGTGGGAAAGCACGATTAAGTGGATACAATTTTGTGCAAAGTCCCGATCTCTTGTTGATTTGCTATAGAATTGGGGGAAATTCTTTGAGTAGAACCAATTTTGTAAAACTATTTGGTGAACCATCAAATGCCTTGTTGAGTTTCCATCCAAGCGATTTGTGCAGTTAAATCTGGAACTATACATGAGTTATATCATATATCTTCTGTGTGGCCCTATCATAGTAAGTTGATTACATTAGCAAAAATTTCTCAATTTCATTGACACATGAAACAATTATTTTTTAACAATCATGACTTGTTGATTATTTCTAAGACTTGCAAGTATTTAGTCTTCATGCTAGTGCATCACCTGTATTAAGTTCCCACTATCTGGAGACTTAGATGAAATAATTGCAATTATGTGTTTATTTTCCTTCTCCCATATGGTAACTTGTTTCTTTTATTCTTTTAAAAAATCTCATTTGTAGCAATCCAACGCTGCTGGTTTAAACATGACTTTTCATACCATTCTCTTTTTCTTGGCGGATTAACTATGTCACACATAATACAATCATCTTATCTTTGTTATTTGTTTTTTATTCGACAGTTTGAGGGCCATTCATCATCCAGCAAGTGACTATGTCCGAGGAATAAATGACCTTGCTATGCCATATGCTTGGTCGCATTTTTATTGGAAAGCCTATAGGGCAACATGGACACCTGGTCTACGGGCAATCTTTCTCCGCATGACATGTCTAACTACCAAATAGGCTATTATTGGTGTCTTCGATAACAGTCTGCTTCGATGTGAGAAATGTGCTGTTCCGAAAGAGTGCCTTCTGTTACCCTTGCGCAGGAATTCAGAGCCCTTTTTAGACTGAAGAAACTTGTTCATCATAAAGACCGTAATGTTCCACTGATTCAGCTTTTCTGGCAATTTGTTTTCCTACTTAATAACTGCAGTATGTAGTGGCTTTAATACTAAAAATAATTCTCGAAACGAGATCTTCTTGTAATCTTACAGAATTATTTCTCCCCATATAGTATACTGAAAACCATTTTTTTGGACATCTTATTTTGGGTATTTGCAGAACCAGTGTCAAATCACAATTAAGAACAATGACTAGAATTTCTTCAGTTTGCCTTCTGTTGGTCCGATTGCACTATGCCACGGGAGGTTTGTCTTGCAGCACCTAATTTTGCACTTCATACATACACACACACACATTAAATTGTTATCTTGTGACAAAATTGCAGGTACCCGTTCATCTTGTCACACACCTGTGGGGTACATATCCTGCTGAAGGAGACTATCTACCAGATGAATTTCCTTGTTTACATACAGTAAGTTATGGCACCCCTTAGTAACTAGTTTCTGCAAATCCTCATCGAGTTGTTAGATTTTTCAAGTTTCTTATGTTAAGTTTCAACCCGTTTTAATTGTCCTCCTCAGTGGTCAGACCAAGCTGCTGAAATTGGATTTCTAGGAGATGTGGTGTTCCTCCATCACCTTCCCACTAGGGCCTGAGCGCACGATGAGCTCTGAGATTTGGTTTCGGGTTTGGGACGTAGATAGATACATGTTCAAGAGCTCTGAGATTTGGATTCTCCCTTGTACCTGATACTACAGAGGTTCTTACCCAGTGGCATACTATAAGATATAAGATGGCAGTTCCTTGTCTGTGAATTATTTGCCGTGGCTGGCTTTCATTTGCTATGATTTCCGCACAAGGCACAATGCCGACGAGTGAAAGATACTACATGGTACAATCAGGTTATCGTGTTTAATTTGGATGTCTTCACAGCATGTTCCATGTATCTGGACACACGCTATGTTCAGGTTTAGAGAATCTCTGTTGTACTTGGCAGAAAGCTAAAATGACACGTATAATAGAGGGAGTATCTATTTAAAAAATTATTTCAGTGAAAAATAGAGGAACTTGAAAACCGACCGTTCGGCAAGGTTGTGTTCTTTTTATTTGAGGTGAATATAGGAATGTGAAAAGATATCAATATTTATTTCCTCAGATACCTATATTTATTTCCTCTGCACAAAACAAGTTCATTAATTACTACTACTAGGTTGGCAGATCTCACCATTTTTGTCTGTGTGTGGTGGCGGGTGGTTTTCAGACTTGCAGGCGTCGTCACAAATTCACATTTTCAATGTTCACTTCCATGGAGCAGATTGAAGACTAGGAAAAATGCGATGCAGAAATAATTCTAACCTCTTTAGATTAACCAGTCGAGATTACAGTATTGTGCTTAATTACTTAGAGAAGCAATGTTTGTGCATCGCCCGTACACTAAGAAAAACATGCCTCCCATCCCATGTCGCTCTAGGTGACAGATAACCAACCATCCACGGCCGAACAGTAGGACAAATGCTCCATTAATTCCTCCAATTCTCTACATCTTTTCCGTCCAAAAAAAGTTGTTACATTTTGTCATGTCCATCAGCCGGATGCATTTCCTGACCTCCTTTTGATTTTCAAAAAGGTAGCTAGTTCGACGGACATATTTTGTATTTATCTAGGACACATGTACATATTATAAAATATGTTTTGCACTAGATCGTTTTTTAAATTGCATTATTCCGTATTTCTCTTTTATGGTAGGAGAGTGGAGATGCGTTCTGTTGCAGATCAAAATATGAAGGGAGGCATGTGACAAAGATGTACAAATGTTTTTTTTTACAATAACAAAGATATACAATTAGCACAGAGGAATTTGATACTCCAGTTAGCACAGAAGTAGTTGTCACAGAAATAATATCCGAATTTGTACAACAAACTCCATTGGAATCGAGTTGAACTGTGAAGGTTCGTGAGTCGTAACAAATAGCAGACCAATCATTCGAAGTTTGGCGTCGCCGGCTGTCTCAATCTGTGAGTGTGTCTCCCAAGAAAGCGCAGCCATGCATGGTCAACATGTCCAACCTGCACGGCCCAACACGCCAACAATCTGATCTTCATAATTATACTAGTATCAAACTCTGCTTCTTCTTTTTTCTTCTTTTTCTTCTTCTTGTTCGCTTGGCAATTAAAATCTGAATACATTTGTTAAGCAAAACAGCCTTGATTCGAGTGACAGACAAATCCAAATCCTTTAAAAAACAAGATGTGCCTTTTCAGAGGGAATCAAGTCGGGTGTGCTTCACCTAATCACTATAATTTAACGCTGCTACTAAACATAACAACTCCGGACTGAGTTTTATAGAAAAATGGATTAATTCCATTTTAGCCTCTCAACTAATTTTGACTTCAAACTATAAAACCGTCGAACTTTAGCACCTCAACTACCAAAACCTCAATTATGACCCTAGAGTCGTCTAAAACCAATCAAAACCAGCTCGGGGGTGCCAAAAAGTTAGATGGTTTTAGTTAGGGATCAAAATTAGATAAAGACAAGAATTGAAGGACCAAAAAATTAACCTAGCATCAGCAATAACAATATCACTGTAAGTTTCTTTTTACCGGGCAGTGTTCTACCTACAGTATAAAACCCCAAACCACTTCATTCTTCTCTCACTCAGCTCAAGCACACTCATCCAAGGAGGGGTCTTTCTTTCCCCACCTCTGTCTCTATGTTGCAGCAATTTTTCACCACATTGTTCATGGAGGGGCTTGATTTTTGAAAGATTAACATGATCTCCTTGATTTAAGGTGAGTAACTAGCAATCCTTTAAATTTGTAGCTTGTTTTGTTGGTTATATTGTCTTTTATTCTCATTCTTATTCTTCATCCATTTTAGAGAGCATTCCTCATAGAATTCTTCATCAAGGCATCCAAATTTCGGTGTATCTATTATACTGGTATTTTAAAGCTAGTGCCTATCTCGAATTCGAATTCGTATTCAAATATACTTGATTTTAATGATAACATGTAGATTTACTTATCGATATCTTTTATAAAAAAATAACATATATATTAGTAAAGTCATTTTGACCCCTCCACTCTTTCCTTTGTCTAACTTTGGTACTTCAACTATCAAAATTGTTCAATTTTGACCTCCAAGCTGGTTTTCAGTGGTTTACAAATGGCTCTAAGTTCAAAATTGAATGATTTTGATAATTAAGGTGCCAAAGTTAGATGTTTTTGTAGTTGGAGGTCGAAGTTAGACAAAGACAAAAGTTACAAAAGTTAACGGGTAAAAAATAGACTTAATCCTAACAGAACTGAACTTCCAGAAACGTTATGCGTGTCATGGCCTTAATTTGTTGCCAGTGCCTTTCTAGTTTGCTGAACGGAAAAAGAAAAGAAAAAGACATTGTCTTTACAGTTTCCACGGAAACAAAGAGGGAAAAGGCGCTGTCTTTCTACCTTTGCAAGGTAGAGTCCTTTTGTTTAGCACAAATTTCATGGTGTTTAATTAAATCATTTTCGTTTGAGAAACCACCAGAGACAAAACCTCAAGTATTTTCGTTTGAGAAACCACCAGAGACAAAATCTCAAGTTACCCCTAGCATACCTACTACAAAGTTGTACGGTGTAAAATATATCACTGCCTCAGTTCCAAATTATATTTTGTTTGAATTTTTTGACTGAAAAGTTTGACCACTCATCTTATTAAAAAAATATGTGTAAATATACGCCAATTTAAGTCATGCTTGAAGAACTTTTATTAATAAAGCAAGTCATAACAAAAGAAATGATATTTTACGCAAAGTTTTGAATAAGACGAGTGGTCAAATATTTGGTCAAAAAAGTCAAATGAATTGTAATTTGAAACAGAGGGAGTATTTATAAGAGCAAGACTGTCCCATGTTCCATCAATTATGACCAACCCTAAATCTCCATCCAATATATGCCGCTTACGAATTTGATACTCTCTCTGCTTCTGATAAAGCAATTTTTAGAGTTGTCTTAAGTTGAAAAATTTTTGACCAAATTTATAGAAAAAAAGTATAAATACTTGTGACACCAAATGAGTACATTATGAAAATATAGTTTATGATGTATCTAATGATACTAATTTGGTATCATAAAATTAAATGCTTTTTCAATAAATTTAGTCATTTTTTTTAAAAAAAACTTGACTCAAGACAACTCTAGAAATTGATTTATTTAAAGATGAAAGGAATAGACAAGTATAAATAAAATATCTAAAAACATAATAATGGGCCTGTTTTTTTGATTCAATAATTGACCTGTTGGTATAGCTTATAAGCTGCTTATGGCTAAAATAAGCTGAAACTAATAGCCAAACAAGATGCTTTTTTTTAGTTTGTTTCGGCCACGCTTATTTCCATAGCTTTCATTTGTACTAAAAAGCAGAAGCTGGATCAAACTAGCTTATTTTAACCGCCACTTTTACTCTATTTGTACAACTTATCTAGGAATCGCTTTCTAGATAAACTGTACCAAACAAGGCCAATATATTTCAAAGATCTTATAATAATATCTTAAACCACTCGATTAACTCTAGCAACTGACCATAGGCCAGGCAAAGGGTGCAGACCGGAGGCGGGGTCTAACAGTGGTAGGGATTTGATATTTAAAATTTGAAACTTCCAAAAAATTTCCCGCCAGACTCGCTGCAACGACAGACCCATGCAAAGAAAACATGGAGAGAAGAGCACGGCTAGGATCGAAATATTAACAGCCAAAACCCGAAGGAGAGGTGCATGTCGATGGTTGACTAAATTGACTTGCTATATGAAAATCCTTAGGGATGAGTGTGATATACTCCTGGTTAATTAGATTAGCTGGTCGTGAAGCTAGTAATTTATTTTACAAAAAAAGCGTATTAAAGCAAGGGTACAAACAGATTGTGATGGCCATTATTGCTGTTGGGACACAAATATATGAGTCGCGGAGGCTGAGCACCACCATAACCCGAAAAGACTAATGTTGTAAATCGCACGAGAAACAATCTGCAGGGATAATGCCGGAAAGCTTCGCCTGCGCCCCCTAGTCAGGCGAAGACTCAAGGACAACGGCGAAGGTCCCGAGTGGCGCAGGCTCGGCGTAGGGCAAAGGCGAAGACATCAACACGAAGGTGGACAGGAAGACCTGGGAGGCGGCGGGAATCGATGAGGGCTTACACCGACCGAAGGGGGATCTCCCATGGCGCATGGATCCTGAGTGGCAAATGGGCCTCCAATGGATACGGGATAAAGGCCCATAGAGCAAGGCAGTTGGCGAAGAAGAAGACCCAAGATGCCCTCAGAGATTTGTTTGTGTACAGGAATAATATGCCCGTGTTGCCTAGGGGCACAATTATAAAAGAACCTCATCATATACCGTGACCTATAAAAGGGGGGAGTGAACCCCATATAAACAGGCGGTTGAAAGCTATTTATGAAACCCTAGATTTGGTGGGCCCAGCTCTCATTGTGCTATACTGTTCTGAGCCCTCGGTCTTGGCCGGAGGTCTCCGCCCTGCACCCTTACTTGTTAGGGGCAATTCCCCAACAATTGCTATATAGTATAACAGTATATGGTTGCGTCCGCAGCTGTAACAAAAATAGTTCTCTTAGAACAAAAACAACTTTATTATGTATAAAAGACGAACGTCTTTCATAAATCCATGCTAAACTGCAAAACCTACAACCACCGTTTATACGGGAAAGTATCTGTAGTGGCTTCCTCCAAGGCTCAGGTGGTGGCACTGACCTGACGATCAAATCTAGCTAAGCCCGTGTTTAGTTCCAAAGTTGGTGCATCCAACTTGGAACAATGCGCGGCACGTCGTACTGTAGCAACTTTTGTTTTTATTTGGTAAAAATTGTCCAAACATTGATTAATTAGGCTTAAAATGTTCGTCTCGCAAAGTACAACAAAACTGTGTAATTAGTTTTTTTTTATTTCATCTATATTTAGTACTCCATGTATGTGCTGACATTTTGATATGATGGGGAATCCTCTTTTTGCATAGTCAAATTTGGGTGTAGGAATTAGGAACTAAACAAGCCTAAAGTGATGTAGTTGGTTTCTGTTCTCAGAACCAAATGGAATCTGAGATCTGACACTCCAGTAGTTAAAACACTCCCTACCATGCATAGCAGATTGACCCGTCACCTCAATACAGACAAACACTACACAACTGCCAAAATGTGAGGTTACGGATCACTCGTACCAACCAGGGGCGAATCTACGTGGACGCGTCGGGGTCGGCTGACCCCGACGACTTGCTAATTTCACCTTATACCTGTACTTTTTCACCAGCGTTGATCACATTAAAAAAATATGTTGACCCTAGCAGCCCAGCAGAGCTAAGTTTAACAGCAGCTCAATTTGTGAGATGAAAGGCCTGCGCTGTAGGCCACAGAGCCCAATGTCGCAAGGGAGAAGGCCAATGGTTGCAATCGTCAATGGACAATCGGTGCTGGTGGCTTGCAGCAGCCCTGCAGAAACATGGATGATTTTTCTCCCTGCATCCGACCTTCCAACTTCCGCGTCAGCGCATCGCGCAGCGTTCTCGTCGACGTCATGGTTCCGGGATTGCGACCTTCGCGAGCCGGCAAGGGCAGATGGCGGACGGCCGCCGGCGGTGGCACCGTCGTACTGCATCTTATATTACTGTACTAGTGTACTGAGTAATATAAGATGCGTGTTGTTTACTTAGAAATTGCGATATTACACAATTTGTGAGTAATCCTTAGTATATGGTTGTATGGTGGTTGGAAAAGCGAGAAGAATTCAGCCATTTTAAGGTCACGTACCACCGAAAATCGAATACTCAAATAGTCAAATTCAAACGGAAGGGTCCATACAACAAAAACGGTACTGCAGTGACTTGTGCCGATCTTCACTTGGGTCATCGGGTTGGTACAACCAAAAGATCCGTGCCAAATCTCCGTTTTAAGTCATTGCAACACTACTGGTACACAGTACCCAGACCATCTGTACCGACATTTAGGACCTGTTTGAATGCCGAAGAATTATCTCTGCGAAATTCCTGCAATTCAATCAAAATGGGTCTCTGCAAGTCAATAAATAGATTTTCTTACTAACAGTTCCCTTTACAACTGACAATAGAAATCCATTCTAAAAAATAGCACAGAAAAATAAAAAAATAGTGCCCAGGTAGCACCATTGAAGAATCCCACGCACCACAAACAAGTCATGATTTTCTGTGTGAAACTACTAGCTTGTGTGATTTCTGATATTTAAGGGTGTGTTTGGTTGAGCTATCAATTCTGGAAAATTTGTTGGGAACTGTGAGTAGTGGGAAAGCTGCTCTCGGTTATGGGCTATGAGAAAGCTGAAAGTGTCAACAACCCATCAGGTCATCTTCAACAAGTCGTGATTGTGGTGGAGCTCCCGTGAAGGGTGGCGGAGCTAGGAGTGGAGATCTCATTAGCGGCGGAGCTGCTCGCGGCGGGGCTTTTTGGCTTTTGGGAAGCAAAAGCAGCGCCCAAAAGCCCAACCAAAGAGAAAGGGGCCTTAAATCAATAACACACCCTCCCCCCCTATTGTGATTCTTTCTTACAATCTCACTACACAGTCGTCGTTTTTTATGAGACCCAACACAGACGCAGACACTCGTATACACGAGTGCACACTCACTCTATCAATGCACGCATGAACACCCGTCCCCATGTGCACCTCCGAAAAACTGAGTTGGACCAGTGAGATTGACGAAGTCACCACATGCACCTCAGTTTATGTCAAAGGTACATAACTCGAACAGACATACAATTTTGTAGTTCACAACCTTTTCATTTAAAATCATTTAAATTCCACTAAATATGTTTGAATTTCCCACATTGGAAATTCAAATTTCGAAGGACCTCAGATGGAGAAACAACAAAAATCAAAGTTGTAGATCTCGTAGAGATATTCATCTTTGTAGTTGATAACTTATTAATTTGAAATCATCTATCCAAGAAAAATTATGTTTGAATTTCTTAAATTTGAAAATTTTCAAACAACCTCGGATAGAGAAACGACAAAAACGAAAGTAGTATAAAAAAGATCTAATTTACTTTTCATTGAAGTGAATACGAGGGAGATGTTACTGCATTTTAGTCACAAGTGACTTGGGGATATAGTGGTTAGGAGAGGAATGCGTGAGGCCTCCGGTTGTGGGTTTCGAGCCCCCGTACGAAAAATCATGTGACTTGGGACTTGGAACGCGTGACCTATGTGGCTACCTCCCCTTATTAATTTGTTTTGCTATTTTTTGGTCCAATTTATGATTTCTGAAAAATGATTCATAGAGATGATTGTATTTTGAGCCGCCTCTAGAAATCGTTTCTAGAGGCGGCTCCTAATTCCAGCCACCTCTACAAATCGATTTGTAGATAGCTGAAAAACTATATCTATAAATTGTTGATTGTAGAGATGAACATGTAGAGCAGCTAGGCCAACCACCTCTGCAAATATTTTACATAGTAGTGAGGGGCCATGGCAGGGAATACGTGATGCAACGAGAGGGGCACTTGCGGCAAGAGGGAGCAGGGGCGCACGGTGAATGGGGCGCAGAGGGGGCGGGTAGGTGCTTGGCAAGAGGCTGCAGTGAGTGCCACGACGAGGGGGGTGGCGGTAGCGGATAGGGGCTGCAGTTGACGCCCACGGGAACGAGGGACGAGGGGTGGGATTTGAGTTCCTCTCTACTTTGAGGGCTTGAGCAAGACCCTACTGAACTTTTAATTTTGACATAAGATCTGATGTCTTTATTTAAGGACTTATTTAAGGGCCCTGGTAGAATTGCTCTAAGACAAATGAATAATGCACATCTATAGTGTATCCAGATGTGCATCATTGCAGAAGTTGACATCTAAACTCCTGTTGTATGTCATATGTCATTTTTCATATATTTTCTACACTAAGTTTGCATCTTAACTTTTCTTTTGACAAAGTATATATAGAGACACATTGCGGATATACATCACTTTTTTTTTAATGTCCATTTGCTTTTGGGTGTTTACGTTTTCACTGAAGAGATGGATTTGTACTGAATATGTTCACGGATATATATGATCGCTTCAAGATTAGTACGACGATGCAAAGTGGAGGCATGTGCTTATAGGAAGAAAAGATATGCACACATACTCTGCTCCTTAGTCCTTATTACAAGTAGCGCAGGATCGGAGTCGCATCCCAATTATTGCACGTAGCAAACTCTGGAGTCGGTACACTAAGTGCATTTCGTGTGATCCTCCTCATCACGAGCATCCATTATATATATATAATAACATCTAAATATCTAATTAGCATGATGATGATGTTGCTTAGACGGGTAGTTGAGCCGAGGGCATCATATCATATCCCCGGCCGTCACAATCACCCAAGAAACCGCGCGCAGCCATCACCACGAGCAGATCGACGACATGCGCACAGCAAGTGCACTGGCGAACAATTCAGATCAGTCTTGCTAACCACTAGAACATTTGGCGCCCTTCGGGCGCCCTACAATAAATTAAAGAAAACAAACATTATCCTCACTTCATTGTATGGATTGTGGTAGCTAAAATCTGATATATATTTATACATAGAGACATGCATATTACACAAATAGTGCAACCACATATCCTGCATGTCCTAATTTTCAAAGGAAATGAAAAATCCCAAAAAAATTTTACTGTGGGTCAATATTTAACCATGGATGCCATGAAGCAGGTGTCATTTAAATAGCTCACCAAAGTATCTGGCTGACTAATACAGTAATAAGTTTTTTTTCAATGCCAAACAGAGATGGTGAGCAATAGGTGACTGACATATTACAAAAAGGAATGTTTCTTTGCATCTAAGAATGCTTGTATATGCTGCAGATGAGAAATATATGTAACATCGATAACTAAGCATCATGTAACTTAAACACACTAACTGGAAAATCTCAACAACCAACCAAAGCAAGGTCTTGACCATCGAATGGCGGGGAGAATTTGTATTGATGCCAGCATCTATAGCCGTGGGCTGCAATGGAGCATGGTAAAAGTATTACTATTATGCTTCAAACACTCAAAGAAAGAAGCAAATTATAAAATCCCAGTATAACAATAACACTTAAATGAGAAGCAAGAGTTCCATTTTTTGAAAACATCTTAGGAATCAGGGTAAATATTTTGTGCAATGCTTAAACCTGATCAATCAGGTAGGAAAAGATACAATATTAGTGCACCGAGAGCTTCATAGCCGTGTATAAAACACAAGCCCAGTAGTCTAGAGTGGTAGTAAATTCGGTCAATGATGATCCAGGCAATGTGTTTTGCAGGTTATACTCTTGGCAACGTATATATTTATCACTAAGCTATTGACCAAACAACACAGTAGGATAACTAAAGAGGTCATAATCTGGTGTGGGTCGAAGTAATTTTAGTGAATGCTCCAGGCAATATGTTTTGCACCATAAGCTATACATCTGGCAACCTAGATATTCAGTAATAATCTACTAACAAAACAATACGTCTATGTAAAAATACTCTTTGTTGCCCTTGAACAAAATCCTTAGCTGCAAAACTTTCAATCCATAAATGTGTGTTCAGGAAGCCTTTAAGAACATGCAAAACTTTCAGGCCATAAATTTGTGTCTAGGAAGCCTTTAAGAACATGCACCGTGCACATATCTTTCACAGACATCTAAACTACAGCATGAAAAATGCTTAGCTGTGGATATTGACAAATATAAATTGTAGCGTGAATGCGTGATGAATGCCCAGTCATGGACGTTGGAGACTTCTTGATCTAGAACTTTAACTAAATTTTTGTACCAATCGGAGACATTCCAAGATAATTTATTCCTGAGGAGCTGCATCAACCACCTTGAAGGCAGCATATGGATAATTTGTGGAGCTAAATTAAGCCAGCATTCCAATCAACAGTACAGTCTGCTCCCATCCTGCAAAGCTGCTCCCGCTGGCCACCAGAAATCCATGTAAATTGAGCATGGTATTTAATACTATATAAGAAGATAGATAACCAATGTTTTGTTTATTAATAATCAAAGACATATAGGGCAAAGCATTCATTATCAAACTAACCAATCGATTATATTATTCTAAAAACAATACCTCTTCAACTCTGGTGCATCTCAGAGGAACCTGTTTATAATGGGATATTGGGATATAATATAATGGACACCTTTATTTGTTCAGAAAAAAAGACAGTTAATTCAATCTCAAATAACGATGAACAATCCAGCACTGCCTTGAACAAATAGGACATGAACAATAAAAGTATACTGAAAACACACACCTCTTTCATCTAGAGACTGAGGAAAAAGATCAAATAACGATGCAAATTTTCATCTAAAGATTTTCATAGATTTATCCTGTTTATTTTTCTTTGCCAGATTATATAATAATCTTATATGTGTAGAAGACCAAGGCCCAAATAAGCTGGTCGAAGACAACCCATAGAATCATATAAGATATGGGAGGCTGAATTACATAAGGCGGCTTTATAAGCTAGAGTTTTTACTAACCATCCATGCTTATAAAAAGACAGTGGGCACACAAACAGACCCTTAACAAAAAAAGGCTGAAATAAATATGAGGAAATTAGCTACTGAAGAAAATCTTGGACAACTGCACTTTTCCAATTTAAGCCAAGTATAAGATCTGAAATTTACTTCATACCTCTCAACCTAAAAGAAATGATTTACTTCTTTCCTTCAGGTAGCACGCGTAATGCATCAGATTGTAACCAGCAAGCAAAACTCAACTGGGAAAAAAGAAAGCATGCAACCCTTGTGTACGTTTTATCGAACACATAGAGGGCATCATCCATGAAATGAGTTGGAGTTGGTGTCTGTCTGTGCAGTACAGCAGCGACCGAATCAAGGTTGAGGAGAAAGAGTGCTCCCAAATCGTTGCGCTCTCAGACGGTCCTCTACAGCCTCGGGTGATGTCAAAGCTGTACTCTTGCTAGATCTCGCCGGATCCAAAAGAGAAAAGTGAAGAAGGTGACAAGTGGATCTGAGAGGAGTGAAAGAGAAAAGGGGGAGAAGAATAGTCGTAGAGTAACATGCCTCCCATTAGTCAGTGGTGAAGGGTGACCGGCGCCGCCGTATTTAGGCCCCTCGCCTGGACAGAGACCGCCCCCAGCCGTGTCCCTGGATGCGCTCGTCGAGGAGGCGAGCTGGTAGGCGGGCGCGGTCATAGGCGAGGAGTCCACGCGCTCACCCTTGCCCCAGAGATGGAGGCGGTGCGGGGAGGAGAGGGCAGGGAGGAGCCAGTGCCTCCTCCTCCTCCGCCGACCATGACCACCATGGGGCCCGACAAAAGGTTCGCCCGATATGCGCACCTCTGGATCTCGCGTGCCTCTACGCCCTCCACTGCGCAGCGAGACCACGCGACTTCCTTGCTCGAGGCCTCCAGCGTTGGCCGTGTGGAGGCTGCGTAGGGAGGAGAGGACAGGGAGGGGCAGAGGTGGCGGTGGTGGTGGCTGGCGGCGGCGGCGATGGGGGAGGGGAGAGGAGAGAAAAGAGAGAGGATCGAGAGTTCGAGACGCCAGGCTAGGGTTGCGGGGTGGGAGGCTAGCGGCGGAAAGGTATGGAGCGCGGGTTGATTCTAAAAACCTGAAGGGCCTTTTTGCAAAATATACAGGGACAGGTGTCGGCACACGGAGAAGCCAACGATGCCTCAAATTCTCCGGTGGCAGCAAAGGGGAGGGACTTTAAATCAACCCTGATTTGTCGTTTGGTCAGATGATCCCCGGAACTACTCGTCGCAACGCAACAACTTTTGGTCAAGCATATATCTTGGCATGGTCTTTAAAGCTCCATTTCTTTTTCTTTTGAGACAAATGACGATCCTTTCCTTGATCAATAACAATAATAATGGTACGTACTGCAGTGATGACTTGCTGTGGCAATCTTTCGTACATTGAAAATGGCAGCGCAACGATCTGTGCCAATTCCCCGTTGTGTCACCGGAAAAAGGCACTAATTAAACATGGTACTGTACTTGCATGTGCCATATATCAGTTGACTCAGCAAGTGACAATGCTCTGCATTGCACATATAGTCAATACACAATGAGCCTGGCTTATCAGCCATGGTACAATATTTTTCTCTCACAACAAATCAGCGACAGTACTTTTCAGCCTGGCAACAACAACTTTGCCTCTCGCCCATTTTCTGTAACCTGTTTTCGTATCTAATAAAGCTCCAAACATGCATCATCAGCAATAACAATAGTTAATCTGACTGACATAATGTGAATTTAACAACATGAAAACAACACAATTTGTTTTTTTACCTTTTAAGCCACTTTCTTATTTCTTCTATGTAGTCATCATATTTTCAACTAAACAAAACTGCGCCTCGTTATATTTTCCATACTCTGCTGCTTTTTCCTTACTACAAATAGCACTAGAGTCGCAATAAAGTGGAGGCACATGAATACATGATACCAGGTTGACTGGGATACCTGAACTTTAGCTGCATTTCCATCGTGTGCTAAACCTCATCATGAGCTGTTTATGAATCATTGAGTCCATTAACTAGTAATTAACATAATGATGTTGGTTAGCCGGGTGGTGTAGCCGAGAGGGCATTGCCGGCCGTCGCAATCATCCAAGAAATCGATCGCAGCCGTGAGCAGATATTTATGCCCAACAACTGCACGGCTCAACAGTTCATCAGTCTTGCTAATGAGTTGTCGTTTGGTCAGAAGATACACAACATGGATATTGCAACAACCCGACCGAGCTAGCAAAGGTCACTTAAACTAGGACAAAAAAAAAACACCGTCACAAAACACAGAGAACACCTAAAACAACTGCCTTAGAAAGCTTTAGAAAAAATAGGAACAACTTTTTGGCCATTTAACTATTGCTTAAGTTTCTTTTTGGACATGCAGCTCTAAAATCAGGAATCTTTACCACAGATCTATTAGTATCAGATAATATGGTTATCTAGCTGTTTTCAAAGGTACTTTTATTTTCAAACGATGCATAACGAATTCATTATAAAACATGAAATAGTATATATTTTCTCCTAAAATATAATGTATCCATTTGTGCTAGATTTTGAGCTATTTAGATTGTATTTATGCTTTTATTGCTTGTAGTCGTGTTCGGTATTTCTTTAAATCATCATTTTTTAGACTTATTTAAATCATCATTTGTGCTATACTAAACCTAGAGATCAGCAAAAGAATCCATGCTTCGAATACAGTACCAAATATGTTATAGCCAAAAAAAAATTTGTACGTCTAGCGATGTTAAATTAGTTGCAAGACCTAACTATGATCTTTGTTGAGGGAGCCTCGGTCTGGAGGACCCTAAAATCTATTTGTTGAAATGTGACTTCACAAACCGGCTTTGGAAGGAACACTTCGAAATGAGATCAAGACCACTCTGGCTCGGGGCTTCACCAAGAATTTGGGAAGAAAGCCAAACAGACCAGTGTAGGCATCACCTTCAAAGGTGTCAATGAAGAGAACCCAAGGATGGCCAACCTCAAAGACGGTCACGAAAGCACATAGCTCACAAATATTGCTTAAACAGAAGATACGCTCATATAGCCTTCTTGGACCCCGAGCAAGTCAACGAGAAAACATGTCGAGGCATTCATGGATGTGACGTGGAAGATCTGACAACACGATTGGTTGAGGTTTCGAACAATTCAAGATGAATAAAAAACTCACATAATTCTAGCCTACAACTACGAGTATGCGTTCTCGGCTCTTATTTTTATGCTTCTTTTTTTTAGTTAAGATTATACGTTAACTAGGATTTTATGAATGCAGCAACCATTTTGTCTTCGTTGCTATCAATATTAGTAAAAATTGTATCGATGTGTGGGACTCGAAGAAAATGCCACTTTCTTTGCTCGATCCCCTAGTCAAAATGCTGAATAAGTGATCCTAATAACAAATTATTTTCTAATCACACATAGCACATTCTAATGTTGCCCCTTTTCACACTTTATAATGTGGCACAGTGTCCAGGGGAAGAATGCTCGATGGGACGAAGGTCCCATTCCAGGTTGCACCAATGGAATTGAAGACCCTAAAGCAGCCGGCGGGAAACAATGAATGTGGGTTCTACATAATGTGGGCAAGGCTTCGCTACCTCGGCGGGAAATCGGATGAGGCAGATGATTTGGTGTGTATTTCATTTATATCTATTAATTCAACAAAATGATATACTGTTTCTCTTACATTTGTGTCTTTTGATATCACCTTTTCTGAACGACAATGCAAGAAATTTAATCATGAAAAGCTGTTAGAAATGGATAGCATAGCACTGTCATCGGAGCTAGCATCCTTCATCTTATCCGATATTGGAAAGAAAAAGGAGTATTCTCCATTGCACAGTCCCAGAAGTTCAAGGCACTATTGTAATTTTTTATTTTGAGGGATCAAGATCTTGATAAGTACATTTGAACAGTAATCGTAACATTGGTAATGTTTAATGTTAATGGACCTGTCATCTACGTAGCAAATGTAAAGCAAAACTTGTTTCCACCAAAAAACAATAAAATAAATTATAAAATAATAAAATGCGAAAAACATATCAGTGTCGGTTAGCACAAAACCAGCATTGATGTTGAAGAGAGCACTGTCGGCTTGAGTTACAAACCGGCAGTGTTGTGCAAGACATCACTGCCGGCTTGAAATACAAACCGGCAATGTTATTGAAGACCCCACTACCGGTTTGAGCCACAAACCGGCAATGATGGACAAGAAAACACTTCTAGCTTGAGCCTTGAACCGGTAGTGGTGGTCAAGGCAACACAGTCAGCTTGAGCCACAAACCGGCAGTGTTGGTCAGGGCAACATAGCCAACTTGGGCCACATACCGACAATGTTGGTCAAGGCAACACTCTTGGCTTGAGCCACAAACCGGCAGTGTTGGTTGATAGAACACTGCCTGCTTGAGCCACAAACTGTAACACCCCGGGTGTTATGGTGCTAATTAATCTGTCATGTCATCATAATGCATTGCTAATCATCCCTGTTAGGTTAACCTTGTTATGCATCAACTAAAACAAGTTTACTTATCTAGGTTGAATGTGTTTCTAAGTGGTGTGCTCCGAAACCGAAAACCCTAATTTCGAATACCACCGCAAATACTTAGTCCATGCCCTGCGTAATTTGAAGTGTGCGACTGTGTTGCACACTAGTGTCAAATGTAGGGTATGAGCTCAAGTAAAACATCTAAAATGAAGCTCCAAATTTGAGTTTGAATTGGAGTCCCAAAACTTGTCGCGAGTTTTCCGATTCGAATTCGAATTCAAATTTGGGGAAAAATGTAAAAGAATTTCAAAAGTAAATTGGTCAACCAAGAGTGACATTTGGTCAACCATGTCATGTTGGTCTAAATGATGCCCTTGGGTGAGGTTTTGATCACTAAGTAATCACAAATCAAAGTAGCAACAAATTCCAATTTGAAATCCCTCCGAAAACCCTAAATTTAAAAACCCTGTTTTACCCCTTTTGCTATAATTCAAAATCTAAGCAAAATTTGGGAAAAAGTTCAAAACCAAGTTTGTAGAACTTTTCAAGGGCTACAACTTTGGTGTTTTGAGTTTTCAAAGTTTTAGTGTAAAATGTGGAGTAATTTTGAAAATAAACAAATTTCAATTTTAATTCATTTTTGTCCCCAAACTAAGATTTCAAAATGGAGGCAGAATTTGAAAAAGTTTTGAACAGAAAAGTTGTAGGTCTTGTTGAGATATACAACTTTGATGTTTGGAGATTTTAAAGTTTCAATATAAAATCAAAAGTAATTTCTAAATTACCAAATCTGAAAAATGTGTCCCTTTTTGAATTTAAACTCAAATTTCAAAATCTAGTGAGAATTTGAAAACGTGTTCAATACAAAACTTGTAGAGCTTGAAATTCTAAAGATTTCATACATTGGAAGTTTTTCAAGTTGCTATACAAATTTGAAAGTAATTTGAAAAATCAGTTTGAATTTCAAAAGTTGGGGGGGACAGCTACAGTGCACCGACGTATCACCGCCGACCAGCGCGCGATATGGGCGCCGGCGAGACGCCGGACGGCATCGGCCAGCTTCCAGGCGCGCCCAGGATCGCCAGCGCGACGACGCGAGCAGTCCAGCTCTGTTCCCGCGCTCGTCTTCTATAAATACGTCGAGGTCGCCGTCGTTTTTCTTCTTCCCTGTTTTTTGCCACCGCCGCCGCCGCTAGCTCCACCGCTCGCCGCTGCCGCCGTCGAGTCACCTCTAGCCACGCAAAGTGCGTCATCATGTTCGCCTCGGCCTCGCACACCTCGTGAACCATTTGAGCTAGCCCAATTTCGTCTGAATCACCGCGGCCACCCGTTCCCGTGCCCAACTCCGGCGACCGTGCCGCTCCACGTGGCCGGCCTCTTCCACTGCCGCTCCGAGCTTCCTGAGTACTTCGCTGCAACCGCGGTGAGCTTCTGGTGCTTCCTGTGCCCTTGCTTTAGACGCTACCGTGGTAGATAGTTGGGACGCCGGTCACCGTGGCCGTCGTGCTGCCATGGCAGTCGGGAGGATCCTTCCAAAGCCGCAGGATAGCTGCTAGGTGGTAAAATGGATTCGCCATGTTGTGCTGGTGCTATGGTGTCGCTTGGTTGGGTGTCCGAAGCCGTGCTCGCCGGCCGGCCACCGTGCGGGCATGGCCGAGTCGGGGAGAGAGCGAGGGAGGCGGGAGGAAGGCGATGACGAGTGGGACCGCGTCGTCAGCGAGAGAGAGAGGGAGACAGGCCGAGGCTGGGCTGGGCCGCGGCTGGGCCGAACGCGCGTGCGGGCGCGGGCGCGCGCTAGCGGGCCGTTCGCTGGGCCGGACCGTGGGAGAAGGAAAGAATCGGCCCGTTTTCGTTTTTGTGTTTCTTTTTCAAATAAATAAATAGTGTTATTATTTGTTTATTTCATTAAAAATTGTGTAGAGTTCCAAAATTCATGAAAATTTTTGTGTAAGCTTCTCAATGTATAAACTATCTAGGAAAAATATTAAATCATGAATTTGAATACTTTATGCAGTAGAATTAATTGGTTCCAATAAAGATTAAATGCTACTTCCAGGAATTTTAATAAATAAATTATTTACCCAAAAATTATGAAATTTATTATGACACTGTTATAAATCATTCTTAACTCATAGAAAAAGTTTGAGCTTGTTTAGATAAAGTTTGTTCAACTTTTAATTATGCCCTAATTATTTGAATAGTAAATAAATGTTAATTTGAGAACTTTAAGTGTTGTGTGCCTTTTGATTGAGTGATGTCCTTAGGTCACTACCCTTTTGTGATCTCTGGCACCTTAATTTCATGATTGAGCTCGTTAGTAACTTGTTAGGTTAAAAGCTGGTATCGCGGGAAATCGTCGCTACTAGTTAGTAGGTTTTCTGTTTACGATTGTACCGTGAAGAGAAGTTGTACTCAAATCGTAAACCGTGGCATGTTATCATCAAGCATCATGTTTACCATTGAGCATCATGTTAAAGCATGTTAAGTATTCGTGTAGTCACCGCTTTCGAGGAAGTCGAAGTCGTCGAGCAGGTCTCCGGAGAAGAGCGATCGTCGGTGGGTTCCGGACCAGACGTTGGAGTCTCCGAGTTTGAGTCAGTCATCGTGTTAGAGCAAGGCAAGCCCCGGTGCATTTAAACCCTACCTTGATATTTTACAAATGTTTTATTAATTGTATTATGGTTTATTGCATTAAGTAATTAGGAGTTGAGTGATAACCTAATTGTTGCATTGTCATCCTTGATTATTGCGATATTAACCTTGATACCTGTTTTACGAAAAATGCGTGGTATGCTTCGCTATGCTTAGAAGTTAAGCTTTTAAATGAAATGTTTATATAGCCATGATGGCATACTTAATGAATATTGAAATATGAGAATGAATTTGAAAGATCGGGCGGGTGGTTTGGCCACTGCTAACATGCATTGGGAAAGGAGTCTCGATGTAGTGTTTCTGCCTTGTCAGTTAAGGTCCGTTCGTTGTAAGCCTGTTGTGTTCGAGACTTTGCAACTAGCCTCATGCCTTGGGTAAGCCCAAAATGTTAGTGATTCCATTACGAGAACGTCCAACCTCGCACTGGGAGTGGAGAGATGGCGGGAGTAGCGTGTACCCTCGGGGCTAGAATCAGGCCAGGTTCGAAGAGGACTATACTCTCGGGTGGCGATGGACACGTTCTGGTTTTGGGAGATCTAAATGAGGGTTGATATATGCAGATTCGGTTCTACATATGTCGTGATGTTAGGGATCCCCAGCTGGGTATAATCGGTTCGAATCGTCGTTGCTCCTCGGTTATGGAGACTTGATCACCTGACTTGCATCGTAGTTAAGAACTGGAATGAACGAAAGAATGAGAAAGGTTTTGATGATACTTTCTTGACCTAGATTAGGATCACCTAGATTTGGTTAATGAACCATCAATGGTAAAAGTAAAATGTTGAAGGTAAGGACTTATCTTAGTAAGCTTTTCTGCAAAAGAAAAATTTGATTCTTGATTACCCGTACCTTGATTCCCTAAAGCTAGCATGTCCTTGGAGTCTTTGTCCTAGTCGGGTAAGTCTTGTTGAGTACTTTTGTACTCAGGGTTTGTTGAACCCCTTGTTGCAGGTGCGGTTCATGAACAAGTCTGTTTCGAGCCTTGTTGCATGACCGTCGTGGTTGAAGAAAGCGACGACGAGTAGACTGTGTGGCCTTTGGGCAAGGCATCTCGCTTGTGTGATGTAATAAAGTTACTACCGATACTTCTCTACTAATGGTTTGTAATAATGTTACCTAAGGTTTGAGATTTGAAAAACTGGTTTGTAACCTAAGTTATTGTAAGACTTCCGCTACTTTACTCTATTGAATATTTTGAATAAACTATTGTAATATTGCAATACTCCTATGATTGGATCCTGTTCGGAGGAAAGCAGGCCTTTTAAGTTATGGTGAACATAAGTACGAATGTCAGAGGTCATTATGGCAATGACGTGTACTTGTGGGCCATCATAATTAGGAGGTTCTGTGACAGCTGGTACCAGAGCATAATCACTCGGGTTATTGTAGTATTACTTTGCAAAACTTCAAAATAATTTGGGTCAAACAAACTTAATATTGATATTTTGGGTCCAAATTGCTTTGCTTATCTTAATCTATTCTATAGTTTCCTTAGCTCATATTTGAAAGCTTCGTAGTGAAGTATCATGTATAGTGCCCTATGTTATAAAGATTGCATGTGTTACTTAATCTTTCTGTTAGATCGTAATAAGTACGATGCATGCATCATGTTTGATTAACCTGCTTAAGTTACCTTCCCTTTTAAAGTGGTTTGGGTTAAGTAAGGTTCAATCCTATTTATGCTAACCTTCAGATCCCCCTATCTGTTCTCATTGTCCTAATTCTATCTTGCTTTAGGATGGCACGTGTGAAGACAACTCCTCGCAAGAAAAGTGGACCGCAAGGAGTGCCGCGTCATCAGTTGGCTGCCAGAAGTGAGGGAGCAAGCAGTAGCCGTAATCCGAACCCGGATTCGGAATCAGAGGTTGCAAGGCTTACATCAGAAGTGGAGCGACTGAAGCGCAACATGCGTTTTTGGAAACAGTTCCAGAACGAGTCTCTGGAAAAGGAGACAGAGGCCAGGGCTCGTGTTCGTGAGTTGGAACTTTATGTGACACACCTAGAGCAGTACAACACAGCTCTGCATGAGGAAGTCCATAGGCTAAATGATCTGATGAATCCCAATCATCAGCCCCAGGCAGTAGAAGATGATGTAGGTGCCGTGATTGTTCCTGGTGGAGAGGACAATGAAGAAGATCCGAATGAAGATGAACCCATGATGGAAAGTGGGGATGATGCATGTCACTGGTGCAAGTGCTCCAGAGGTTGAGGATGGAGTGATCGTGATCAGTGATGATGATGATGAGTGAAGTGTCAACCTGTATGGCTATGTAATATAGTAGTCTTTCCTGCTTTCTAAGAACCTTAGTGGGTAGTTTCTTGCTTGCGAGCAAGTTTGTAATGAAATAATGTAAGATAAGTTTGTGTGTATACAAGTACTGTGCTAACTGCTTTTTAATTCAATAAAGCGATGTAAATAAATATGGTTTGTGTACAACAGATGGACGGTACTGGAACTTCCCAGGAAGGGGACAATACTCCGAATCCCCCACCGTTTCCACCCACCTTGGCAGGAGCTATTGCCGCACTGGTTAATGCCACTACCCTGTTGGCTCAGAATCAGAATCAGAATGGAAATCAGGGTCGTCGAGGCCGTAACAATGGAGGAAAAACCACTTATGTGGATTTCACCGATACCCGTCCACCAGTATTCTCAAAGGCAGATGAGCCGCTAGAGGCGGATGACTGGCTCCGTACCATGGAGCAGAAGTTTGAACTGTTACAGTGCACGGAGCACCAGAAGCCCGTGTTTGCAGCGCAGCAGCTTAGAGGTGCCGCATGGGCGTGGTGGGCGAATCTGGTCGCCGCACGGCCTGCTGGCCACTGTGTCACTTGGCAGGAGTTTCATGAAGCCTTTAGAGCACATTATATCCCAGATGGTGTCATGGCCATGAAGCTAGAGGAGTTTCTCTCGCTGAAGCAAGGAAACCAGACAGTCCTACAGTATGTGGGTAAATTCAATCATCTGTCCCAGTATGCCGCGGAATATGTGAACACCGATGCGAAGAAGAAAAGCTGTTTCATGAGGGGTTTGAGTACCAGAATCCAGGAAGCATTAGTCACCTGCTATAATGCCACTTACCATGAGATAGTCAATGTGGCTATTGCGTCAGAAGAGAAGTCCCGACTACACAAAGAGTCGAAGAAGAAGAAGCCAGTGTTTTCAAGCCCGTCTGGCGACATTAAGAAGCGCCAGAAGTTTGTTTACCACCCTCAGAACCATTTCCGCCCAACTTATCATCCACCGCAATACCAAGCTCAGCCGCAGACGTTTTTCCGTCCTGCCGCAACCCCGCAGTTTACACAACAACCGAATGCCCCTGGTATTCAAAACCAGACTCCAGCAACCCATAACTTTCCCTGCTACAATTGTGGAAAGCCAGGCCACTTTTCCAAGGACTGCCCGTATCCAAGGCAGTATAATCCCAATTATCCCAGAGCTCCCGTACCACAACAGCAACAACCTTAGAGCAAGAATAATAACCTGAATGTGCAGAAGGGTAAGGGTGAGAAGAAGAAGACCGGACATGTGTTCTACACTCAAGCAAGTGCAATCCCAGAGGGAGAACCTGTTATGATGGGTATGTTCCCTGTTGCTAATCATCCAGCAGTATTGTTATTTGATTCAGGTGCATCGCATACATTCATAAATCGCACCTTTGTTGTTAAGCATGATATTCCAATTATGGGAACGCAAGAAGATTTCTTTATCCAGTCGCCCGGGGGACGACTGTGTACTAAGGAGATGGTACGTGACGTACCATAGAGTTAGGTGGGCATATATTTCCTACCTCAATGATAATATTACAGAAACAAGATATAGATGTAATCCTGGGTATGAATTGGATGTACCAAAGAGGAGCCCTTATAGATGCACTGCACAGAACTATAAGGTTGAACCTGCCAGATAATAAATCTCATCTTCTTATCCAACTTCCTATCCCAAAGAGAACCGTTGAAAGGTTATGTGCAACTTCAGTACAAGAGATTTGTGATATACCAGTAGTCTGTGAATTTCCAGATGTGTTTCCAGATGATCTACCAGGTCTGCCACCAGACAGAGATGTAGAGTTTGTGATTAAGTTAAAACCGGGTACTGCCCCAATATCCCGGAGAGCTTACAGAATGCCACCCAATGAATTGGCAGAACTTAAGGATCAATTGCAAGAGTTACGTGACAAAGGTTTTATCAGACCCAGTTCCTCACCATGGGGATGTCCAGCTCTGTTTGTAAAGAAGAAAGATCAAACTTTAAGGATGTGTGTTGATTACCGACCGCTGAATGAAGTAACCATTAAGAATAAATATCCGTTGCCGCGCATTGATCTACTCTTTGATCAGCTTGCGGGGGCAAAGGTATTTTCAAAGATCGATCTTCGATCAGGGTACCATCAAATTAAGATTCGACCTGAAGATATCCCAAAGACTGCATTCACCACCAGATATGGACTGTATGAGTACCTAGTTATGTCTTTTGGTCTCACCAATGCACTGGCACATTTCATGTATCTGATGAACTCAGTTTTCATGCCGGAGCTTGACAAGTTTGTGGTTGTTTTTATTGATGATATTCTGGTATACTCTAAAAGTAAAGAAGAGCATGTTGAGCATCTCAGAGTTGTTCTGACTCGTCTGAGAGATCACCAACTGTATGCCAAGTTCAGTAAATGTGAGTTTTGGTTAACAGAAGTGCAATTCTTAGGCCATGTGTTGTCAGCCGAAGGAGTAGCAGTAGATCCTGGCAAGGTGAAAGATATTCTGAATTGGAAACCACCAATCTCAGTTCATGAAGTCCGAAGTTTTCTAGGAATGGCGGGTTATTACCGTCGATTCATACCTGACTTTTCAAAGGTAGCCAAGCCAATCACAGAATTGTTGAAGAATCAAACTAAGTTCATATGGTCTCCAGAATGTGAGAAAGCTTTTAGAATTTTAAAGAAATCATTGACAACTGCTCCAGTTTTGGCACAGCCAGATATAGAAAAGCCATTTGATGTTTACTGTGATGCCTCGGGTATTGGCCTTGGTTGTGTATTGATGCAAGAAGGCAGAGTCATTGCTTATGTCTCGAGACAGTTGAAGCGCCATGAAGAACATTATCCGACACATGATCTTGAACTAGCAGCTGTGGTTCATGCATTGAAAATCTGGCGTCATTACTTGCTAGGTAATACTTGCCACATGTATACAGACCACAAGAGTTCAAAGTATATCTTTACTCAGTCAGAATTGAATATGAGGCAAAGAAGGTGGCTTGAGTTAATAAAGGATTATGATTTGGAAGTACACTATCACCCTGGAAAAGCAAATGTTGTTGCTGATGCACTCAGTAGAAAGAATCATTGCAATTGTATGACTGTGAAGCCAATGGATTATAGTTTGTGTTATGAATTGGAAAAGTTGAATATCGAAATAATTCAACAAGGTCAGTTGACTAATGTCACAGTAGAATCAACAATCAAAGATCAAATTATATCTGCTCAGAGAACAAATTCCGGAATAACTCACCTCAAAGAAAAAGTTAGAACTGGTCAACAGACAGATTTCAGCATTGATAATGCAGATGTGTTGTGGTTTAAGAACCGACTAGTGGTCCCAAAGGTTCTAGAGTTACGTCGGCTCATTCTTGATGAAGCACATAGTACAAGGTTTTCTATTCATCCAGGGAGTAATAAGATGTATCAAGATTTGAAACAGAAATTCTGGTGGACCAAAATGAAAATTGAGATCGCCAAGTATGTTGCTAGATGTGACACTTGTTGTAAAGTGAAGGCAGTACACTTGAAGTCGGCAGGAATGTTACAACCCTTACCCATTCCATCCTGGAAATGGGAAGATATCAGTATGGATTTCATTACTGGGTTACCCAAAACCTCCAGAGGCTTTGATTCAATATGGGTCATTGTGGACCGACTAACAAAGTCATCTCATTTTATTCCAGTTAAAGTAGATTATTCTGCTATCACTTATGCAAGAATATATATTGCACGGATCCTGAGTCTTCATGGGGTACCAAAGACCATTGTATCAGATAGAGGTACGCAGTTTGTCAACAAATTTTGGAGACACCTACATGAGTCCCTGTGTACAACACTTTTGCATAGTACCGCTTATCATCCACAGACAAGTGATCAAACTGAAAGGGTCAACCAAATTCTAGAAGACATGTTAAGGTCATGTGCACTTAATTATTCAGACACTTGGGACGAGTGGTTACCTTTAGCAGAATTCTCTTACAACAATAGTTATCAAGAGAGTATCAAAATGGCACCGTTTGAGACATTGTATGGCCGCAGGTGCAGAACTCCATTGAATTGGTCAGAACCGGGAGAAAGATGGTTTTTCGGTCTTGATCTTGTGAAACAAACAGAAGAAAAAGTTCGACAGATCCAGAATAATTTGAAAGTTGCTCAGTCCAGACAAAAGAGTTATGCTGATAAAAGGCGTAGACCTTTGGTATTCCAAGCAGGGGATTATGTTTATTTAAAAGTATCATCCATGAAAGGAGTTAGCAGATTTGGAGTCAAAGGCAAACTCGCACCACATTATATTGGTCCTTTTCAAATCATTCAACAATGTGGAAAGGTGGCATATA
The DNA here is from genome assembly GCA_022457205.1 of Saccharum spontaneum. Lineage (NCBI taxonomy): Eukaryota > Viridiplantae > Streptophyta > Magnoliopsida > Poales > Poaceae > Saccharum > Saccharum spontaneum. Next base: position 29,626,160 of record CM039595.1, on the reverse strand, counting down.
AGTTAAAGTTGCCTGAACAACTGTCCGCCGTGCACAATGTATTTCATGTATCACAAATGAAGAAGTGTCTACAAGTCCATGATCAAGTGGTTGATGTTGAGGGAGTTGAACTTGAACCGGATTTGACATATTCTGAACATCCTATCCGAGTTTTGGATCAAAAAGATCGTGTTACCAGAAGTAGAACAACTAAATGGTACAGGATACAATGGAATCGACATTCAGAAGAGGAAGCCACCTGGGAATCGGGAGATTATCTATTGGAGAATTTCCCGGAGTTCTTTGCTTCTATCTAGGTTGCAATTTCTTCTTTAAACTGTAACCTATCCTTTTAAAAATCTTTGTAATGCAGAAAATCCCTACCTGTTTTGTAGACAAGTCTTGGACGTGTTTGCTTGACACGTTTCCTTTTCCATTACTTAACTCAAGGCTTTAAATCTCGGGACGAGATTTCTTTAAGGGGGAAGGGCTGTAACACCCCGGGTGTTATGGTGCTAATTAATCTGCCATGTCATCATAATGCATTGCTAATCATCCCTGTTAGGTTAACCTTGTTATGCATCAACTAAAACAAGTTTACTTATCTAGGTTGAATGTGTTTCTAAGTGGTGTGCTCCGAAACCGAAAACCCTAATTTCGAATACCACCGCAAATACTTAGTCCATGCCCTGCGTAATTTGAAGTGCGCGACTGTGTTGCACACTAGTGTCAAATGTAGGGTATGAGCTCAAGTAAAACATCTAAAATGAAGCTCCAAATTTGAGTTTGAATTGGAGTCCCAAAACTTGTCGCGAGTTTTCCGATTCGAATTCGAATTCAAATTTGGGGAAAAATGTAAAAGAATTTCAAAAGTAAATTGGTCAACCAAGAGTGACATTTGGTCAACCATGTCATGTTGGTCTAAATGATGCCCTTGGGTGAGGTTTTGATCACTAAGTAATCACAAATCAAAGTAGCAACAAATTCCAATTTGAAATCCCTCCGAAAACCCTAAATTTAAAAACCCTGTTTTACCCCTTTTGATATAATTCAAAATCTAAGCAAAATTTGGGAAAAAGTTCAAAACCAAGTTTGTAGAACTTTTCAAGGGCTACAACTTTGGTGTTTTGAGTTTTCAAAGTTTTAGTGTAAAATGTGGAGTAATTTTGAAAATAAACAAATTTTAGTTTTAATTCATTTTTGTCCCCAAACTAAGATTTCAAAATGGAGGCAGAATTTGAAAACATTTTGAACAGCAAAGTTTTAGGTCTTGTTGAGATATACAACTTTGATGTTTGGAGATTTTAAAGTTTCAATATAAAATCAAAAGTAATTTCTAAATTACCAAATCTGAAAAATGTGTCCCTTTTTGAATTTAAACTCAAATTTCAAAATCCAGTGAGAATTTGAAAAAGTGTTCAATACAAAACTTGTAGAGCTTGAAATTCTGAAGATTTCATACATTGGAAGTTTTTCAAGTTGCTATACAAATTTGAAAGTAATTTGAAAAATCAGTTTGAATTTTAAAAGTTGGGGGGACAGCTACAGTGCACCGAGGTATCACCGCCGACCACCGCGCGGTATGGGCGCCGGCGAGACGCCGGACGGCTTCGGCCAGCTTCCAGGCGCACCCAGGATCGCCAGCGCGACGACGCGAGCAGTCCAGCTCTATTCCCGCGCTCGTCTTCTATAAATACGTCGAGGTCGCCGTCGTTTTTCTTCTTCCCTGTTTTTCGCCACCGCCGCCGCCGCTAGCTCCACCGCTCGCCGCTGCCGCCGTCGAGTCACCTCTAGCCACGCAAAGCGCGTCATCATGTTCGCCTCGGCCTCACGCACCTCGTGAACCATTTGAGCTAGCCCAATTTCGTCTGAATCACTGCGGCCACCCGTTCCCGTGCCCAACTCCGGCGACCGTGCCGCTCCACGTGACCGGCCTCTTCCACCGCCGCTCCGAGCTTCCCGAGTACTTCACTGCAACCGCGGTGAGCTTCTGGTGCTTCCTGTGCCCTTGCTTTAGACGCTACCGTGGTAGATCGTCGGGACGCCGGTCACCGTGGCCGCCGTGCTACCATGGCAGTCGGGAGGATCCTTCCGAAGCCGCAGGATAGCTGCTAGGTGGTAAAATGGATTCGCCATGTTGTGCTGGTGGTATGGTGTCGCTTGGTTGGGTGTCCGAAGCCGTGCTCGCCGGCCGGCCACCATGCGGGCATGGCCGAGTCGGGGAGAGAGCGAGGGAGGCGGGAGGAAGGCGATGACGAGTGGGACCGCGTCGTCAGCGAGAGAGAGGGAGACAGGCCGAGGCTGGGCTAGGCCGCGGCTGGGCCGAACGCGCGTGTGGGCGTGGGCGCGCGCTAGCGGGCCGTTCGCTGGGCCGGACCGCGGGAGAAGGAAAGAATCGGCCCGTTTTCGTTTTTGTTTTTCTTTTTCAAATAAATGAATAGTGTTATTATTTGTTTATTTCATTAAAAATTGTGTAGAGTTCCAAAATTCATGAAAATTTTTGTGTAAGCTTCTCAATGTATAAACTATCTAGGAAAAATATTAAATCATGAATTTGAATACTTTATGCAGTAGAATTAATTGGTTCCAATAAAGATTAAATGCAACTTCCAGGAATTTTAATAAATAAATTATTTGCCCAAAAATTATGAAATTTATTATGACACTGTTATAAATCATTCTTAACTCATAGAAAAAGTTTGAGCTTGTTTAGATAAAGTTTGATCAACTTTTAATTATGCCCTAATTATTTGAATAGTAAATAAATGTTAATTTGAGAACTTTAAGTGTTGTGTGCCTTTTGATTGAGTGATGTCCTTAGGTCACTACCCTTTTGTGATCTCTGGCACCTTAATTTCATGATTGAGCTCGTTAGTAACTTGTTAGGTTAAAAGCTGGTATCGCGGGAAATCGTCGCTACTAGTTAGTAGGTTTTCTGTTTACGATTGTACCGTGAAGGGAAGTTGTACTCAAATCGTAAACCGTGGCATGTTATCATCAAGCATCATGTTTACCATTGAGCATCATGTTAAAGCATGTTATGTATTCGTGTAGTCACCGCTTTCGAGGAAGCCGAAGTCGTCGAGCAGGTCTCCGGAGAAGAGCGATCGTCGATGGGTTCTAGACTAGACGTTGGAGTCTCCGAGTCTGAGTCAGTCGTCGTGTCAGAGCAAGGCAAGCCCCGGTGCATTTAAACCCTACCTTGATATTTTACAAATTTTTTATTAATTGTATTATGGTTTATTGCATTAAGTAATTAGGAGTTGAGTGATAACCTAATTGCTGCATTGTCATCCTTGATTATTGCGATATCAACCTTGATACCTGTTTTACGGAAAATGCGTGGTATGCTTCGCTATGCTTAGAAGTTAAGCTTTTAAATGAAATGTTTATATAGCCATGACGGCATACTTAATGAATATTGAAATATGAGAATGAATTTGAAAGATCGGGCGGGTGGTTTGGCCACTGCTAACATGCATTGGGAAAGGAGTCTCGATGTAGTGTTTCTGCCTTGTCAGTTAAGGTCCGTTCGTTGTAAGCCTGTTGTGTTCGAGACTTTGCAACTAGCCTCATGCCTTGGGTAAGCCCAAAATGTTAGTGATTCCATTATGAGAACGTCCAACCTCGCACTGGGAGTGGAGAGATGGCGGGAGTAGCGTGTACCCTCGGGGCTAGAATCGGGCCGGGTTCGAGGAGTACTGTACTCTCGGGTGGCGATGGGCACGTTCTGGTTTTGGGAGATTTAAATGAGGGTTGATATATGCAGATTCGGTTCTACATATGTCGGGATGTTAGGGATCCCCAGCTGGGTATAATCGGTTCGAATCGTCGTTGCTCCTCGGTTATGGAGATTTGATCACCTGACTTGCATCGTAGTTAAGAACTGGAATGAACGAAAGAATGAGAAAGGTTTTGATGATAATTTCTTGACCTAGATTAGGATCACCTAGATTTGGTTAATGAACCATCAATGGTAAAAGTAAAATGTTGAAGGTAAGGACTTATCTTAGTAAGCTTTTCTGCAAAAGAAAAATTTGATTCTTGATTACCCGTACCTTGATTCCCTAAAGCTAGCATGTCCTTGGAGTCTTTGTCCTAGTCGGGTAAGTCTTGTTGAGTACTTTTATACTCAGGGTTTGTTGAACCCCTTGTTGCAAGTGCGGTTCATGAACAAGTCTGCTTCGAGCCTTGTTGCATGACCGTCGTGGTTGAAGAAAGCGACGACGAGTAGACTGTGTGGCCTTTGGGCAAGGCATCTCGCTTGTGTGATGTAATAAAGTTACTACCGATACTTCTCTACTAATGGTTTGTAATAATGTTACCTAAGGTTTGATATTTGAAAAACTGGTTTGTAACCTAAGTTATTGTAAGACTTCCGCTACTTTACTCTGTTGAATATTTTGAATAAACTGTTGTAATATTGCAATACTCCTGTGATTGGATCCTGTTCGGAGGAAAGCAGGCCTTTTAAGTTATGGTGAACATAAGTACGAATGTCAGAGGTCATTATGGCAATGACGTGTACTTGTGGGCCATCATAATTAGGAGGTTCTGTGACACAAACCGACAATGTTGGCTCAGCTGGATACTGCTGGGTGGCGCCAGGAACCGGTAGTGACATTTCATATCACTGGCGGTTTGTAGTAACCGGCAGTGATATGAACCCCCATCACTGTCGGTATGCCACTATCGGTTCAAAATCTGACAGTATAGGGGTTTTTTTGAACCGGAAGAACTGGGGTAGTGAATGGTGTCTAGCTAGTGGGGCAGTTGGCAAATTTTACTTTGCTTTGCATTCTTGTATGTGTAAGGACCATTTTAACCCCTGTCATAGTGGAATAGTTTAGACATCAAACCCATGGAGCAAGGGAAAAATAGTTTGTATGTTGTAAATAGTGCCAATATAAAGAGTATGCTTCTACACAATGAAAGGAGACTGATTGGACGGTGCATATTATCATTCGTTGTCTTTTTGCTACTTTTCACCCTGATGTCGGAGACTTTAGGCTCTGAAAATAATCTCTATGTGGTGGAGTACGGGCACATGTGAGGTTGGTGTTGACTTCTAGATCTTTTGTTTGCTGATAGTCCACTATGAATTCTCTTGGTCAATCTGAGGTATAATATAGCACAGAATGATTATTTAAATAAATAGTGGATATATGACTCTCAGCAATAAAAAAATACAAATAGGAAAGATATGTAAATAACTCCAAATTTGTATACCAACAGGTAAGTTATCTTTTCTGATTGAAAATCAGGCACTAGGTTCATACCTTTCTTTTTTAAAACGAATTACTAATGTTGGTTTAAAAAATAAAGTAGTTTTTTATTTTTTCATAAAATACAAACTACAGTAAAACCATCTAGAACATCAGATTTGTTTGATTGATAGGTCAGTGATCAAAGATTCCAAGTTTTAGAGCTGACTGTCAATAGTCTCTTGTAGGCAGGGTGACCATGGGGCGATGACAGAGTTCTTCTATTCCATCTGGATCTGGCCTCTCCATGCATCTTGTCGTCTTTGGCAATGGATACTTAAACGGCTACGAGATTATTGCTTGGTTGGACCTGATGACGATGTCAAATCTAGCAGGGAATTAAGATGGTTTTATAGGGCCCACGTTGTCTGATTGTCGTACGAAGAAGAAAGAAACAAAATGGAATCTGACACTGCGGCCGTTGAAAGACTAGTAGTGTACCGTGCATGCATAGCCAATTGACCTACCCACCTCACCCAACAACCCCAACAAATCAATACCAGTACACGAAGCAAGGAGCCGTCACCTTCTCTAGAGACTAGTACAACGTAACCTGACAAAGGCCTTGTTTAGATTGGTGAATTGGGGAGAAAAACACTGTATCAGAATTCCTGTAGCATTTCGTTTGTATTTGGTAAAAATTATCTAAATTTTGACTAACTAGGCTTAAAATGTTCGTCTCGCAAAGTACAATAAAACTGTGCAATTAGTTTTTGATTTTATCAACATTTAGTATTTCATGCATTTGCCGACATTTTGATGTGACGGGGAATCTTCTTTTTGCATAGTGGAATTAGGGGAGAGAATTGGGGAACTGAACAAGGCCAAAAAAAGCAGACTTGAGAACTGTAGACTGCACTGTGTGGTAAAGTTCATTCACTTGGGAACAAATTACGATGAGCCACTAAGGCTGTGTTTAGGTCCAAAATTTGGATAGTCAAAATATACTGTAGCATTTCGTTTATATTTGGTAATAATTGTCCAATCATTGACTAATTAGGCTCAAAACGTTCGTCTCGTAAAGTACAACCAAACTGTGCAATTAGTTTTTGATTTTATCCACATTTAGTACTCTATATATGTATCGCAAATTTGATGTGACGAGGAATCTTTTTTTTTTGCATAGTGCACTTTTCAATGGATCTAAACACACCCTAAATACAAAAGGGTACAAGCCACTCGTGTGTCTCTGTGACAAGGAGTCAACGAGTGTACGAATGTACCCTGGCGAGATAGAGAAATTTTGTTTGTCATCACTTGATCAGTCAATTAATATCATTTGACTCGTCTAGTGGATGAAAAAGTAAGAAAGTTTCAACCATTTGAAGATTATAGCTAGTCTAACATTTGTCAAACTAAGGGTCTGTAGTGGTGGTTCTATAATATTGGCATAGATACGTAATGGATTACTAGTCATAGTCTCCGCTTGGATGCTCCCATATGTTCACCTCAATCCAGGTGTGTTAGAGTGGTTTGGTGTAAAATTAAGTTTAAATTCCATACCAAACCACTCCGACATATATAGATTAAGGTCGATATATGAGTATCAAATAAGGCCATAGAAGTGAGAAGGGTGTCAAACTAGAAAACGCCCTGTTGTTCTAGGCCTTAGCCTTCAAACACTAGGCTGCTGCTTAGACTACAGAAAGCACAATAAAATCGAAAGAAAGGAACAATGGAGGGGCAAAAGGCATATGTGTAGGACACATATGTGCTTAAAAGAGGAGTCGGCTGATCACTTGCTTTTCAAATGCCCAATAGCTGTAGCAACATGGTGCTGGGTCAGGGATAGCTTAGGCTGGGAGGGAGCTCCTTCTTCTATCAATAGCTTTCATGATATTATCAATAATAGTGGAGGGGATCATAGATGTTTATGTTGGTGGGTCATGGCGGCAGTTGGGTGGTCGCTATGGAAAACTAGGAATGATCTAGTTTTTTCTAACATTGTGATCAAAACACCTAAACAAGTAGCTTATAAAACATTTGAATTTTTGAAGCAGTGGATCGAGATGGTGAAAAAGGATGGAGCAAAGATGGAAAGCTAGTTGGCGAAGCTGAAGGAAGGCTTGATGAAATGGTGACCTACGCCTAGAGGCTATCTTTTGCTTTCTCTGTTAAAGCTTCTTTTAGATAGTTCTCTTACGCTGGGTTGTATTTTGAGTTTGAATCTCTAGGACGTTGGTGCTTTGTGTTTTGGAGTCTTTTTTTGGTGGTGGAGTGTGATGTGGTTCTGTTACCCCTATGTGAAGTTGGTATCCCCAGCATGAACATCTCTTAAGCTTTCAATAGAAGCTGGGCTAAAAACCTTTGGTCTAAAAGAAAGGCATATGTGTATTGATCAAGGAACTAGGGTTCCATCCTTCTCTTTACATTGCTCACATGGAGCCCTATTTGTACACATCTGTATCCTTTACAAAGACCAAAATGTCCTCCTAACTACTCAGACCCCTAAGCATATTCCTCTTCCTTGTAGTCGCTTTTAGTCCATTCAGCTCATGGCCTCCTTTAGTGAACGCCTTCCGCAGTTGGGCCCCCCTCGCCCGGGCCCCAAAGCCGATGCACGGAGGACCTTGCCGAAAGGACAAGGGCTAATGACAACAAAAGACCTGCAAGATGACACATCATATCATATTGGTTAGCTTATAGCAAGCTGAAAGGCTCCCCCAGCATCATATTTCAGTTCGGATTACTTGCTGGTGTGACGAAAGCTATGGATGTCTTTCGCCATCGGTATCGTCAGAGGACCATCCGATCACAGCAGGTGAAATGGAGGTCGAAAGCTTTTCTACTCGGCTATAACAGCAGGGTGAAAACCGCCGGTATCTTTCGCCAATGGTCATAAATGGACCATCTGGTCCCTGCGGGTGAAATGTTGGTTAAAAGCTATTATGCTTTCCCACGCAAGCTGGGTGAAAACCAACGACTTCTTTCGCCATTGGTTTCGTCAGTGGACCATCTGGCCCTGCGGGTGAAATGTTGTCGAAAGCTACTATGCTTTCCCACGAAAGTCGGGTAAAAACCAATGATTCTTTCGCCATTGGTTTCATCAGTGGACCATCTAGCCCCTGCGGGTGAAACATTGGTCGAAAGCTACTATGCTTTCCCACGCAAGCCGGGTGAAAATCAATGACTTCTTTCGTCATTGGTTTTGTCAGTGGACCATCTGGCCTCTGTGGGTGAAATGTTGGTCGAAAGTTGTTTCTCACAGAGGGGGGCCCAAACCTTATGGCATCCCCTAACAGTAGCCCCTCAGCGCCCCCTTTCATCGCTTGCATCGAAAGAGGGTGTCGTTTCTTATCAATTGACCCTGTGGGTGAAACGTTGGTTGAAAGCTACCTTGCTTTCCCACGCAAGCCGGTTGAAAACCAATGACTTCTTTCGCCATTGGTTTCGTCAGTGGACCACCTGACCTCTGCGGGTCAAATGTTGGTGGAAAGCTGTTTCTCACGCGGGGTGGGGGGGGGGGGCAAACCTTATGGCATCCCCCAACACGCCCAGGGCATTCTTAGCATTCTTTTTCATTCTAAAAATGTAGGTCATTGCGATGAGATGATATGCTCCAATATAATATTTCCGGCCACTTGCAACTTTCAAGAAAAAAACTACTGCTTTAAAGTTTGAACAGAAAAGGTTGTATATTATGAACGTGTTTACATAATGACAAAGAATGAACGAATATAGAGCAATATCAACTATGCATCTATTGTAGAAATCCCATAACCTTTTCATATATTGATGAACAAATGACTACCGATGCCGAAACATACTAGAAATTTAGACAGATTCAGTACTAATTTAATCCATAAAAAATTAACAATGTGTTTGTGATATCAGAAAAGTGATGTGTGATCTAATCGCAAGCAAGATAACAAGCATGATACAGACCTATCATGGTTTTAATCATAAAAATAAAATACGGGCCACTACAGCACCTGCTGTAGTAGTCGTCCCGCTCGTCGTATTGCAGAATATTAGCAGTGTCGATCACTAACATGAGCACCTCCTAATCACGGCGGTAGAAACAGAAACTTTCGTCATCAAATGACCAAAGTGGCAAAACCTATCCTAGTCCGGCACCACACCACGCCGTGGCGAGCCTATCCCGTGCATGCTCACGACTCGGCGGCTTCTTGGGATTAGAAGAAAAAATCCTATGTGAGACTAAAACTATATTTTACATAACATTTAATATGGCCTTAGGATTTATTTCATTGAATTGGATTAAAATAGACCAATCCCATAATTAAATCCAAAAAAACAAATGCAATGTCAGGATTATGTATCAGAAAAATTAAGAATCGATCTAACCATCCGATGATGAGCATGTTGTTAGCTATATATATCCGGAATCGGTAATTCAGAATATATAGCTGACGACGTCCCACATGTCAACTTTCATAGGACAAGAGTTCAATGGTCCTGTTTGCTGGATGGTTTCTGGCTAGGTGATTCTGGCTGGTGCTGATTTATTATGAGAGAAAAACACTGCTGAATGACTGGTTGATTCTGCGTAATAAGATCAAACGAACAGGCTACGTCAGTCGTCACACATATTTCCTCATATAAGGGCTAAGACAAAACGAACTACGTAGAGTAGACAAGTTTGAATTTGAAAAGGCAAGCTCATGCATTTTAAGTGACTATTTTAGTTTGGTATATATAAGCCAATGCTTTATGCATGCATGATTCTGTGGTCGTCGTAGACTCGTCGTCGGCTCTGGTGACGATATGTGGTCTACCAAACACGTAGATAAAGGAAGGAGACACGTACGTATATAAAGCAGCGTCGCCTCGCTTCTCCTCGTCTTTCCGCTTGGCATGCAGATATGCCCTTCTATTCAAAATTATCCGTACGGTACGTTGAGCCACGCGTGCGGCGTGCCTCGGCCAGATTACTACGGCTGTGTTTAGATCTAAATTTTGGAGTACTAAAGTATACTGTAGTATTTTGTTTATATTTAGTAATAATTGTTCAACCATTGACTAATTAGGCTCAAAACGTTCGTCTCGCAAAGTACAACTAAACTGTGTAATTAATTTTTGATTTTATCCATATTTAGTACTCCATACATGTATCACAAGTTTGATGTGACGGGGAATCTTTTTTTTATAGTGCACTTTTTAATGAATTCCTACGTTGCAATATCCTATCTGACTCTGCTTCCTTCCGCTACGCCACATGCGAGTTGACTGACAATTAGCAGCTGCTATTTTTTTTTTGTGTTCGGACGTAGGAACTAAAATTTAGTTGGTGTCACATCGGATGTTATATAGGGTGTCGTACGGGGTGTTCGGATATTAATAAAAAATAAATTACAGATTTCATCAGTAAACCGCGAGACGAATTTATTAAGACTAATTAATCCGTCATTAGCACATGTTTACTGTAGCACCACATTATCAAATCATGGACTAATTAGGCTTAAAAAATCCGTCTTACAAATTAGTCTCAATCTGTGTATTTAGTTTCGTAAATAGTCTATATTTAATATTGTATGCATATGTCTAAATATTCTACGTGATAGGGACTAAACTTTAGTCGGGTGAACCACCCTAAATTTGGAACATCAGAAAACTAGTAGGAGGTTAGTTCCTGGCATGGGGAACTGAACGGAGAGTTGCCAACAGCCTGCAGTTAGTTAGCCATCGATCAGCTGCATGCTGAGCTGGCCCAACACGACGGACGTTTCTTGCACGAGTCTCCAACGACGACCCCCAGCAGCCACACATACGAACACACATCCATGATCCGTCCTTCTCTTAACCTGTCACCAACACTAATAAAAAGTTAAAAACCAAGCACTAGTACAGAAGTGACATATACTCCCGGTTGGTAACCCCTTTCACTCCCGGTTTCCCAACCGGGAGTACGTTTTCAGGAGTAAAACTTTCGGAACTGGCAGTAAAGGGGGACTTTTACTCCCGGTTGATAATACCAACCGGGAGTAAAGAGTCCGCTGGGCCTGTGGCCTCGCAGACACCTTTACTCCCGGTTGGTATTACCAACCGGGAGTAAAAGTCCTCTCTTTTTTTCCTTTTTCTTTTTCATTTCAATTCATAATTCATTTTGATTTTAAAATAAGTTTTTGTATACAATTTTTGCCCTACGAATAATATATGCATACGCATGCGTATAGTAAAGTTTGGTTTCGAGCAATGTACGCAAGTAACCCGACTAAAAAGAAAGTATATACAAACAATTTGTGCACCATATATAATATAAGCTTGCATTGTATATTTTCATCATCATGTCTGACTTTCATCATCATATCTACTCTTTGGATCCGATAATAAGTTGTCATGACCCATTACATTCAAAATAAAGTTATCATGACCCTAATTTTTTGGAAGCCATTGTTCATCGGGGTTAAAGTAGAACTCGGCGCCGGGCTTTAAGACCTGTTCATTAAGAAATCCTGCTATCGTCTCTTGCATTGCTTTGAGATGGTGTGTTTGCAGGGTTTTCCCTTTCAAATTTTTAGTCTGCAATTTGAGTTAAAGAAATATTATTAGTATATATATCAATAATAATGATAAATCAAGAAAAAGTAGTAGTATTTAGATACATACTTTTTCGTACTCTAGATTAGTTCTTTTTGAGCACAACTTCAAAAACTCACAAACATAGTATCCACATAGATCGGTCCCCTGTGGCTGGCGCAGAATCCACTTTAGGAAAAAAAACAGATTCAGTATCCAATCCGGTATAGGTAAATTGATACATATAGGAAGCAACACAGGGAAATTGAACTTATAGAGCAATATAGTACTTACTCGAAGTTTATTTACACGCAATGGCGCTTTGCGTTGTGTCATATGGTGTTTCTGAATGAATTCTTTCCAAACACTGTCCAATAAAATTAAAAATGTTTGGAGTATTAATTATTGCATATAGAGAGACTGATATATACATATATAGAGTTGTGCTAGAGAGACTGCAATTACCCCTGGATAATATCTATCATTTCTTGGTATTCTTTTTGCTCTTTTCTCATCGAGTCCCAGATAACTAGAGAAGATATCTCTAGATCGATTTCTATCAATATCCAGTGATTGCTACGTGCGTATGCATACGAAGGTACATAACACTCATTATTTAACTTGTTAGAGTCAACATATATATATGGTAGAGTCAACATTATGAACACTCACCTGAAGTTATAGGGGAAGAGTATAACCTTCTTGTCGTGTTGCTTCTCTAAGAACATCTTGATATTGGCCACCGTCTCCGAGTACCATGTTGGTTGGGGTTTAGGGTCTTTGAATACATGTGGATCAATGAAACCAATATCGGTACACCCTCTCTTTTTGCACTCTCCCATCTTGTCACACCCAGTTTTCTAAAGAACAAAACCAGGCTAATCATATGTGTGCCCAGGAAGTCCACACATATGCCAGAATGAAAAAGTATCAGAAACAATGTTATTATATAACGCATACATAGCTATATTAACACTTACATCAGAGTATCGCGGAACGGTGACTAAACTTCAGGCTCCATTCTTCTCAGGGACGGCTGACTGGGGGTAACATATGCCTAGCACTTCTACTAGTCTTCTGGAAACTCCACTACACCTTTGTCCTTCTTCCGAGTAGCATCTTACTACACACTGGAGTGTGGTGGAAATAGCAAGAGTGAGTCCATGTCGAACTCAACAAGTATAACACAGGGTTCATGAGGCTCAAAAAGGCTAGTTACTGTTTGACTGCGTTTAGCTTTTAATCATCATATAATTAGCAATTAAGTAGCATCAAAGTAATCCACTTCCCATTTATGAACCAATGATCAATTGTAATAAAGCTAATGAATATCATTAACATGAGCATAATAATAACAACAATAATTAAGCATGGTATAACAATGGTGATCATCTATCTGTAAATGTTCCAAGGCCGCCCGTATCCGTGGGCACGGCTAGTATACTAGTTTTTAACTCTGCGCAGAGGTGTACACTTTCACTGTGAGTCATAACTTCCAAATGCATGGGGAGGCCATTCCCAAAACACCGAAAATCATATAAAGCCACTTAAAGGTTCGTCTAACAAGTTAGGGCCATTAGATTCACTCGGCAGGCAGATGTAGAACCCCCCTTCCCTGTGGCACAACAACCGTAGCCTATACACACTAGGCCAGGGGCTCGCCCTACACCCAACGTGGCAAGCCGTTCTTACGCCATTTAAGGTAACCACTAACAAGCTAGAAAAGGTCCTTTAAGCAACTAAAGCCAGAGCCATATAGCCCTCACAGCTGTACTGTATGTCCCGGATGATCACGTACAGATAAGTCCTTATGGAGAGTAACCAGAGCAACAATATAACCCCTTGCTCTAGCCCTCTTTTCAACAGTAATAAAATCATCTTAATGGTTGGTTGCTTAATCCATTAATCAAATTACAAGATCATTGTTCATAATTAAGCACTAGCAATAGCTACCCAAATGCATATCCCATGGGTGACAAGGAAACAAGATATCAATAGCTAAATTATAATCTCTATGGTTGTCAAGGAAGACACATGCATATGAATAATATTTTCTGTGAATAGGACAACAAGGATGGTCCCATGTTATACTTGCCTCTTTCCCAAGGTTAAGCTGCTCAGAATCTTCAGCTGCTATCTTCCGGTCTCCAACTTTTACTTCGACTGTCGGTCCTCAGCTCCTAGTCTTCAGCGCTAACGAACCACGCTTCTTCTACTCGTAGCAACCAAGCAACACAAATAGACAAACAATACAGACATCTAAGAACATGCATCAAACAAAAGAAACGCTTAAAAAGAGAACACACTAAATGACACGGTACGTTGCTACAATCATGAAAACGCAAGAATGACGGTGAACAGAACTACCGTCAAAGAGGACACGCGACTACCGAGAAGTTTGTAACAGAACGGAGAAGACAAACTATACGCTTGATTTATTTTAGTTAATGAAATAGGATTATCCTAAAGTTGAATTAATCAAATTATAAGGACAAAGTTAAATCTTAGTTATATTTTATTTACGAATAATCAATAGTATTTAATATGCAAATCTTTTAATAAACATTTATAGTTTGGAAAGCATAAAGATTTGAGAGCTACTACATGAATCATTGTATGTTTCAAGGTCGATCTAAGCATGCCATCGTTGAAAAGTCATCTATGTTGATATTAATTAAGTTAACATTTATTTATATCACATACCATTAATGTCATTTAAATAATTTATAGCTTAGAAAACCTACACCATGAAAGAGACACAAATCAAACTATTCTTTGCTTTTGTGTTCACACCTAACAAGTCACAATTAATAAATAAACAATTAAGTTTACTAAACTAATTATAACTAACAGAGACACATTGAGGTTGGTGTTAATCAAGTTAACATTTGCTCTATGAAAAAGCAATGATTAAGACCTAAGCTGCTTTTAGCTAAAAAGATATTCCATAAACATTAATCAAATTAATATGATTAAATTCAAAAACACAAGACAGGGTGAACATCGCCACTAATGTGAAGATTACGTCGGCACGATCGCAACTTAACAAAAACGGATTTATAAGACTAGATTGTTTTTAATTAGAAAGCTACTGAATAAATAACAATCAAATTACATTTATATTAATAAATTTATATATAAGTGACATGAATCATTCGAGGTCAGAAGAAAGAGAATACTAGCTTTTAAAAGTAGCAAAGAGATTTATTTGTAAATAAAACTAAACTAAATTATATATTATATATTCTAATAAAGTGCTTCACAAACAGACCAAAAAACGATTGTCCTAAAATTTTATATATTCAAAAATTAGATGTTGTATTACTACGCGATGATGTATGCGTCACATCAGCAAAGTATTTAGCCGATTAAATAAGGTGATGACACACCAAGCTGACTTGATCACGTGCTTCGGTTCTGCATGCATGGCTGGACCTGAAGAAGGCAGCAGCGGAAATTCCATGCACGCGGAGTTGTATAGATAGGTGGAAATCAGTGGAGGAAGACGTTGACCTCCTCGGGATGCCTGTACGTACAGCAGAACGTGGTGCCAGGAGATGGAGCTTCGCTCGTGGCTCTGTCCAACTGTAGGAGGAGGGAAGACCGGACGGCCAGACCGGCGGAGCTGTTGGCTTGCAAGTGCATCAGTCCATCGGCCGGCGAGCAATGGCGCTGACATGGTCGATTTGGACAAGAAGATAGATGGCGCTTCACGTAAAAGGACCCCTTTGCTCTCCTCGCCGTGGGTTGGTAGCCGGTCGCAGAGGATGTACGGAGGGCGGCGATGGTTTCCTGTGAAGCGTTGGCGGCGGCATTTGAGTAAAAGAGAACGAGAAAGAGAGAGACAGAGAGCACTGTGGGGCTTCTTCACCTTGAAGTGAAGTTCGGCAACGATTCGTGAACGGCGGAGAGATCAGACGATGTGCACGGCTGTGCCAGCATCGGCTCCTAACTCGGTGAGATCCCGAGCTTGGCGTAAGGCAGAGCAAGGGCAGTGCGCTGGCTCACGCGGCCAGAAGACGGCCAACAAATAAAACGATGACGACACTGCTGCCGAGAGCTGGAAACGGTGGATCAGAAAACATGATCACAATGATGTTGGCACGGCAAGGCTTGGCAACGCGTCAATGTCGGCGGCAGAGCGACGGAGAACGGCAACAGCGGCGGCGGCGGCAACAGCGGCGGCGGCGGCAATAGCGGCGGCGGCGGCAACAGCAGCGGCGGCGGCGCAACAGCAGCGGCGGCGGCAATAGCGGCGGCGGGCAGCATAGGGCTTGGAAAACAGGGCTAGCAGGCAGGCCGGACATATATATAGGGAGGAAGACTCTCCACCTTCACGTCAACTAGCGATATGGTGCTAATTGACGTTGCACCCTCCATCTTTACTAATAGGCCTAATTAATTATTAAAGCCCATTAGTAAATAAATGAATGGACATTTAGGATTATTGCACACAAGCTTTGGTGGAAAATGAGGTATTTATTATTTTCGGAATTAATTAATTTCGTGGATAAAATAATTCTAGAAAAGTCCAGAATTATTATTTAAGCCGCGAAAAATACTCCGAAAGCTCCGAAAATTCGAGGGAATTTTCTAGAGACATTATGGAACATGAGGAACCCAAATAAAGTATTTGGAGCTTATGAAAAGATGGATGAAGAGATCAAGGAAAAAGATTAAGCTCACGGAAATTGGAATTTTGAATCCAGAAAATACCAAAAAGTTTTCCGATGAGAAGTAAACGTCGTCCTATGGTATTTTGAAAATAATAGCACTCACCAACACCAAAGACAAGCATCACACAAACACCACATTATCGAATTAATATGAAAAAGTTTAAAACCATAATTTTCTATATTTAATTAACAACAACTTAACTTATCTAATAAATTTATTCAAATATTGAAATCATTTATTTTATTTAGTATTTTTCATGCACAACCCAAAATAGGAAATTTTGGGTGTGACACATCTCAAATCTGCATACATATATATATTGAGGATAATGAACACACATTATAGATGTACTTCCGTAGTGACTTATTGTTAACTAGTAGAAAGAATCACTTACAGACAATAGCAGCTTATGATAGTTTTGTCTAAAGAGTATAGGTGACATAGTTGGTGCAATTCAGAAAACTCCAGGTACATGACATCATTGCCCCGGAACCAATGTTCGTCTCTAACCCTGATAGAAATAGCACTTTCTTTCCGGGCACACGCATCGAGGTACCAGTTGTTCAGGGCGTACATTTGCGTCCCCAAATCATTGAGTTTTTCAGGATCCCATAGACTCCTGCCATGCTCATATTTCTCCCAACTTGAGACTACCGGTGCGGTTGCAAAGACCATATCGGCAATGTCGACACCACAAGTGGTAGCATAGAAGTTACAAAGTTGTACCAAGTCGACTGGTCCATCATCTTGAGGTATTTGTAGGAGGTCTATGTTTGATCCATATTCATTACCAATAACAAGTGGGGAGTGTGATTGCAATTCTTGTTCTCCGAGTTGTGCAACACCCTTCCTTGCTTTAACCATTTTCTTATATTCCTTGCTTAGAGTGCGGTCATAATCAGATAGGGGCGAGGGCTTACGAGATTCCCGCCTCTTTTTTGTACATCATCCACCATCCGCCTTAGTTCAGCTGGAGGTAGGTGGAAGTGCTTCTGCTCCATCGGCTTCTTCGCCCCCTTGGCCATCTTTGAGAAGAATAAATTATTCGTTTCTTTGACTGCATCATCTAGTTCCTCTGTACTCTTTTCACCAGCCAATTTTTGGGGAATTTGCCTTGTTGGGTGCACGGGGGCTTTCTTCCTCGTCTTTGTCAGCGGGGCAGATGACTTTGTCATGGCAGGACAAGGTGTCGAGGCGGTTCTCTTCTTGGTAGATGCGTTTGTCACTTGAGGAGGCGGCGGCAGTGGTGGTGGTAGAGACCGCCTTGGAGATGGTAGGGATGCACCCATCATGGCAGGAGGCAGTGGCGGTGGAGATCGCCTTGGAGATGGTGGGTATGGTACCGTGTCTTCTCCATCGTAACCACCGCACGGAGCACTAAGCTGGTCTAGGGATTGGATTATTGGCCTGTTGTATGAGTACAGAAAAGAATGAGGTATGAGTACATTGTTATTTAAGTGCTAATAGAAAACTAATGAAAATTTTTGTTTTGACGTTAAGTTTCATGCGTACCTATGGTCAGGTACTTGAGGAGGCGGCGACGGCATCCCAGGAATAATGATGTAGCGCTTACGCCATGCAATGAATGACTTCTCTGCTTCTCCTACAGTAGCAGAACCATCACCTCCAGGAATGTCAAGAGGCACATCTTCAAAACCTCTAACAGCTTTATCCACTGAGACGGAAGCGTATCCAGCCGGTATTACTACACCATGGATTCTTGGTGTCTTTGTACGGTCTATAGGACCCACAACACCAGTAGCCACCATCACAGTGCCATCATCATTTGGAATGTGCAGCTCACATGCTGTAAGTTTATCGATGTCATCCACGAGGAAACGCTCATCTTGCTTTGGCAGCTCTATGGAAGCACAACTGCTTCTCAACGTCTGATTCGCGGGGCTAAGAATGTTGGTTCCCGGAGCTATTGTAAGCCCCTGGGAACTCATTGCTATTTGCACTTGCCTATTTACTTCCTCTTGCATTCTCGCTTCCATTTCTTCCTCTCGCCTCTTTGCATCAAGAACATACTGTTGCAAGATTGGGAGCTTCTCTGCCTCCTCATCCTTCTTTCTCTGGCGGCTTTTGTAGGTATCTCTCCATTGAGGGAAACCATGCTCCCACGTAACCGCCCCAAAGCCTCTTGTTCGGCCAGGATGCTCATCAGTCCCAAGGATATATGTCAGTTCATCCTTCTCTCTGTTGGGCCTAAACAGTCCACTAGCCTTAGCTTTTAGAATTTGAATTAATTTTGTTGTTGCTTCTTTCAGTTTTTTGCCATGAACCATCTTTCCAGTGAGTGGGTCCAGTGATCCCCCATGAGCTAAATACCAACGCCTCGTGCGTTCAGGCCACTTGTCTGATTCGGGTTCGATCCCCTTTTCACGAAGTTTTGCTTCTGCCCTTTCCCACTTTTGAACCGCCGTTAGGTAGCCACCTGATCCCATGTTATGGTGGTATTGCTTTTTGTGGGAATTTTCTTGGTTCCTTCTTGCCCGTGCCATACCCTCTTCCGATGTCTTGTACTGTACAAATTCCTCCCAGCAGGGCCTCTGCTTCGCGAGCGGGCCCTTAACGACGCGCCAATCTGGAGTCTCGTCATTGCTGACGTATTTATTGAACAGCTCCTTCTTCCAAGTCTGAAATTGTGTAGCCATCTTCTTCATAGTCCAATGCCTAACTAGTTCCACCAACCTTTCATGGGTGATGATATCACCGTCATGATAACGCTCTGTGTCGAACGTGAAATGCTCTTTAATATCAGACCAAAGTGCCTCCTTGTCAACATCAGAGACGTAACTAATATGAGGAGCATGAATCTTGACGTAACTAATATGAGGAGCATGAATCTTCTTCTTCCATTCACGGGCGCTGATCGGGAGCTTATCCCTTACAAGGAAACCACAGTGGTACCTGTATTTACTAGCATATGGTCCTAGTGGTTCCCCTATAACCACGTCAAATTCTGTGATGATGAAGCGGC
Source organism: Saccharum spontaneum (assembly GCA_022457205.1). Classification (NCBI taxonomy): domain Eukaryota; kingdom Viridiplantae; phylum Streptophyta; class Magnoliopsida; order Poales; family Poaceae; genus Saccharum; species Saccharum spontaneum. The sequence continues at coordinate 29,606,777 of CM039595.1, read as the reverse complement.
CTTCCAACGGCTGTTGGGGGCCTCGGACATTCTTGCTCTTGCCCGTTGTCGTCTTCGTCGATCCAGAGGGCTACGTACATCATCACAGAATATATCAGAGGCCTTCCAACGGCTTATCTTAAAAAAATGATAGCTAGATATATTCAATAATATACCTCGCCAACATTATCTTCAACATCCATCTCTTGTCCGTCATTATGATCGAAATTGAAGTATTCATTCCTGTAATCTTCATCACCCTGCTGGTTATTATCGCCATAAGGTTGAGTGCCTTTGGCGATAAGATCCATCATCTCGTCTTCCATGTTGTCCGTCGAGTCGGACATCTTGCTTAATTAATATATCAGAAAACAAAACAAAGGTTGATGAACTCGACATAAAATCAAACTCGACATAAAACACTGGCAGGACTTCAAATTGTAAAAGAACACATCAAAATTAGTACAAATGGGCAGTGACAAATATTCAGCCAATCAAAAGAGTAATAAATCTCAGCAAGGAGCTGTAGTAGCATTCCCTAATTTTATATGAACTATACAGGCAAAACAGGGGCATCATCAAGTTCTGAAACTAAAGTATATATTGACTAGGAGATCTGAAGCGAGAGATGCACTGGAACAGGACTGGGCGGCGGACGGATGCAGCGGCGACGGGACCACCACCAAGGACATGGACGAGGACGCGGAGAGGTACGAGGCGATCAAGAACCTCAGGGAGCAGATGCTGGCCGGCCACGCATTTCTCTTCCTGTCCAAAGGTGAGGCCGATGCTGACAGCGATCGGCAGCGCCATGGTTTCACTTCTCATTTTGAAGACGGTGGCCTCTGGTGAGCCAAATTGCTTGGTGTTCAGCCGTTGATAGTGACACCAGCCCTCTTTCTTCAAAATTTGTGTATAGTCTCTTTTGGTTTTGGTGCTCCATTTGCACAGCACAGTTATAGAGTTCTTTTCCTTTGGGGTTTGGATCGATACTGTACTTCCACAGGAATCGTGGTTTGAAAGTTTTGATGTTTTGGCACTGGCATTTTGCGTTCAGTATCACAATCAAAACTCAAAACTCACAAATGCCTTATTTCTATATATATACAGAAATATAAACTTACAACCTGAATGTTGGTGGAGGCCTGCGCTTCAATACCTAAGAGACGTGCGAAAAAATAACTTCTAGAAATTCTGATAAGAATAAAAAAAAATCTAGCAATCAATTTAGCATACTTAAATCGCCAACTATCGGATCTATTATGTTTTTGAAAAATATTCACAGTATCATCTAAATTTGTATCCAAATTACACGTATATATCATCATAAAATGCAATCTAAATTTACATTTAATTGCCCGCTATGCTATCAAGTGTCCCCTTAAAAGGGTTCAATGCTCAAAGAGGTGGGGGGTCTGAATTGTGCTCTAAAAAATAAAATAAACCGACAACCTTAAAATAAACCGACAACCTTACGATATGCAAACTGTAGACCCCTAAGTACCTTTGGTTCCTAATTAAGTTCTTCTAGAAAGCAATCTATCAGGTTCCTAATAAATTGAAGATACATCTTCATGGGTAGAGAACTGTCAACAAGACAATAGAACAGAGGTTCATGAAGGGAGCTGAAACTAGCGGGGCAACACCATGCCAACGTTGCAGATCAAGAACTATTAGTGGTTCTACAAAGCATTGCTGATCAGATCTATCTAGGCATAAGGATTCATCCTACCGACCAATCTCTAAGAATTCATACACAGTTAGAAAGAAAAAAAAACTGAATTCATACACAGTTCGGCGCGGGGGAGTCCGGCGGGGAAGAGTCGCAGGCCGGGCCCGAAGTCGCGGCGGAGGATCCCGGCGGCCGGCACGCGGTCCTGGGCTTGGTGAAGACGGCGTGGTGGAGACCGAGCGGCGTGGGTGGCGGATCCCGGCGCGGTGGAGGCCAGGCGGCGAGGGGGAGGATCCCGGCGTGGGGCGCTTCACGGTGCCGTTTCGATGGCGCGGCGGCGGGGGAGCAGCGGCCGGGCGCGCGCGGGCTGAGGGGAGCAGTGCAGTGCGGCCGCGGCAGGGGAGCAGCGGCCGGGGCAGGCAGAGCAGTGCGGCCGCGGCGGCGCGCGCAGTGGAGACCGAAGCGGTGCGGCGGCGGCGGTGCGACCGAAGCAGTGACGGAGACGACGATGGACGCGGAGAAATGATATATTAGAAACCTGGACCTTTACTCCCGGTTCCCACCAGTAACCGGGATTAAAGACCCTTTACTCCCGGTTGGTGTTTCCAAGGTTAGACCTTTACTCCCGGTTGGAAACACCAACCGGGAGTAAAGATGTTTTTTTTGGCGGGTAAGTGCAGCCCGCCATTTCCTAAACAGGATTTAGGTTTTTATATTTCTTTTTATTTATAATGGGTAAAGTACTATTATTTGTGCAGAAAATAACAAAGTACTTATATTTTTTTTGAAAAAATAAATTAGAGTTTCTTTTGCTATACTGCAGACATGAAAAATATGTAACCTAAAATATTTTATTTTTTCTTTTAAATATTAAACATAATGGAAAGAAGAATCTTTATTTCATTAATGCAAAAATATAGTTTTTAAGTAATATCATTAAATCTATTGTTTTTAGACAGGAATTTCTTTTTTAGATCATTTGTACGTCAAACTTTTCGTTCGTGGACTCAGTTGAACGTTTAATTATTTGGTGAAGTTGCGCGGAAATTCAATTAAACTATAAAAAGTACCAAACCAATTCTGAAAAATCTCAAAGCTGGCGGTTGCTTCACATAGAGCATTTGCAAGACTGAGAAAAAGTTTAAGACCAATACGACAGTTGGACCTCAGAATCCCTAAGAACCCAGGTGTATTCTTATCATTATTTTTATTATTACATTTTTCTCCGTGCTGCGTGAGACAAAGTATGGTGAATTACAGATCGAAAACTATGGAATTATGCAGCAAACTCCACAAATATTTTCCTCCTAGGGCACAAGAGACCTTGTCGCAAAGTTTGGCACTATTCCAGATCTTTTCTAGGATGGACTCAGTTCAACGTAGAATTACCCGGTGAAGTCGCGCGGAAATTCAATTAAACTGGAAAAAGTACCAAACCAATTCAAAAAAATCTCAAACTTGGCGGTTTCTTCACATAGGGCATGTAAAATGTTAAGAAAAAGTTTGGGACCAATACGACACTAGAATGATTGTGCGGTCACAATTATTACATAATTAATATCTCAATACACAACATTAAACAACATTAAATTAAGCAGGCACAGTAGTGATCTTCTTCTTGACGTATGTCCCTTGGTCATGATCGTGTCGCAACCATGGAGTGTCCTCATCATTTAGCGCTATGCTTGGATCTTTGTTCACTGTGAAGGGCACAATTCTATCTTCCTTTTCATAATCTACTGACATGTCTGACTTGTCCTCAATTCCCACAATGTTTGTTTTCCCTGAAAGAACTATGTGACGCCTGGGCTGATCATTGAATGGGTCTTTGTTGTTTTTCCCCCTCTTTGGTTTTGTAGACATGTCCTGGACATAGAACACCTGACATACGTCCTTGGCGAGGCCAAATGGTTCGTCTTTGTACCCAATATTATTGAGGTCCACTGTTGTCATTCCATACTCCGGGTCGACTGTTACCCCGCCTCCGGTGACCTTCACCCATTGGCACTTGAACAAAGGGATCTTCAAATTACGACCATAGTCTAGTTCCCATATCTCCTCTATGCGGCCATAATATGTTAGCTTAATTCCATTCGGGTATGTGGCATCTATGCAGACACCACTGTTTTGGTTGGTGCTCCTTTTATCCTGGGCTATTGTGTAAAATGTGTTCCCATTTATGTCGTACCCTTTGTATGTGAGGACATGCCACGATGGTTGCATAGCCAACCTGTACAGTTGCTCTGGAAGACTCCCATCACCCTGGCATTTTTTTCGCAACCAACCACTGAAAGTTTCCATGTGCTCACTCCTAATCCAAGCTTCATTCTTGCCAGGAAACTCTGATCGTAGGAACTGCTTGTGTGTCTCAATATACGGATGCACCAATGTGCTGTTTTGCAGAACTGTGTAGTGTGCTTTATTGAAATAATCATCCCCCATACCAATATATGTTTTCTTTCCCAGTGTCCCCTTTCCACTTAGCCTCCCCTCGTGTCGTGATTCAGGAACACCAATCGGGTCAAGGTCAGGAATAAAGTCAACACAGAATGCAATGACCTCCTCTGTTCCGTAGCCCTTGGCGATGCTGCCCTCTGGACGAGCGCGGTTGTGAACATATTTCTTCAGAACTCCCATGAACCTCTCAAAGGGGAACATGTTGTGTAGGAACACAGGACCGAGAATAGCAATCTCCTTGACCAGGTGAACTAAGAGGTGTGTCATGACATTAAAGAAGGATGGAGGGAACACCAACTCAAAGCTGACAAGACACTGAACCACATCATTCTGTAGCATAGCTAGATCTAGTGGATTGATTGCCTTCTGAGAAATTGCATTGAGGAATGCGCATAGCTTCACGGTGGCCAGACGTACATTTGGAGGGAGAATTCCTCTTAGTGCCACTGGGAGCAATTGCGTCATGAGCACGTGGCAGTCATGGGACTTTAAGTTTTGGAATTTCTTGTCTGGCACATTTATTATACCCTTTATATTCGAGGAGAATCCAGATGGTACCTTAATGCTATTTAGGCATTCAAACATGCTATCCTTCTCTTCCTTGCTAAGAGTGTAGCTAGCAGGGCTTAAGTATTGGCGTCCATCATCTGTCTTGGTTGGATGCAAGCTATCTCGTTCTTTCAAACACTGAAGGTCCTGTCGTGCTTCAAGTGTGTCCTTAGGCTTCCCATACACACCCATGAATCCTAGCAGGTTCACACAAAGATTCTTTGTTAGGTGCATCACATCGATTGCGCTGCGGACCTCTAGGACTTGCCAATAGGGTAGCTCCCAAAATATCGACTTCTTCTTCCACATTGGTGCATGCCCATCAGTGTCGTTCAGAACAGGTTCACTGCCAGGTCCCTTCCCGAAGACTACTTTCACATCCTTTACCATCTCTAGTACATCCTCACCACTCCGGTTGGCAGGCTTGGGCTGGTGGTCTGCCTTACCTTTGAAATGCTTGCCTTTCTTTCTTACAGGGTGTGTCTTAGGAAGAAATCGACGATAGTCAAGGTACACGACCTTTCGACATTTTTTCAAGAATATACCTTTACAATCCTTGAAACAGTGTGTGCAAGCATTATATCCATTGTCCTGAAATGTTACTTAGAGCCGGCCAGTCGTTGATTGTTACGAACAACAAAGCGCGCAGGTCAAAGTGTTCCTGTTTGTACTCATCCCACACACGTACACCTGGTTTTTTCCATAAAACTAGAAGTTCATCAACTAGTGGCCTCAGGTACACATCGATGTCGTTGCCAGGCTGCTTCGGGCCTTGTATGAGTACTGGCATCATAATGAACTTCCGCTTCATGCATAACCAGGGAGGAAGGTTGTAGATACATAGAGTAACAGGCCAAGTGCTATGGCCACTGCTCTGCTCCCCAAAAGGATTCATACCATCCGTACTTAAGGCAAACCTCAAGTTTCTCGCGTCATCTACAAAATTCTTGAATTCTCTGTCGATTGCTCTCCACTGGGACCCATCAGCTGGCTGTCTCAACATGTTGTCTGCCTTACGGTCTTCTTTGTGCCACCGCAACAACTTTGCATGGTCCTTGTTTCTGAACAAACATTTCAGACGTGGTATTATAGGAGCATACCACATAACCTTGGCAGGGATTTTCTTCCTGGGACATTCGCCCTCAACATCACCAGGGTCCTCTCGCCTGATCTTATACCGTGATGCATGACATATCGGGCATTCATCCAACTTCTCGTTCTCCTCGCCATAGTAGAGGAAACAATCATTTGGACATGCATGTATCTTCTTGATTTCTAATCCCAAAGGACAGACAAGCTGTTTTGCTTCGTATGTAGTGGTGGGCAATTCATTGTCCTTCGGAAGCATCTTCTTTTGGATAGTCAATAGCTCGTTGAAGGCCTTGTCAGACACACCATTCTTCGCCTTCCACTGCAGCAATTCCAGTGTGGTACCCAACTTTTTCTGCCCTGCATCACAAGTCGGGTATAAACTTCTTGTGGTCCTCTAGCATGCGCTCAAACTTTTTCTTTTCCTTTTCCTTCTTGCATTCGCTCTGTGCATCACGAATAGCCTGACCAAGATCATCAGCAGGCTCATCTCCTGCCGCTACCTCCTGTACCTCCTCTTCAGCTTCCCCCATTGCGGTATCATTTAAGACACCAGCATATTTAGCAATAACGTCGTCGTCTAATTGTTCTTCTTCACCTTCTTCCATTATAACACCGCTTTCTCCGTGCTTGGTCCAATAAATATAGTTTGGCATGAAACCCGACTTAAACAAGTGTGAATGAATATTCCTTGAGGAGGCATATTCCTTCAAATTCCCACATAGGGCACATGGGTAGCACATAAAACTGTCTCGCTTGTTTGCCTCGGCCACACTTAAGAAATAATGCACTCCATCAATGAACTCTTGGGAGCGCCGATCAGTGTTGTACATCCAATTCCGACTCATCTGCAGTACACAATATAAGTATGTATTAAAATTTTAAGCATATAATTAGTTATATTAATTACATAACATGCATGCATGATAACTGATTAATTCATGGAAGCCTCAAAACAATTTAATTTTTACAATTAAACTATTGTATATTCCTCATTTACTAAATAAAAGAAATTAAATGAAAAAAATAAAATTCTTTAAATATCTAAACTATGAAATGGAGGATGAAGATGAAAGGAGAAAGAAGATGGCGACCTTTTCAACAACAAGAATTGATGGAGGAGTCGAAGAAATCGTTCTTATGATGACCAGCTGGCTCGTTTGAGCAAGAACACAACAATGGATGAAGCAATGACGAAGAACAGAGCTCCAAATGGCTCTGCCAAGAGAGGAAGGAACAGTGCTACGTATATATACAGAAACATTTACTCCCGGCTGGGTACACCAACCGGGAGTAAAGGTCAACTTTTACTCCCGGCTAGAGGCTCCAACCGGGAGTAAACCTTTACTTCCGGTTGAAGGCTCCAGCCTGGAGTAAAAGTTGACATTTACTCCCAGTTGGTGTACCCAGCCGGGAGTAAATGTCATCGCATGACGCAGTATCCGTTAGGCGTGGGACTTTAGTCCCGGTTGGTGGCTACAACCGGGATTAATTGTCTCTTTACTCCCGGGTCCAAAAAAATACCGGGAGTAACCCTGAAAATGATGCGGAGAGGAAAGGTCTGTTCTCTACTAGTGAAGTCCAATCATGCATCCATTCCTTATGTACGTATAATACTATCTACCTCCATTATATTCTGTGTAGAGTGTAGAGTGTCCACACGCACCTAATTTATTCACTAATACCTAGAGTAGCAATTAGCCATGGGCCTAGCTAGCCCATGCCTATGTTATGTACCTGTGTCTACGTTTGATTTTGCTTTGGGTATGGCAGTAGCTATAGCTTTGCATGCATGCAGAGATATGCTCTTCAAACTCGTGTAACCAAAGCGCACTCGATCTCAAGTCTCAACGACAGAGCAAAAGTTGTACACTGCTGCTGTTTCAGTTTGCAAGTTAAGGTGGGCTAGAAGTTTCCCAGGCTAGCTCCTGCTCCCAGCTGATGATGAGAAGAACAGCTTGGGACAAGGAGGTGGTGACGCCGTCAGGAACATGCCATTAGCCTCCAACGAACATGCTTGCTGTGCTCGGTTTTCAAGAAAGCGAAAAGTGACCTAAACAGTGCCGTATACGATGACCTATATCCGTGTGCTCGATTTTCGTCCGTGTCATCAAGACGAACCAACATGCATGATGTGCGCTCGCCCTCGCTTTCTTCTCTCCTTGATCGTTGTTATATTTTTTTTCTCCCGTGCTTCTCTGCTCAATTATTTCATCCCTTATAAGACATCGTTTGCATGTAGAAACTTCACATGAAAAAATTCCTACTCCATCCATTCCAAATTATAAGTCGCTTTGACTTATAATTTGGAATGGAGGGAGTACGCTTAAAACAGGGCCCGAGTTTATTGGCTAACTGTAGGATTAATTACGAATGCATTACCGGGGAGCAAAATGATACTAACTCATGGTAAAAATTTGAAGTGATCCTTTCTGTTCAAGAATACAATTTCTTCTGTGACATATGCTAAACTTCAAACTTAGGTTCCTGCGATGGAAAATGCCTACCCATATTTAAGGAGCTGTTTGGCAGGGCTCCTCTTCAGGGGCTCCTCCGGAGGAGCCGGAGTCGTTTTGGAGAAGCCACAGATTGTGACTCCTCCAAAACGGCTCTAGCTCCTCTGTCTTTAACTAAAAAACGGTTCCTCCTACAAAATATTTGGTATGACTCCTCCGGAGGAGCCAGAGTCAGAGCCAGGGAGGAGCCCTACCAAACAGGCCACAAGTCTTCAACTTGCTATAAATAGTTACACTATATTGGATGTATTCAAGACTTGGTATGAATAGTCACACTATATTGGATGTATTCAAAATTTAACGGTACTATTCTTTCAAGACAATATGGTCATCGAAAGTGAAGTGTTATAATGACTTCATTAATGTCAGTCATCTGTTTATTCAATCTATGTAACATGCTTATTGGAGTATGGTGTACATTAGTGTTTTAAATCACTGGCTATAGCATTAGCGGAGAAGTCTACTTAGCCGCCATCGCTAAGTTATATCTCACTGTTAAAGCGTCGTCGCTATAGCCTGCTATTTAGTAAAATATTGTTGTAGAGGCAACTAGCTTGAGCCGCTATAGCGCCATTATAGCCTGCTATTTAGAACACTGGTGTGCATGCACATATGAGTTCATAATGCGAAGTATATACGTATGCATGCTTGTGAATGTCTATTTGGTTCAATGTCTTTAAGATGGACATCATGAAGACTTTGGATTCTGTTAGATGGGATTACTTACAGGAAGTTTTATAGAAACTATAGGATTTGGCGCATGGTTGCGAGCTTGGGTATCTGCCCTCTTGTACATAGGTTCCTCTACTACTTTTTTTACGAGACTCAGTTACAGACACAGATGCTCACATACACGAGCGTACACTCACCCCTATGAATGTACGCACGCCCACTCTACCCCTATGAGCACCTGCGAAGAACTGAGTTGGACTGGCAAATCTCAAAATTGACAAAGTCACCACAGGCGTCGCGCTGTCGACAGCTCCTCTACAATTTTTGTTAATGGTTCAAGAGGTAAATGGTTTGATCATGGGATGGCTTTAAGGCAGGGCAATCCCTGTCACATATATTGTGTGACACCCTAAATTTTTGTATTATTTAAAAATAGGTAAATTTGATTTAATTATGAATTTGTTGTGCATTCAAATTTAGGAAATAATAAATTTTAGGAAATTAAAATCAATCATAAGGTTAGAAAATGCCCATGCATGCATGCTGTTGCACAAATATTTTTGTGATGATTGGTTTGGGTCAAAGTTTAAAAGACATTCAAAAACATTTGAAAATTTGATTTGAAAAATCAAATTAGAAAAAGAAAATTTATTTTCTTTTCCCCTCCTTCCTTCTGGCCCGAGCGGCCCATTTGGCCTGCTGTTTTCTCCCGCCGAACTGGCCCGCGCGCGTCCTTCCTTCCTCCTCTTTGCTGGGCCGGCCCGAACCAGCCCATCAAGGCAACCACCGTCGCTCCCTTCTTCCGAGTCGCTGACAGTCGGGGCCCGCTCGTCAGATGCTTCCCCTTCCCAACCGTCTTGCCCTTCTCCCCCCGCGCCCGGCCTTATAAGGGAGCCGCAACCCCTTCGCCCCTCCCCTTGCAGCATTCCCGCTCCAATCCCCCATTCTTTTGAGCTCGCAAAGTCCCGCAGCGGCGCGCCACCGGAGCACGCTCGGCCACCTCGTCGGTCTTCGCCCCGAGCCGTCCCCGTCCCGTTTGAAGCCGTGGTGAGATTCCCCGTGCTCCCCTCCCTCTCCCTACACCTCCAATTCATTGATTTGTGGCCTCTAGGGCCGGTTTACGTGAGCTCCGACGAGCCTTGCTATGCCCGGCCATGGCGGGGTGCCCCTCGGGCCTACCACCGCCCGCGTTTTGCCCCGAGATGCGTTCGCCGTCCTCCCCTCTTCGCTCCGGACCTTTTACTTTTGAAAATGATGCCCTGTAGCGCTCGGGCGAGCAACGCCGGCGAGCTCCGCGCCGCGGCCATGGCGGCGCCGCCGCGTTCTCCCTCAGCTCCGGCGGCCGGCTCTCTCTCCTCTTCCCCCCTTTCTTTCTTGACCGTGCATCTCGAGATCAACGGCCGAAATCAGCCGATACCCCTTCGCGGGTCTTTTTGCTAAAGAGACCCCCCACTTTCGTGAATTTAAACCCGCAGTCCTCGGCCATTTGAATAAATCCGAATTTTGATTTATTTTAAATCCGAAAATAGTTTGATCTATTTACAGAATTGCCACTGCAGTAAAACGTGTATAAAATCGTCGTTTTAGCTCCGATTCAACCCATTCAACTTGCGTTAGTTTTGTAATTTTGTAATCTACGCATTAGTGCTACTGATAGACCTGTTAGAAGCTTTTAAGTTTCTTGATTAAGTCTAGTTTAGTAGCTAGTTTTGGAACCTTGTTTAGCGCGTAACTTTTGCGTTGTAGCTCCGTTTTTCGTGCAATTCGCGTCAATGTGATCGTAGCGAGACGTAGATGATTTTGGAAAACATTTTTATTCGGATTTATTTATTGTTGGTGTACTGTTCTAATAGTAGCTATGTTTTGCTTGTATGTCTGCTCCGAATTGCGTGTTGTACTTCGTGTCGTTCGAGTTCAGACGGTGAGGAGTACGTCGGAAATCCGGACGCGTACGAGGAGCAGCAGGACCAGCAGCAGTTCGTGAACCAAGGCAAGTATAGCATGGGCCTACCTTGTTGTCCTAATCATTATATAACATACTCATTATGCATGTGTCTAATATTGCTCGACTATAAGGACTTCCTAGCAAATTGATGACCTGTACCTTGATTTCCTATGGGGATTATTTGCATATGGGTAGAATGCTAGTGCTTTAATTAAATATGATCTACACTATGACTAATGGCACCAATGGATAAACATGATGATAATGGTGGAACATAGGGTGATGGAGCAAATGATGTTGATCATGTTGCCCTAAACCCTCCGTAAGGACTTATCTGTAGGGCAAAAGCTGGGACTTACAGTGCAACCGTGGGAGTTAAATGGCTCTGACTTTAGCTCAGTAGTAGGATCTTTTCTAACTAGCCTGCGGGAATTGTGCCATCGAAAGGGGGGGTTATCTATATCTGCCTGCCGAGGAAACCTAGCGGCCCTAACTAGTTAGAAGAGGCCTATGGAAGGCTTCATAGTGTACCCTGCCTGCTCACCTTGGAAGTGTTAGGGGGTCGACGGGCCTCGGGCATATGGGTAACACGACTCACGGGTAAAGATGCACAACCTCTGCAGAGTGTTAAAACTATTATAACAGCCGTGCTCACGGACACGAGCGGCCCGGAAAACTCACAGAATAAATGGTTACTTGATATGTGGATGAACTATGATGATGAAAATGAGGTCACTCTGATGATTTCTCTTCTTAATTCTAGTAGTGGATCATGTGGGATAAATGGGAGCTTGCGCATCACTTAATAATGATTAATAATGAATTGTTGAACTACTAAAAGTGCTAACTGCAGTCAACCGTGTCTAACCTTTTTGAGCCTCATGAATCCTCATACTATACTTGCGGAGTACAAATGTACTCACACTTGTTGCCATATTGTTTTTGGATAAAAATCCCGGATGGGTAACAGATGACAGTTTCTACGAGGACTTCCCGGAAGATTTCTAGGTTTGGATCAACCAGTCGTCCTTCCCTGTGGATCAGACACTACGCCTGAGAGTTGCTATTTACTTTTCCGCTTGTTATGTAAGAACTACGCGATGTAATAATGTTATGTATGTACTCAGTGATGATACTCTTGTTAATTTGTCGGCTTATGTGTGCGACTACCCCTAGGGCGCACATAAGATGTATGCACTCTATATTGTCCTTTAATTGGAGTGTGACATATTGTTTATTCTAGCAATTGACCCCCTGTAGAGGCTCTTTGATAGAGCCATCTAGCTCAGTATGCTACAACCAAATCAACACAAATCTGTGAAGCTAAGGGGGAGCAAATATGCTAATGATGTGACATTTTTTGAACCCATCGACGCAAGAGATCAGTGCAGCACTGGAGATTTTGTCAACCTTCGGTCTTGCTTCTCTGGGTCTGGTAACTAATCTTCAGAAACATGTTATACCCGATTGCTTGTGATCCCTCATCTCTAGTTGCTCTCCTAGATGTCATTCCTTGTGAGGTCAAAGTCTTTCAGTGCAAATATTTGGGCCTGTGTCTAAATGTTTATGCCACTATGGAGGGTTGAGGCGGTCCAGAAATTGATAGATAGAGTGGCTACAAAATTTCTGAATTAGAAGACCAGGTTCTAGGATAGGCATGGGTGGCTTACTTTGGTGAACTTTGTGCTATCTTCAATTCTAGTGCACTTCCTCATAGTCTTTCCAATCAAGAAATGGGCAATAAAGTAGATTGACAAATCTAGGAGGGGGTTTCTTTGGGAAGGGAAGCTAATGTGAATGGGGTCACTGTCCGGTGTAATGGACAAAAGTAGCAAGAAAAAAGAACCTTGGTGGTTTGGGGATTCTTGAATTGGAAAGATTTGGAAGGGATTTGAGACTTAGATGGCTTTGGTATAAATGGGTTTATCCTAAAAGACCATGTGTAGGAACTTGTAAGGAAAATGGACCCTGTGGGCCATTTAATTTGGATTATGGTGTTTGTTGATCAATATGACCATTTGAATTTGCTAGTGTTTTTGGATATAATTCAAAGCGTGCAAAAGTGGACTTGGACTTAGGCAATTGTGTGATCCCGATGATCAACACCTAAAACAATACATTAGGAACAATGTTGGAGACCTAAAAGACAAGCAAAAGGTCCAAGACACAAAGATGGAACCAAGCCAGATGCAAAGATCATGCAAAAACAAATCAAAGAAAGGTCAGTAGGGCGTTGGACTGAGCAGGGGCATCGGACCCTAACAACATTGGACCATACGTTGACGCAAACCCTAGCCACAAGAGTTAGGGGCATCGGACCGAGCAAGGAGAAGGCGTCGGACCAAATGCTGCAAATGTGCACTATAGTAGGGTGTCGGACCGAGGCTACAGTACAGGCATCGAACCAAACCCCAACGTCCGATGGTGTGCATAGAAGTTCCAGAGACGAGAAAGGGCGTCAGACTGGTCCAAAGACCAGCGTTAGACTAAGTGCTACTTAGGAGAGCCCCAATGGTTGGCAACATCTATTTTTGTTAGGTTACCATTGTGAGACACCGGACCCTAGTGAATGGTTCGATGACCATGCGTCGGATGGTCTGACGACATGCAAAAAAGCATGTGCAAGGAGCCAACAGCTAGTTTCCTTCGGGAGGCTATTTAGACCCTTATGGTTGGCCATTTGGAAGTTGTTGGAGTGTGCTGAAGATATAGCAGTGTTGAGACACTTCACCAAGTGCTCTAACCACCAAGTGCTTAAGAGAAAGATTAGGTGATTAGCATAGTGATTTTGCAAAGTGCTTAAGCTAGTTAGATTCACTTAATTGTGCTTGCTCTAGGTTTAGGCCTAGTGGTTAGCGAGGTTTTGCATACTTCTTGCTATAAGGTGCTTGTGCGCACCATTGTTGTACTCGAAGGGGCTTGTAGTCCTGTGAGACCACACCAACCGCGTTTGGGGTATGGCCGCTACCATGTTCTAGAGGGAACAAGGCCCGTGGTCGTTTGGTCAGAAGCTCGATAGTGAAGGCTGTTTGGCCAGAAGCTTGATAGTGAAGACAGTGGGGAGCAGTCCGGGAGAGGCCATCTCAGAGACCCACTTGCATATGAGGAAGGCCCGAGGGCTATCCATGGAGTTACTTGACCGAAATCTTGGCCCTTGAGAGGGGCTCCAGTGAGAACTAGGGGAAACTTGCATGCTTCTCGATACCTCTAGAGTCGTCAATGAGAGTTTGCATGTCTATCTCAAATTAAGCTTCCACATTGAAAGGATCTAAACAATGCCTAGAGGAGGGGTGAATAGGCATATCTAAAAATTTCTACACAAATCTCAAAGTTACTTGTCAACAACTGTCGGAAGTCCCGGCAGTTTGAGTCAGCACTCCCGATGTGTCAGAAGTTCTGGCGCAAACTGTCAACACTCCCGACGCCTACGGGAAATGAACTACAAATGCTCAAATGAACTTTGTGAGACCGATAACTTACAACACCACTTCCTAGTGGTAAGATGAAGATGTTAGGCCACTTCCTTGACGCCGAGAACTCTCCACGTCGTAGATCAAGACCAAACCCTAAGAGGGAGGTTGAGAGAAAGACAAGCAAATACAAGTGATACCAAGCAAATCACAGCAACAACAACAAACACACAGGACAAAAGATTTATCCCGAGGTTCGGCAACCCCACAAAGGAGCGCCTACGTCCTCGTTGTTGAGGTGACCACTTAGGTCGGAGTCTATTTCACCTCCTTGCCTCTCTGAAAGCAACCACAAATGTCACTTGAGTTCTCCACTAAGAAATCAAGGGTAATACAAACTTCCCAAGGCTCTTCCACATGATGGAAGCTCTTGGGCGATGCATTGACAGCTAGGGTTCCAAGAACCCAAGAGTAATAGACGCAAATCCAACTGGCTTGACGAAGAAATCAAGTGCTCAAGCTTGCAAGGATGATTTTCTCACTCAAACCACACTCCTATCACTCAAATCCGTGGGGAATCGAAGTTAGAAGCAAAGGGGAGAGGAGAGAGAGCTCTTGAATGCTTGAGAGATGTTTTGGCCGTGAGTTAGTAAGCAAAGAATGAGTAAGTAATGGTTAGAAGTGAAGAGAGTGCTATTTATACTCGTAGTAGAAATCTAATCGTTCAGATCTACGTCGGGACTGCTGACGTAGATCTCGGGATTGCTGACGTATATAGAAAACACTATTCACGCAAGGTAAAGAAACATTGCACGAAGGACAACGTCGGGACTTCCGACTTATGTCGGGACTGCTGACCATCGGGACTCCTGACGTAGCAGTCAGCAGAGCGAGCCGATGGGCCTGGCGTCGGGACTCCTGGCGAGGGTCGGGACTCCTGACCGTCGGGACTCCCGACTCACGTCGGGACTTCCGACGTCCTCAATCACCACACAAGCTAAGTGACTGGACGTCAGGACTCCCGGCGCAAGTCAGCACTTCCGACCGTCGGGACTCCCGACATACGTCGGGACTTCCGACACCAAAAGTCATCAAAACTATTCTACGTGCTCATGAAGTGCTAGAGTGTCTCTCTTTTGATTTTATTTTTGTACTTGAGCACTCTATCTTCCTCAGACCAACTAAGTTTTGCACCCCTCTTTATAGTGCGGCATACCTAAACCCAAGAAGCGAAAAGATAAACTTTGATGCTCCGCTTGAGTTCGACGCCTTTTTCAACATGACAAATTGAGGGATACCATTTCATCTTTATCAACTCTTTAATTCTTTCATGGGACTAATAGCTGCGACATATCTCATTAAGATCACATTAGTCCCTAATTTGGATGTCATCAATACACCAAAACCCACATAGGGGGCAAATGCACTTTCACACATTTCTATTGTGTACCTTCGTTGCGTGCTTTACCTTCCTAGCTTAGTTGATAGGATTGAACTAGGTGCATAACTGTTTTGTGATGGAGATAACAACACACCTAACAAAACCTTAGTTGCACATCTAGATAGATTATTCACTGCATAGGTTTTGTCTAGTTGAAAATTAGAGGCCTTAGTTAGAAGTAGTTTTTAAGTTGCCTAATCCCTCCTTAGGCATCATGGCCCTACGATCAAACAGACAAATCTTGTTTCCATGCCTCGATGGTGCTGACTGTTGGGCGAGGAGACAAAGCAGATTTTTGGCACTTATCATGGCTAAATGGTCGAGCACCAATTGACATAGCACCAAATGTGTACTCATGTGTAGGCCGTCCAATTGGTGGAACAGGACGACACCATTTCTTGGGAAATGGACGGCCGAGGAAACTGTGCAAGATCGACATACCTATCATAGTTTAAAGGATCAGTGTCCCTTTGAATTCCAAATCTATCTAGAGGGCACATGCTGAGGAGAAACACCGGTTCTTCACATGGTTATTAATACAAGCAAAGATCCTAACGAGAGATAATTTAACACAGAGGAATTGACCACGCAATCCAACATGTCCAATATATGATGAACATCTAGAGATAGCGTTGCATCTCTGTGTCCTTTGCCCTTTTGCTTCAGAAGTCTAGCTACTTGTCAGAAATTGGACAAGAGTTCAATAAGGCTACCATCACCAAATGTAGAGACGGTGCAGCAATGGTAGAAGGGCTCACTGCTGGGACAATCCGCTTCGCCGCAAAGAACAACGACAACAATACTCATGTACACTGCATGGAATATATGGAAGGAGCGAAATAGAAGAACTTTCCAAGAAACAGCGAGATCACATTTACAAGTGCGGATTAATCGAGGAGCTGGGGAATATGAAGCAAGCCTGCGGACAGCCTGATGTTCCCTAATATTTTTTTTCTCTTTTTGTATTGTGTTTGTGTCCCTGTTTTCCATGTAATTTTCTTATGTAAGACTTTGACTTGCTTTCTTCTTATATGTTATGGCAAAGCTATTGCTAATGTCTCATAAAAAAAGAAATATAGGTAGGTTCTTTTTTCAGATTACTTCTCAAAAAAAGCACATTAATATGCTTTTAATTTCATTATGTGAAAAATGTTTACAGTTTAATTGTGAATTATATTGATGGCCAAAACTGAACAATTTTTGGCAATTGAGATGCAAAATGGTCCTGTGGAAAAATTATTTAAGATTTGTGATTGACCCGCCATTTGACATTGGTGCGCTCAAGTTGTTCCCAACCCAAGTATATGTCCAAACACATAACCACACGGCACACAGAACACATATACTATATAAACAATAAAAAATTGGTAAAGTGGACAGCTTAAATCAGGCAAAAAGTTGTTTTCCAGAGATGTGTGGATCCAAAGATAAAGTTAAGAATAAGAGAGGGCGGTGAGGAGAATGTACTTATTCGAGTTTATAAATTAGGTCTAATGAGTGGGCATGGGCATGTGAGGAAAAAAATCAAAAAAAAAAAAAGAATGGAATGTACTTGTGGGTAATCAGTAATCACCGGTAAGGCAGCACGCGTGAGCAGATGAGCCGACCAGCTCATCACTCACTTCGCTTTTATAGTCAATCCGGTGAGTAAGCCGCCACTGTCAGCATGTCCAAAAACCGGATTAAAATTAAGCTTGGCGTGCACAGGGAACTAACTAACGCCAGGTACAGTTGCCCGGAACAGTATTCTGACGCCGACGAGGTTGCATCAGACTGGTAGTCGGTAGTTTTCCTTCCCAGCCAGATTGACAGATTCGCATCCACAGGAAGCAACCATGATCCTCTTGCCACATGCGTCGCCAGTGCTCCCCTGACAGCACAATCTTGTCCTGCTCCTGACACTGCACCTGCCGGGAGACATCAATTAGTTAAATTTTACCGACGCTTATCATCACCTCGATCATCCTCCAACCCACTAACGAGCTTAACTAATCAGTCACCACCTCGATCCCCCTTCCCTCGACGGATGGAGATGGAAGCATGCCCGCCGCGGCGAAGGAGCGAGAGCACAGAGCAGTTGAGCTGAGTGCCAGTTGCCAGAGCAGAGCACGCAGACCACCAAATCCACCACCTGACGCGGCCACACCCGCTCACACCTGTCCCACGGCTCGGCCTCGGCTGCCTTACCATGTCCTCCCGCCTGCCGCTCCCCCTCCCCCTCCTCCTCCCCACACGCTGCCGCGCACTCCCATGCCGCCGCCGCGCCGGCTCCGGCTCCACCTCCATGCCGCCTTCTTCCTCTTCCTGCTGCCCGTCTTCTTCCTGCTGCTCGCGACGCGGGGGCCCGGCGCGGCGGCCTCCGCGCTGTCCACCTTCGCGCTGGCCAAGGCGGACGCCACCACCATAGTGTGCGCGCTGCTGCCGTCCGCGGCGTCCCCGCTGCTGGTCGACCTCAACTGCACGGCGGCCGGCGGCGACCACGCGCGCCAGGAGACGTACCCGTCCTCGCACCCGTTCGCCGCGCTGGCCGGCGGGGAGGACTTCCTCTGCGCCGTGGGGCCGTCCGGCGAGCGCGCGGGCGACGTCGACATGCGCTGGTGGGACCTGTCCGCCGACGGCGGCAGCAGGTCCAAGCGGGTCTACATGGGCCCGCCGCTCCAGGCGCTGTCGTCGGGGGGGTACCGCGTCTGCGGGGTGCTCGGCAGCGGGGAGCTCCACTGCTGGCGCTGGCGCGGCCTCAACATCTCCCGGGACCTCCGCTTCGTCGCCGCCGCCGTCGGGGACGGCTTCGTCTGCGGCATCCTCAGAGGGACGCCGGCCTCCATCCGCTGCTTCGGGAACGACACGGCGGCCCCGGAGGCCGTCGCCGGCGCGCCGGCGGACGGGAGCTTCGACGTCGTGGCCGCGTGCGGCCGCCGCGCGTGCGCGCTGTCCACCACGGGCGCGCTGACGTGCTGGGGCCACGACCCGCCGAGGGTCGACGCGGCGGCCACCGGGGGGTACGCGGCGCTGGCATTGGGGGAGGTCGGCGTCTGCGGCCTGCGCACCAATTCCACCATCGGCTGCTTCGGCGACGGCGTCGCCCACCCGCCGGCCGAACTCGCGCGCGCCCAGTTCCTCGACGTGCGCGCGCACGGCAGGGCCTTCTGCGGCGTGCTCATGGCCAACTACTCCCTCGTCTGCTGGGGCGGCCACGAGTTCAACGCCACCAACCGCCTCGTCTTCGGCCGCGTCATGCCGGGGCCCTGCGTGCCCATGTCCTCGTGTCAATGCGGCGTCTTGCCGGGCTCCGCCAACCTCTGCGACGAGGGGCGCTGCGTCTGTGTCGACTGCGCGTTCGAGCTCAACGTCGCCAGGCCCAATGCGTCGGTCCTCCCCGGGAAGGGTGGCAGGAGCAGGAGGACCATGTGGATTGCCCTCGCGGCGGCGGCCAGCGCTTTCCTCGTGTTCTTCGCGGCATTGCAGCTCGCGCTCGTCCTGTGGTGTCGCCGGCGTCGGCGCCGCCGCGGGAAGGAACAGGATACCTCCGGCGGCGCGCAGCAGTCGCTGATGCCGCCGAGGCTCGGGTCCAGCAGGAGCAGGGGCCCGGGGAGCGTGGTGGAGCACTTCACGCTGGACGTGCTCCACGCCGCTACGGACGGGTTCTCCGACGACAGCCGGATCGGGACCGGGAGCTTCGGGTCCGTGTACCGCGGCACCCTCCCCGACGGGCGCGAGGTCGCGATCAAGCGCGCCGAGGAGTCGGCCAAGGCGTCGAGCTCGGCGGCGGCGCGCCCCGCGCGGCGCCGCGACCGCGACACGGCGTTCAACTCGGAGCTGACCGCGCTGGCGCGCGCCAACCACAAGAACATCGTGTGCCTGCTGGGCTGCTGCGCCGACTCCGGCGAGCGAGTGCTGGTGTACGAGTTCATGGCGAACGGCACGCTGCACGACCAGCTGCACAGCCGCATCCCCATGGCGGCGGCCGTGTCGTCGTGGCGCGGCCGCCTCACCATCGCGCTGGGCGCGGCGCGGGGCATCGAGTACATGCACGTCTACGCCGTGCCGCCCATCATGCACCGCGACGTCAAGTCCGCCAACATCCTGCTCGACGACGCGTGGACGGCCAAGATCGCCGACTTCGGGCTGTCCTCCGTGCTTGACCCCAGCGTGGGCGCCTGCGCCGGCGGCGACGACGGCGCGCAGCAGGAGCCGCTCTACACGGGGGGCACGGTGGGGTACATGGACCCGGAGTACTACCGGCTGCAGCACCTGACGGACAAGAGCGACGTGTACAGCTTCGGCGTGGTGCTGCTGGAGCTCATGTCGGGGTGCCGCGTCGTGCAGCGCTACGCCGAGAGCGCGACGCCCAAGAACGTGGTGGAGTTCGCGGTGCCGCACATCCTCGCCGACGACGTCGCGCGCGTGCTGGACCCACGCCTCCCCGCGCCCACGCCCGAGGAGGCAGAGGCGCTGGCCTACGTGGGCTACCTCGCAGCCGACTGCGTGGGCCCCGTGGGGTGCGACCGCCCGTCCATGACCGAGGTCGTCGACGCCCTGGAGCGCGCCCTCGTGGCCTGCGGGGCGGCGCCGCTCTCCCGCGCCGGCACCGGCCGCCGCCCCGTGCTCTCACGCTCCGGCACCGACCAGTTCGACCTCACCGACACCGACTAGCCGCCATTGCCGTCGTCTCAAACAAACTCTGCAGCTGCTGACGAAACGTAGCCATTCGCATTGCGTCATCGGCCACTTCCATGGACCATGGTGCGGCCGTGCGGGTGCTTTGCCAACAGTAAGCCGCCGCACGCGCGTCGCCATTGGGGACACCCCTGTCCCTGGGCCATGGTTTCCGTTGAAAAAGGCGATCGAGCAAGAGCGGGATCAGAAGGCACTCGACGCCGACATCTCCGATGCCGCCGCTGCTGCCACTGCTGCGTGATCAACGGTTTGATTTCTTGGTGAGATAACCTTCGATTGACTTGCGAACAACCCCCACAGCGACAGGGCAGCGGATCGACACATGGCCGGCCCCGTCCTGCAGGTGAAACGATTGACGAGACCAGCACGACGGAAAAAGATCATTCATTCTTTCTTTATTTCTCCCTCATTTTCTTCTTGCTTGCTGTATTCGTTGTATACTTGTATCTTTGCTTTCGGCTTTTCCTTGTTGGAAGGTTTCCATATTCTTTTGCCAATGTGCATAGATAGATCAGACAAAGATTGAGAAGAAAAGAATCACCATTTACATATTTGCTTTCAATTTTCTAGCGAGGATTGTTGTTAGGACCTGCTCATGTGTATTATTCGGCGAATTTTTCTTTCATCCTGTTGCAACGCCAACAACGGGAGCTATAGAAAAAAATTAAAAAAATTGCTGAGACCTGCTCTGGTGGTTTGAGTGCTTGGATCTGTAATAGACTGCCAGCCGGCACAGGATGCAGGGATGTTTCAAGTGAATCAATCATTACATCGTGGAAAGATTTTAGTTTCTAATTAAAGTTGACATGGTTCGTTATGTGCATTGCTGAGGTCAAAAGGATCAAAAGGGAAACTTTTTTTTTCCTGCAGTGCTGCCTTATCTTTCTTCGCTTTTCTCCAAAACGTTTTCACTAGGGCACAGATCTGAAGTTGTTAAGCTCCTTTTGTCAGCTAACTGCGTTGCATGCCTGCTGCATCCATCACCTTTTGGGCATGCACATGAAGGTCTGTTCCTTTTTGGAACATGGCATCAGGTAAGCAGTAGGTAGCACCGGTTTCCAATTCAGAACGAAGGATCCTTTGGTGTTCTTTTATAGCACTCGCCCCTATAGAACAACTAGGGTTCTAGAGTCATGTGTGTGGAAGGTATGGTCGGATGGATTATCTTACTATTAACTAGAGGCACTAATGGAGTCTCTACATATACTAATTATAATGAAACATGTCGTTACTATTTTATAAGGTGCTCTAGAAAAAAAATCCTAAAAAAATCTCAGAGAAAAAAACACCCAACCATCAGCATAGTTGCTAGACTACAATTATCATCGACAATGATAACCATTAGACATAAAATGTTTCTAAGGAATTGTCCACATTTGTCATTAAACATAATCTAAAGTAAACATGTAGATTGCATCAAATTACTCCTATATGTCATTGTAATATATAATATATGTAAAAATTTTAAATTTGCATATAAACTACCTACTCCACTGCTATAAAAAATAAATTATAACATTTCCTCAAATTTACTTTCAAATTCCCAGCGTTTGCTCTTATAAAAATATTATATAATCATAAAGTATGCATATATATGTTTCTAAATTACCATTTTTAGGCCCTGTTTGGAACGTAGAAACTAAAATAGAGGTAGGGAAAAAACACATGAATATGATGTAGTATATGTCAAAAAACCACAGGAATCCGAATCAGAAGAATGTCTAAATTTTGCTGTTTGGATTATAGGAAGGAAGAGAGCAACGAAGATGTGTGTTACTAGATGTTTTATTTCCTGTAAAATGCACATGGCCTGTTGACTTACCAAAGTAATGGAAACCAGAGTTTCCTCTGTTCTTAACGGTATGACATGAATCGTTTCCAAAAGGAATGGAAGACTCCAAAATTCCTAAGGAAAAACTTTGTTCCAAACATGCACAAACTAGCTCTAAGTAAATCCAGAATTCATTATATTTCAACTTTTCAAGAAATAGGTAGTATAATAAAGCTGCTACTCAAGATAAAATTTTACACTGTGATTAGAAAATTGTAATATAGTTTAATTGTAATTGCCCTATCTTTAAAAAGAATACTAAGATATATACCTAATTCTTTGATATAGTAACGTCAATAGCTAGAGCACCAACTTGACTATTTATGCCATTGCAAAAACTAATAACACAATCTAGGATCTTGAATCATCTTTTAATAAGAAATACATTTAGTTCACAAGATACAAGGATCAACTTGAGTTATGTTTAGGTGGAGATCAAGCATTAACACCTAAAATGATGATCTAAGACAAAGTCATGAAGACCTAAGGAGATAATGAAGAAACTCTATACATCAAGGAAGAGAAGGCTGACAAATAGACGCGAAGAAATACATTCAGAACAACACCATTGTGGTGCACCGGAGCTTTCCAATGGCGCCGGAGCTCTCTGGTGGGTGCAATGGATTTTCTGGTGGAAGGAGTCTGAGGCAGAGTTGGAAGGAGCACATGTCATACCCCTAGTGTGCACCAAAATGTATGCATCCAAGCTCTACGGTGCAAAGCATCGGAGATTGCACCAAACTTGAGTTATGTTTAGGTTGAGAAGAAAAGAATCACGATTTGCATTTGCTTTCAATTTTCTAGTGAGGATTGTGGTATGTGTATTATTCATCGATTTTTTTATCCTGTTGCAACGACAACAACGGGAGCTATAAAAGAAATTAAAAAAAATGCTGAGACCAGCTCTGGTGGTTTGAGTGCTTTGATCTGGTTGTAATAGGTGCCGGACGGCACAGGATGCAGGGATGTTTCAAGTGAATCAATCATTACATCGTGGAAAGATTTAAGTTTCTGAAATTGACATGGTTCGTTATGTGCATTGCTGAGGTCAAAAGGATCAAAAGGAAAAAAATTTTCCTGCAGTGCTGCCTCATCTTTGTCGTTTTTCTCTAACAGCCTGTTCGCTTGAGATTATCAGTCAAATCAGCCAACCAGCCAGCAGTACATTCAGCCAGCCAGATCAGCCCAAGCTTTCGCTATGTCACATCTGAAGTTGTTAAGCTCCTTTTGTCAGCTTAATTGCGTTGCTTGCCTGCATCCATCACCTTTTGGGCATGCACATGAACGGGCTGCTCCTTTTTGGAACATGGCATCAGGTAGGCAGTAGGTAGCATCGGTCTGCAATTCAGAACAATTAAACGAAGGATCCTTTGGTGTTCTTTTATAGCCCTCCTATAGAATAACTAGAGTTCTAGAGTCATGGGTGTGGAAGGTATGGTCGGATGGACCATCTTACTATTAACTAGAGGCACTAATGGAGTCTCTACATATACTAATTGTGATGAAACATGTCGTTACTATTTATAAGGTGCGGTAGAAAAAAATCCTAAAAAAACTCAGAAAAAAAAACCAATCATCAGCATTGTTGCTAGACTACATTTATCATCGACAATGATAACCATTAGGCATAAAATGTTTCTAAGGAACTATCCACATTTGTCATTAAACATAATCTAAAGTAACCATGCATGTAGATTGCATCAAATTACTCCTATATGTCATTGTAATAGATAATATAAGTAAAAAAAATTAAATTTGCATATAAACTACCTACTCCACTGCTATAAAAAATAAATTATAACATTTCCTCAAATTTACTTTTAAATTCCCAGCGTATGCTACTATGAAAAAATATTAAATAGTCATAAAGTATGCATATATACGTTTCTAAATTACCATTTTTAGGCCCCTGTTTGGAAAGTAGCAACTAAAATAGAGGTAGGGAAAAAACACATGAATATGATGTAGTATAAAGTAAAAAAAACCACAGGAATCCGAATCAGAAGAATGTCTAAATTTTGCTGTTTGGATTATAGGAAGGAAGAGAGCAATGAAGATGTGTTCCTAGATGTTTTATTTCCTATAAAATGCACATGGCCTGTTGACTTACCAAAGGAATGGAAACCAGAGTTCCTCTGTTGTTAACGGTATGACATGAATCCTTTCCAAAAGGAACGGAAGACTCCAAAATTCGTAAGGAAAAAACTTTGTTCCAAACATGCACAAACTAGCTCTAAGTAAATCCAGAATCCATTATATTTCAACTTTTCAAGAAATAGGTAGTATAATAAAGCTGCTAGTCAAGATAAAATTTTACACTGTGATCAGAAAATTCTAATATAATTTAATTGTAATTGCCCTATTTTTAAAAAGAATACTAAGATATATACCTAATTCTTTGATAAAGTCAATAGCTAGAGCACCAACTTGGCTATTTGTGCCATTGCAAAAACTAATAACACAATCTAGGATCTTGAAATCATCTTTTAATAAGAAATACATTTAGTTCACAAGATACAAGGATGAACTTTAGTTATGCTTAGGTGGAGATCAAGCAATTAACACCTAAAATGATGATCTAAGATAGAGTCATGAAGACCCAAGAAGATAAGGAAGAAACTCTATACATCAAGGAAGAGAAGGCCGTACAAATAAACGCAAAGAAATACATTCAGAACAACCCCATTGTGGTGCACCAGAGCTTTCCAATGGCGCCGGAGCTCTCTGGTGGGTGCATTGGATTTTCTGGTGGAAGGAGTCTAAGGCAAAGTTGGAAGTAGCGCATATCATGCTTCCGGTGTGCACCAAAATGTATGCATCAAAGCTCTACGGTGCAAAGCATCGGAGATTGCACCAAAGTTTAGGTGCGAACCAGAGGGCACCACATGCATCAAAACTATACAGTACGTGCAATGGAGGAAGCACCGGAGCTTCAGTTCTTAGAGCGTTGCACTTGCACCGTGCATAGGAATGGTCCCGTGGTGCACCGGAGCTACCATGAGGATTAGCGGAAAGCATAGGCTTTTCAATACCTTGGGGAAAACATCATCCAGCGGAAGTTTTTTCTATTCTTGCTAAAGAACCTAGATTCTGAGGATGCTCGATAGTTTATTTGTCAAAACAAACAACACTTTTCATCACCCCTCTAATTCGATTTAGGCGATGGTCCTTTCTTAAAATCACCTCTTTTAGTAAGAACCAAACAAATACGACCTTGACTTTTTGTGGTAACTAGATCTTCCATTTATTTCTTGTTTTTTTGTTAGTTGAATCTGATATAGAATCTTTGGAACAAACTAACACTACTGGGTTATCACAACGATCTAGGAGTTTGTTGTCGATGCTTTTTCTAATTACTGATGATATTTATATGAATTGTTCTCATTTTTTTCTCGAATACGCAAAAGATTTGCGTATCATTGTATTAAGTAGAAGAGCTTAAATAGACATACAACACACTTCTATCGAGCGCCGAAGAAGGTCGACCTAACACAGTCGTAGCTGGACTATCCTAACGAAATACCTTTTGTTTCGATATTACAAAAAAGGAAACAACCAAAACTGACACAGTAGTGTGACCTAGCAGGTGGCCTTGCGTCTTCGCAGCTGCTTGGATGGGCCCTTTTCAACGGGCAGGAAGAGCGTGTCCATCGTCTCAACCTCTGACACGGTCAGGTTGCCGTCGAATGTTCTCATTGATAGTTGGATGATCATGCCAATTAAGGTTTGTGTCATTCTCATTTTTCATTAGTTGTATTGGATATTAAATCTTTGTTTTAATGTTACTACCTCTATCCCTTTTCATCTGTCGCCATGGGAAACGTGTTGGTCAAACTTTGTCAACATTGACTAGTTTGTAGAAAATATTAACAACATTTGTATCTCTAAATAAGTTTATTATGACAATAGATTCAATGATCTATCTAACAAATTTACCATAACATTAACATTATATATATATATATATATATATATATATATATATATATATATATATATATATATATATATATATTTGCTTAAAGTTGAGTACATTTGACTTCTGAGAATGACAGATAAAAAGGGACAGAGAAACTAAGAGTTAGACGATTATAAAATTCATGGGATGAATATTTTATTTTTAATTAACATGCTATAGTAGTAGAAGAAGGTTGGACATACCATCCTCTATCCCAAATTATATGTCATTTTGGCTTTTCTAGATACATAGCCTTTGTTATACACCTAAATATACAATATGTGTACATACACAATAAAAGTTGTATATTTAGAAAATTCAAAATGACCTATAAATTTGAAATGATGGAGTAGTGTAGAACTAATGCTAACAATAGGCATGTCTTTAATCCTTGTCCCTGTGTAAATGTGTAATCAAAGGATGGACGACCAGGGAGACAGGAACAAAGCAGCAGTCAATAGTCGGTGAGGAGTGTCAATTATTGACCAACAACACGCCAGTCACGCCCACGCCACGAGCGGGGGCTCCCGGAGGAATCGGAGCCGTGCACGTCGACGCACGCAAGGACAGCCAGAAGCCGCCGGCCGGCAGAGGTCAGAAAGCATAGCGATGCTTGGGTGGTGGTGATGATCGCCCGGCGATGGTCTTGGACTCATGGCTGGCACGGCGTTCAGGCCTTGCAGTGCGTGCACTGACGCTGCCTCTGTGTGTCGTCTCAAGACTGGTCCAAAGCAAGTCACAAAAAAAAAAAAGACTGGTCCAAAGCAACCAGGCAGACAGAGGCTGACGACGGGCGGGGACGTTGGACTGGCCAGCCCCGTTGGACCGTTCCACGACCAGCCATGAGCGCGCTTCGGTCGACGGGGACGGCTCCAGGGCTCCGGCGTCCGGTTCGCTGTCTGCGCGTGGTCTGCCGTCTCCATCTCCCATCTGCGGCCGCGGCGCATGCGGCGGATGTGGTGCGCGCCAGCGCGTGGGCGGGCTCGGTTCCTGTTCCTGACAGGGACGCCTCTGTCTTGTTGCGGCCAGCCCGGCCCCGGCGTGGGGCTGCGCTGCGGTCTTCGCGCCGTGACGTGGCATAGTACGCGGCCAGGCGCGGCCACGGAAGTTGCCATTGGTGCATCGTCCTTGACTCGACTGTACCACCTCCGTCCGGAAAACAAAGCTGCAGGGTCTATTCATCTGGCTTATAATCCATCTTATTCAGCTTATTTTTCTAGTCAGAACAGTATTTTTTTCAAAAAAAATCAGTCAACAGTGTTTTTCAGCCGGCTTATAATTCCAGCCAAACGGGACCTAGATTTGTACCTAGTCAATTTTTTCTTAAGTTCGATGAAAATTATATAAAAAATTTATTTACAAAAAATATGTATACTATAAAAGTATAGGTCCTGATGAGTCTAATAACACTTGTTTTTAATATCATAAGATATTCACATCTTTTATAGATTTATATTTATATATTCAAAATCAATATGGTTTCGCTCGCGACTAACTTTGTTCATGGTTTGGGCAAATTTGGTAACTAACCCAGATCTACCCCAAATTAAATTGTACTAGCTAGGACCCCGCGCTTCACGCGGGTAGAACTGTTGCAATCGGGTAGCACTATTTATACCAGGCCGGAGGTATTACTGTTCATACCGGGCACTGTTCACTGAATCCGGCAACATAGTTACGGTACTGTTCATGGAAACCATACTGTAGCTACGTGGTGCTGTATCTAGGTCGCCACTTTTAAGGTCTATATAGATTCGAGGAGATGAGACACCTTGGGTTAATTGGGTTTGACATCAAACTGTACAAAACATACAAATTTAAATTAAAATTAAAGTACGAGTAGATGAAACTGGTAGCTCGTTGAGACCAGCGTAACCAAACACATGGCTAATACTGGTGGTGCCTCTTGATCATCTTAGATGATGATCTGGTTGATGCTTCTTCAATGTGCTAGATGTGTAAACAGAAGTTCCTAAGAGTTGATTATATGACATTTCCAAAGTTTGGGTCTGTTGTTGTAGATGGTTGGAGGGTGACCCTCCTACCGTGGTCATTGACGTTGTTGAATTTTGACATATCAGAATTAGGCAATTATCAACGACATGGATTGAAGGTGAAGAATGTCATTAGTGGGCGCTGCATTTACTATGCAGAGATGTAATGACTCTAAGGGCCCGTTTGGATCCTTGGAATTGAATTCATTCTAATAATTATAATTTAGACATAAATTAATTAAGCTAATATAGTTGTATATGAATAATTTATATATTTATTGTTGGGAAGTGAGTTGAAGTGTGTGCTATAAGTTGGAGAGTAGAGTTATAGTACAATGATCTATAGAATCTATTTCCATCTTCTACCCTATGAATTTAAGATAGGCTTATTTATGAGCTTGAGAAAGTTATGAAATGTCAAATTTCAATCCAAATAGCCTAATTTATTAAGTAGATTTAAATTCCTCCAAAATAAAGGGATTTAAACGGCCCCTAATAGACACTAGGAAACATTCAATTGGTTTCCTTTTTTTTGAGGGGGAATATGGATTTCCATTACTCAGACAAAACTGAATCTTCAACAATTACAGGCTGAATATGTGCTAGTATGGAGACCAACATTGGTCCCTCATCTGGATCACAAACACTACCCAGACTAGCCAATTCATGAGCTACCTTATTACAAGAGTGAGGACGCTGTTGGACACTCCAAGAAATAAAATTCCAAACTAAAAGGCTTCGAAGCTCTTCAACAAGATTGAAAACATCACTGAGGGCGTACTCATCAGAGTAGACAGATTGCACCACGGCGAGAGCATCCATTTCGATGACGACATGACCGACACCAGCCGTAACAGCAGCTTGTGTACCCTGGATGCAAGCAATGAGTTCCCCATGCAAAGCATTCATCAGCGCCTCCGTTCTTCCTCAAAGAGCTGTGATCACATCCCTTGACGAGTCCCAGAGGATACACCCCCATCCGCCATTGCCTGGTGTTGGATCATATGAAGCATCGCAGACTCGCAGTTAACCTTAACAAGATCACCTGTTGGTTTCTCCCATTTTCGAACTCTGCAAGGCCTCGCCGCATCTGGCAATCGCTCTTGTCGGCGCCATTCTGCAGCAGTGGCCTGGATGCTATGCACCAATCCAGCCAGGTCACGTCTTTGTTCGCCTTCTCTGATTCTGTTGCGCTCAGTCCAACACCACCAAGAGCAATGTAGCACAGCGATTTTTGCTCCTCTTGCATAGCCATGATCGACTCAGTCATACAATGGAATAATGCATCTCCAAAAGTCCCACAGGACAAACAGAAACATTGGACACATTAATGTTTTTTAACATATATATCCCGCTATCTGTCTCTCAAATCCTACAATTACTCCGTAGTCATATATAAGTGAGACATGGTCTCAAAAACTAAACTCCAACTCTTACCATTGTTGTAATGAATCTGTGGCTCAAAGCAACAAAAAAAAAAGTGAAGTCTATTTTCAATAAAAAGTTCAAATATCTGAACTCAATACACAAAAGGTATATTGTAATCGAAGTTTGTTTTCTTATTGAATGGGGTATATATATCATTGAAATGAGAACCCTAAATGTTCCATTATAATAGGTTCCCTGTGATGGAATAAGGTTTAAGTTCATGAATTAAAGTGCATGCTTATATTTTCTTAAATTTATTCGATATCCGTCCAACGTGCATACATAGTGAAATAGTACCACACGGTCAATTTCTAGAAGGATGAATTTAATTTGCAAAAACACCTACAATGGTTGGTGAAATGCTGGATACTAGTATCGGCAAGTTACTTTAGTTTTGTAATAAAACATAGTCCCTCTGTCTCAAAAAGACTGAAATATAATTCTAGGTATGAACCTGGACAAGTATAGACCTCCTCCTCAAGTGCTCTTTTGGAGGAGCAATTTTTTCATATTCCTTTCCTGGTCTAAAAACGGCTCTGTCTCCTCTACTGTTCATAAAAGACGGCCTCTCTTCCTCAAGTGTTCGATGATGTTTCTTTATTTCCTCCACAGAAGTTAGAAGAAATATAGAATCATATATGTTGATTACTAATGTTCTAATAAAGTTTTTTTTTAAGTTAGTAGGAGTAGAAATGAACTTTGACAGTGCTGAGGTAATGGCTAATTGGCCATTTGGTGGGCTTGCAGGGCCGCCCAGGCCCACCCTCCAGTTGCTGCTTATCGATCAGACGGCCCTGGACACAACACAATACATTTTTTTTTGAGGAAACCAACACAATGGCCCTGTTCGGCAGACTGTTTTTTTGACTTATAAGCCAGCTGTGACTGATTTGCTGTGAGAGAAAAACATTGTTCCACGGCTGATAAGCCGTGCTGATAAGCTCAGCCGAACAGGGGAATACATTAGCGTTGGACGGACCTAGGAGCAGTAGAGTAATTTGACCGTCTATAGTCCTGGAACGGCTGTCTGCAACTAGAATAAAGCAAGCAGAGCAGCTGAGGCAAAGAGACGCCGACGTACGGAAGCGCATGCAGGCGTTGGCGCGTCGCCGTCGGCGACGGAATATCCCGTTAGCAGAGAAGCTAACAAAAAGAAGCAGGTAGTTTGTAGCACATGGACTCCGCCGATCGATGTCGACCCATTGGAGTCCACCTGCTCCGCTGGATCCGCCGACGTACACTACAGGTCGACTAGTCTAATCGCTAATCGTCGCTGCCGAGCCGGCGGCCTGGCGCCAATCGTGGTCTTCGGTGCACCCGCCGCCCGGCCGTCCCGCATGCGATTGCGCGTGCTCGTCTGCGTCGCTTTGTCTCGTTTCATTGCAAAATACTTTTATGTCCCGTAATGAGTGCACTTTTAGAATTAAAATTTTATTCCAAAATAAGTGTATCTCTAGATATAAGACAAACGAACTTAACTTTATTTGTCTTTTTTATTTTCTCTCTTTCCAAGGTGCAATAATTATATTTTTATAAAAGCATTTATGTAATTTCTCACTGACTTTGATTTCTTTACCTAAATCCTAAAAATACACTTATTTTGGGACGGAGGGAGTACGGAGACCATGCATGAAGGGGTGACCGCCGATGCCTTTTCCATGCATGTGGGTACGCGCCTACAGCGTGGTCTGACGACCACGGCTTGAGAGCCATACACACAGGTCGTGCATCGTCCCAGCCTAGGCTTTTATTTGGATGCATGTGTATCCATCTCAATTCATATGTGTTGGAGTGAAATGGAATAGAATTTAGTTCAATTACACTCCAATCCACTTCAACACACGTAGATTGAGATGAATACATGCGCATCCAAACAAGACCCTTCATGGGCTGAAAACATGTGACGACTTCCAAGTGGAACAAAAAATAAATGAAAAGCATTGACATCCCTGACATGGCAAGAGTCTCTATGAGGAAGGTGACCCCTCAATAGCACAAGCTAGTTATTAACATTAACATTAATTTTTTTAATAATGTTAACTTTTATTATATAGCTCATCTCATGAACAACCTCACATGTCTCTCTTATATAATCTTAAAACATGTATAAATCTATAGTTTCTCTCTCTCTTCTATTAAAATATAAAACCATATGTTTAGAGTTAGCTCATAGTTAAGACACCATTAGAGCTGCCCTGAAGAGATCATAGGGTGAGAGACGTGTTTTAATGCTTACATTCCTTGCTGCAGCAAATTTTAGGCAAAGTTTGGTTATACAATGCAAGTATGGCTGACAAATCGAATTCATATAATTAAGATAAAAATCGGCGTCAAACACTAATGCAAAAATGGTTTTTATTGATGTTAGGATTTCTAAGGACCGACACTATCTAGTAGAAAAAGTAGTGTGAGCCTATTATAAATCGCTATAGTAAACATATCTGTGTTGACAGTGGTCTTATTAAGAAAACTGCCAATATAAATCCTAGATTTACAATGACAACGTGCTTAATAAGCCATAAGTGTACATCTAATCTAAATTGGTGGTTGACTTAAGTGACTGTCAGTGTAAATCTAGGATGAATACCGATGATTTCTTAAGGCCACCCTTATTTCACCCCGAGCAGCACTATATATTTAGCCCAAGCAAGTCATCATTGTTGGCGTCCTTGGAGGTCCGAAAATTGTAAGATACACGGGTAAGTTTCGACCTTCATCTTTTTGAAGGAGGTTGCTAAAGAATTGCTAGTTAATGTTTATCATATGTCTATTTGGATGAATCCTCCATAATTTTTGACCTAATTTGATCTAGGTTTTTTCTGGTTCGTGTATGGAGAGAGAGTGCATGGTGCTTGGGTATTTTAATGTCCTAAAATTGATGTATTATGTATCTTTCATATGTTTCTTGCTTTTTGTATCATCAATTTCATAACTTATGGATCCTAGCGCCACCATCCATGAATGAGTAGATCTAGATCTATATTTTCATGATCTATTTGATGTTAGGAATTTAGGCTTTTTTCATGTTTAATTTAATCTTGAAAAACATAGCAAATTTGTGATGACAAATACGTGCACGTATGAAATATTACTACTAGCAACAGTAGAAAAAACATATATGACAAACATACCGATCATAGCAATTATTCTACTGAATTGAACATATTCAGTAAGAGATATATACATAGCGGAGGGACACATGTTTAAGCCACCGGTGGCTCCATGCGCACTAATCTTTGCTCGATGTCGCGGATCACAGTCGATGCAGGTTGATGTTCGCAGTGCATGCAGTCCCTCGAACGACCACCATGAAGTAAACGATGCAGAGGTGTCGCAGACAGGAACAACAAGAAGAAGATGATGTAGATCAGCAGCGAGCAGTCACGTTAGACGCTCTCCAAAAACCTGATCACCCACCACACCCGAGGAGGTCTCATAGACACGGGCGTGGTTCCGAAGGCCTGCTCTTCCAATCCCCTTGCGTGCAAAATCTCAAAAAGGGGAGGACTTGGGAGCAACTCAAAAGAGATGAGGGTGCGGTGTTTTTTTGTCTCGTAGCCGCGAGGAGGATCGAAACGGGAAAGACTTGGGAGCAACTCAACTGAGATGAGGGTGCGGTGTTTTTTTTGTTTCGTATCCACGAGGAAGATCAAAACGGGGAAGACATGGGAGCAAGGCTAGCCAAGACTCCATCCTTATACTCGAGTACTGAGCGAATAGAAGCGGGGTTGGGAGGTCAGGTATTGTGAGGGGTCAGAAGCTTGAGAGGTTAGGAAGATGAACGGGCCGTCCTTATACTTGAGCACTGAGCGAACAAAAACCGGGTCAGGAGGTCAGGTAATGTGAGTGGGCAAAAGGTAATATGAATGGGCAAAAGCTCAGGAGGTCTGGAAGACAAATAGTGGAGGGACCCAAAGGTCGGGAGGAGGAGTAAGAGCAGGTACAATAATGGGCTTATAGCCAAGCTAATGCTGATGTGGAGGAGAGAAGAGAGGAGAGAGATGAGAGCTTGGCTCTCATGCAAGCACCAAGCTGGGCACGGAAGCATAGGTATTAGTGGGCCCAAATAGCAAGTGTTGTGAGGAGAAATAGGAGAGAGAAACTTTTTAAAGACAAATAGGAGACACTTATTGTATAACTTGGCTCTTATAGCTTGTCTTATAGCCAAGCAACTTGGCTATATTATTGCTCTTGCTCTAATCGTCGGAGGAGTTACGGGCGAAAACAGAAACTCCTAGAAGAGGAGTAATCATTGGAGGAGTTATGGGCGAAAACAGAGCCTGTAATTCCTGGAGAGGAGTAATCGATGGAGGTGCTACAGGCAGAAACAGAAACTCCTAGAATTACTCTTCGTGGGGAAGGAGTAATCGTTGAAGGAGTTACGGGCCTAGGTTCCTGGGGAGGAGTAATCGCTGGAGGAGTTACGGGCCTAGGGGAGCCTAGGGGAGGAGTGATCGCTAGAGGAGTTACAGGATGTAGTTACTCCAAGGAGTAATCACTGGTAGCTACGGATAGAAACAGAAACTCCTGTAATTATTCCGAAGGAGTTACTAGCAGTAACATATACTCCTATAATTACTCCGGAGGAGTTACAAGCAGGAACATAAACTCCAATAATAATTACTCCGGAGGAGTTACAAGCAGGGATCAAGAAACTTCTGTAAAAACTCCTCAACTCGGCGGCGATGGCATGTGCGCATGTGACACGCCTTAGGCTCTCTCAACTTTTCATTAGGTGCACGTAGTCTGCCCATTTAAATTGAGTCAGTAAATAATCAAAGTTCCATACGAATTAAGCACTATAGCATTAAATATGTGCCTAGGACTTATTTGATTTAATTAAATTAAATATGGGCTAAGCCAACATTAAATCTAACATTCAGGTATGTATTTTTATGATCTAGATTTGGATGGTGAATTTCTTTATTAAAATAGATTAATTGATTATCCATACTTATATGTGAAACTATACGTTAGTGATTGCAATATTTATTCATATAGAATGTTATCTGAGACAATTGAGCAATTATTTTTTTCTATAAATATGCATATATCTTTTTTCACTCAGTCATTTGAATAATTTAATCAGTTAGTCACATCAATAAGTTAACATCATTTTTTTTAGATTAATCAATCACTGTGAGTGGACTTTTTTTGTAGTTTAAGATAGGAAAGTCATAGGTGTATGATTTATCATGACTGAATCCACTGTATCGATTCGCGGTTGATAGATTAATGTCGTAAGAGGCATGCGTGTAGAGAGAACACAAAGCTCATATCCTATCCACGCATAGACTGTAAAAATACTATTATTGTCGCGTATCAAAATACCAAGGTACCCAACAGATAGCAAAATACGGTACCCTGCGTGTTCACTAAAGCCCCATCGTAGGGGCCCTAGTAAAACTGACCCGCCGAAGGCACTGACAGCATGTAAGTCGCTCAAAGCACGAAAATCAACCTCCATCCCACCCGAACCTTGCGAAAAGGTCTCGGGCAAGATAGGCGCCTCGGGCGGCAGTTTCTGCCTCACCCGAGCCCCCATGACGTCATCAAAGTGCCTGACCCCCGCGGCGTACTTCCGCCTTGCCCGAGGGACACGTGGAGCCCTCTAGCAAGACGGGGAGCCACGGGGGTCCCCAACCGCAGCACCCACACCCGCCAATGGGACGGACGTGACCATGCACATTCAACAGGAGCACGGGAACCACGTCCTGACCCAACATGACCCCGGTCATTCCACCACCACGACATCCATACCTCTACAACGATGGGGGTAACGACCACTATACCGCCTAACCCCCTCTCTATGCAAATCTGGGCGCCCGTACCAGCCGTCTTCAATGGCACAGAGGCACACAGGACGAAGCGTGGCCACAGCGTGTAGCACCAGCGGATGGAGAGGCCAAAAGATCAATGCCTGTTGCATCTCTGCACTACAAGGAAAACTGTTCCCACTGGATAAGGAGGAAGACAGTCATACTCGAGGCCACCTTTTTTGTTTTTCTTTTTTATCTTTTCCCCATTTCATCTTTTTATCACGAATGTAACCTGAACCCTCTCCTTAGAAACTATAAAAGGCTTGAACCCTCTCCTTAGAAACAATAAAAGGTGAGGTAGGGGCCACATCTAAAGGGGACGGACGAGAAGACGAAGAAACAACACACACGCACCTCGCTAGGACATCAACACACACCCCTCAAAAGAGACCTGGGATCCGCTCTCTCTCTCGAAAGCTTGTAACCTCTACTACGAGCACTCCGGTGCAAGGCAACACGAGCAGCAGCAAAACCTACTGGACATAGGGTCATTCATGTCCGAACTAGTATACACCTTTGTGTCCGCTTTGCACACCATCCACCTAGACGCGCAGATACAAATTCACTCGTCGCTCTGTTTAGACCCCCGGTTCTCTAGACACCGACAGTTGGCGCACCAAGTAGGGACCTTCTACGCGTCACGCTCCATCTCTTAGGTCTCGATGGGCACCCACCCATCTGCTTTACTCTAGGCTCCCACGTCCGGTTTAGCAGCCTAGATTTTCTTTGCATAGGAGTGGACTATGATTTAGTCCTTCTTCCCCCTTCCGTCGACATCAACGCCATCTTTGAGACCCAGTCCATCCTTCGCCTGTGCACCGACCAGGGGCAGGCCCTTAAGAACGACTGGCCAGGAAGTTCCTAAGGCAGACCGATGTAGGCCGGTAAGCCACATGACCACGGGAAAGCCCGCGGCCAGTCCTTGACAATAGTTCACCTTAATCCATCTACGGGGGTGATTCCTGTGGATCTGCTGACTCACCATGCACAGGCTATCACGAATGTTCTTGTGACTATAGAGATGGCTTCTAGCACCAGCTCTGATGAAGACGATCGCAGTTGGGCCAGCGCTGACTTCTCCGGGCTCGATGACCTAGGGGCTTTACGTCATTTCATCGGCATCTGCGACTACCTCCTCGATAGCGGCGTCCAATGACTGTGGCTACGAGCTCACGTGGCCATGACGCCGGAAGGCGGAGGCTACGCACAGCGTCGACATGCCACGATCGGTAGATCACCACATCACCCCCTGCCCAAGATCTATTTTTCTGTTTTTGGAAGTTAATCAGTCTGTGCATGCGTTCGAAATCTTTGCACGTTATTCGCTGTAATTTATCTCCTCATTTAAACCATGAGTTAAATCATCAGTGATAATTACATAATATGGTTTCCGCCCTTTATGGCCCGTTACGACACGGAGTTCAAAACCTGGCCCACGAAGGGTTCGACAGCTGCTCCGAGCCACCCGAGTAAGGGATGGCATGAGAAGGGGCACACGAGCAGCCAATACCCGGACACGCTGAGTGTCGAGGGCCTTCTCAAGCCATATTCAAGTCTAGGCCTGTTTACGGTTTGGGAGTTTTATTTGAAAGAAAGGCAATGAGCCCTCAGGGTTAGTCAAACAACCCCGGGAACTCCCCGAACCAACTGCCAAGAATTTTTGAAGCCGGTCACTAGCTTACCTCTGTTGGATCCCCGCGAACGGGAACTGAGGCTTCACTTGAACCGACCCGATTGTAACTCAATGGGCACCAGGACTCAACCTAGCGAGGGATGCCATGGCGTTGTCCAAACCCTCCATTTTGTAAAAAAGACACACAAGGGATATGCTAACTAAGCCTATTGACCGGGCCCATGCACGAGCGGGATTTCAGAGGACCCAGGGGCAGAAATGTCCGACCCACGAACGAACCCTCTTGAGCATCCCGACAAACCTATGACCCTAGACCTAGGTAGAGGCATCAATGAGGATACATCTGACTCCGCCTCGGGACGTGGGAAACCACTACACCTAAACGTCTGATTGGTCTACCAAAAATCACGTAAGCTACGAGCACATGAGTTCTTTCCTCACCGATCACCATTGCCACTCGAATCAAGGCAAAATAAGGGAGGGCATGGAAGCAAAATGAACACGACAGCGATCAGAAGAACTTAATTCTTAGATAAAGAGTTCTTTTATATTTTTAGGGGAAGGGAGAGGCCCTAAGCTAAGCCTATAGGTCCTCATTGAGGACCTGGTCCACGGGGACAAGGGCAGCGATGATGTTCGTCGCCAGCTCAAAGCCCTCAAGGAGGTCCTCGTAGTCTCCCAGCCCCTCCCCCATGGGGAAGCCCTCGACGTCCTGGAGCTCCACGTCGATGGTCGCCTGGGCCATCATCAGCGCAACGACCACTCCTTGGCGGACGCCGTGCTCGATCGCCACCCGGATCAGTGCTCGCACACTGAGAAGGCACTCCTCCCGGCGCCCCACTGGAGCACGGACGAAATTGGCTAGGACGTCGGCGGTGCTACAGAGGGACTCCACCTCCGCGAGCAGCTCTGCTCACAAAACAACCATGAGAATAAGTCATTACGCTGACAAAAAAGCAAAGCGAGGAGATAGAGGCCCACTCACCAGCACACTGACGGTCGGACTCCGTTCGCTATGAGCGGGCAAGCGCTGCCTCCTCCTCCAGCGATGTCACTACTGCCTTGACGGTAGCCAGCTCCTCCCGGGCTTCCTGCAACGGAGTAGGGACACCCCAGCACGCCGCGTGCTAGGCCTACCCATACCTAGATGTGGAGATGACGCCGGGATTAAGGCAACGGCAATAGGAGGGTGCCCTATCCCCCTCTCTCGGCGCGTCCACGCATGAACCCCTAGAGGAGTCACCTTACTCCATAACGATGGTTGATGTGGCAAAGAAAGATAGAAAGCAGGGGTGGAGGAAGGGAGATGCCAGGGTCAAGCACCATGGCTCGGGTTATAAAGGACCCTGAGGAGGCCTCTCAACTCTCATGGCCTTCAATACGTCACCCATCCGCCAACTACCCCACTCATCCCCCAAGGGAGCCACGTCGGTCTCACGCCATGCCACAGGAAGGTGAACCGTTCTTGCAGACGGCACATGGTCCATTTAATCACGGCAAGAGAACCGTGTGAAAAGGCCAATTCCCCACATACGCAAAAAAATCCGGGCACCTCCCCACCTTCCCACGCACTAGGACACGAAGCGTCACAACAACTGCTACCCGGCGTGACACCTCGTCTTCCCTAGGCGGGTCCACTCGCTCGATTTAAAACCCTTGAAGGGATAACTCTTCCCTCCAAGGCCTCAGGGGTACACCCAGTGGGTGCGCTCACGTGCACCCACCAGACAGTTTCCTCCAAAATAAATAAACCGCAATGCACCCAAATGGGATGACGAGGGCTCACTGAAAGCCCAAGTTTGATTTTGGTATTTAATGACACCAAGTTGCTAATGTCATTGTGTCAAGTGAATTGAGTTAGGCGTAGCAACACATGTGATAAAGGAGCAAGGAGCATGATGGTGATGGCCATAAGATCACAAGTGCATGAAGATAAAGATGATGGTGAACATGCACATAGGTGATGGATAAGGAATGAGATGATCAAGGCAAAGGTATAATCATCGGATTCTCTTTTGTCGGTCTAAAGTTGAATAGAGAAGTGATTGACTGGGTTTAGGATTGATAGCCGACTATCTAGAGGGGTAATCACAATCATCTCATGAATCAAGTGCTACTTGGTCTATATTCTTAAGCATATGCATTTAGTACTCCTTGAAAAATATTTGAGAAAATGCTAACACATGAGCACAAGATGGCGAACACTTGGTGGTGTTAGCACATTTACGAAGGAGGTGGTGTTTGAGGGGTAGAGAGGGGTTTTGGTTCACCTATTTTCCACTGCGATGGAGGTGAAGAAACGGAGGCGAAAGGAAGTCACTGGGGTGATCGGACGGTGGATCAGACGCGGCTAGCGCGTCCGGTCAGTTCAACCAGCAGGCTTACGGGGCGAAGTGCGAGGGTTTGTGACCCGAGCATCCGTGGCTCCACGGGACCAGCGTGTCTGGTCACGCACCTAGGGGAGCAGCGCGAGAGGAAGGATTGATCGGATGCCAGAGCGCGTCTGGTCACATGCGACTGGACGGGTCCGGTCGACGAAATCGCTCTCTGGACCCTTTCTGTACTCAAATTGGACGCCGCGTGTAACGCGTCCGATCAATTCTAGCGTTGTGTCCGGACATGCTATGACTAAGAAGGTAACGATTCATGACCGTTAGAGATCGAATGAACGAAATTTAAAACGGGAAACATGGCGCGTGTAACATCCCAGATGTTAAAACAATTAAAAGCTTGATCATGAGCATCCTCAGAGCATAAGCAACAAACATCATGTTAAACAAGCACTTCATGTTGCATTGTACATGTCAATGTTGCACATGTTTCATGCATAGCATGGTAATGTTTTTAATATTGCTTATGTTTCAAGTAAAGTACTGATATGTTTTAGATGTTTCAATGGAATGTTTCATGTTACATTGTTAGGTTTCATATGTTGCATGCTAAGTTAATCAAGTTAGATGTTTAAAGGTTAATAAAGATTACTTTTCACGTATAAAAGTTGACCAAACTTTATTGCTTTGTTTGCTACTATAATTAGTCTTTGATAATGCGTAATTAGGTGTAATAGTTGTTTAGTGTGTAGCTCTAACTAATTCATCAAAGTTTGCTAATCAAAACTCCTTTTCCAAATCTCAAACATTGTTTCATATGTTTCAAATAATGAAAAGTGGTGTGTCATGCTTTGAGAATCTCTCTTCTTAATCCTTCTCAATTTCTCCTTGCCACCTCTTTGTTTTCATGAAGCTTCTCCATGATACTTTCCTCCATGTGTCATGTCTTAAGTGGTAAATCGAGCAATTTGAATTTCTCTTCTCTCTTTCTCCACCTCTCTTTATCCCTTTCTTCCTCTCTGTTGAACAGAGCAGGGCAGGGGCAGCAGCCGGCCGACGCCCCATCCTCCTCCTCTTTCCTTGCCAACGCTCTAGGTCACAGCAGCAGCATCTGTCACCACCTTGTGCCCTTGTTCCATCCGTTCGCACCACCTCACCTCACCTCACCTCACCGGAGCACGCTGCGCACAATCGCCTTTCTCCTTAGCTCACCATCGGCAGAAATCCATCTCGCCACCGCAATTCACCGAGTTCGCCATACCTTGCTCCAATTCATTGTGTTTACCACTCCATCCTGCCCTTCTGTGTCTCCTGAATCCACTCTCCACGCCTCTCATCGCCTAGCTCTGCCACGCACGCCGTTTCCGATGCGGCGGCTCCGCCATGGCCGCCGAGGTCGCCTCGTCATGGCCAGGCTCCTATGGAGCGGATCCAGTCTTAACTTTCTACGTTTCGGCATCAAGTCGTTGGTGTGATGCTCATCGGCTCAATCAATCAGTGTGGGGTGCACGGGACGTGTGGGAACGGCGCCTTCTTCCTCGCTTCTGGCCACTGTGCCGCCCTCAACGCCAGTGGCCCAGCTTCGTCTCGTCTCCGTCTCAACTTGGGTGAGCATCTTGGTCTGGGTGAGATACTGGTTGCAACTGACCCTTTATTTTAACTGCTACCAAGCCGTAGTGGCTGGAGCCACGCCACGCCGCCGTGCCGGAGTATTGCCAGCCGCCATTTTCTACAAAGAGCTAACCAAGGAACCCTAGGTGCTCGATTGGTGAACCTAGATGAGTTCGCGAGGGTGACCCAAGCACGCTGATGCCCTTGCCATTGATAGAGACCTCACCAGCGACGCCAATTTGCCGGTCAACCACGGCACCGCTGCAGTCAACGTCGGGGGAGAGGGATGACAGGCGGACCCCGCCTGTCAGTTCTTGTTTTAGAGAAGAGGGCGACCCCTTTGCTGTTTGGGCCAGCCCAGTCGAGGAAAGAAGAGAGTAGGGCCGTCTCGGGCTGCCGAGCGCACCTGTGCCCCGCGTGGGCTGAGCTGGGCCGGTTGGGCCAGAAGGAGAGAAGGGAGTGGGCCGAGCTGGTGAATGGTTTTTCCTTTTACTTCTTTTCTAAAAATATTAAATAGTATTGAGATTTGTTTATTTTGTTGTGATTTAATTATAGCACCAAAAATGATGAAAATTTTTGTTTAGCTTGTTCATGATGTGCTCTTTCATGGAAAAATATGAAATGTCCAATTTGATTACTTTTTGAAGGTCAATTAATTAGCTCCATTAATTAATAAATGACTTTTCCCTAATTTTTCTAGGCTTATATAATTATCTAAAAATTGTGAAAATTGTTTTGCCACTTAGTTATGATGTAAGCTTCCTAAAATAAAAATTTGAGATTAATTGGATAACTCCAATTTTATGCTTAATTTATGCTTTATTAATTAATTAGTTAATCAAATGATTAATGTTTAATCGTTTAGGGTTTTGTGTGACTTTTGGATTGATTGTTGACCTTGGGTCATTAACTTGTGATGATCCATCGCATCTTATTGAGTTGCCTGAGCTCACGATTAACTTGTTAACTATGATTTGTTAATGATAATGAATGTGTTTAACATAGATCATTAATGGTTAATGATTTCTTATGTAAGTAATTAGTGGTCTTGTGATAGACTTGTTATTAGATGCAACCTCTTGGGTAAAAACAAAGTTATAGTTAGTTAACCTTTAAATTAACCTTGTTAGCTTGTAACTGTACTGCGAAGGAAAGTTGTACTCAAGTAGATAACTAATGTTTATCCTTTCTAAATGTCTCTTGTGTGCTATGCTTTGTTTACCATCATGCATCATGGCATGCATTCCATCATATTAAGCCTCACATCATTTATATACGTGTAGTGCTTACGAGAGTGAGAAGGTTCGTGTTGAATAAGTGTTGACGAGGTTGGTGCTGATCAAGCTTTAGAGAGAAGATGATTCCCCCGTGGTGTTGGTGTCAAACTTGACTTCTACGAGAACTAACCACCGCTGCAACGAAGGCAAGCCCCGGTGCATTTAAACCCTTCCTTGAGTTTTATAAATTCTTATCACTGGTACTAGGGTTTATTGCATTAAGTAATTAGGAATTGAGTGATAACCCAATTGCTGCATTATCATCCTTGATTATTGCGATATCACCCTTAGTACCTGTTTCATTGAAAACTGCGTAGTATGCTTCGCTATGCTTAATGAGTTAGGCTTTTAAATGAAATGTTTACGTGGCCATGATGGTATATTTGAGGAATAATGGAATATAAGAATGAACTTGAAGATCGGGAGGGTGGTTTGGCCACTGCTAACTTGCATTG
Source organism: Saccharum spontaneum (assembly GCA_022457205.1). Classification (NCBI taxonomy): domain Eukaryota; kingdom Viridiplantae; phylum Streptophyta; class Magnoliopsida; order Poales; family Poaceae; genus Saccharum; species Saccharum spontaneum. The sequence continues at coordinate 29,564,034 of CM039595.1, read as the reverse complement.
GGAAAGGAGTCTCAATGTAGTGTTTTCGCCTTGTCAGTTACGGATCATCCATTGCAGTCCTGTTTGTGTTTCGAGACTTTGCAACTAGCCTTATGCCTTGGGTAAGCCCAAGATGTTAGGGATTCCGTTATGAGAACGTTTAACCTTGCACTAGGAGTGGAGAGATGGCGGGAGTAGCGTGTACCCTCGGGGCTAGAATTGGGCCAGGTTCGAGGAGTACTGTACTCTCGGGTGGCGATGGACACATTCTGGTCTTAGGAGATCTAAATGAGGGTTGGCATATGCAAGATTTGGTTCTACATATGTCGTGAGGTTAGAGATCCCTAGCTGGGTATAATCGGTTCGAATCGTCGTTGCTCCTTGGTTAAGGAGACTCGATCACCTGTCCTGCATCGTAGTTAAGAATTGGAATTTGAGAAGGAATAAGGAAAGGACTTTGATGAGAATTACTTTGATCTAGATTAGGATCTCCTAGAATTGGATAATAAACCATCGATGATAAAAAATAAAATGTTGAAAGCAAGGATTTACTTTAGTAAGCTTTTCTGCAAAACAATTTTGATTCTTGAATACCTGTACCTTGATTCCCTAAAGCTAACATGCCCTTGGAGTCTTTTTCTTAGTCAGGTAAGTCTTGCGCAGTACAATTGAGTACTCAGGGTTTGTTAACCCCTGTTGCAGGTGCTGACTGGTGCTGCTAGTCAGATTATGTCGGTGGGCTCGATATGATCTGGTTGTCCTCTCCTGACTTAGGTACTCTACCTAAGTTGTCTTCTGTAGTTCTACTCGACTTCCGCAATACAAGTTAAGTTTATAAAAAGTTAACTTAAACATGATTTATAAATTCATTGTTATTATTCTTCCGCACTCTAATGTAAAGTTTTGTAGCAAACATTGCAATGTTGTAGTTACTCCTTTGGTTATCCTGGTATGAGTTGTCAAACGTAGTTGAATCGGGGTTCTACGAGGGCACCCAACAGATCTTCTTAGGTTATCTGGTGTACATGCATAGCCGTCAGAGGTCTTAGGGACAATGATAGGTGCATGTGGGCCATATAATTTAGGAGGTTTTGCTACAGCGGGCATCGGGAAAGTCACGCAGGTGCGACCGAACGCTATGGCCGTGTTCGGTCGATCAGACCAGCGCATCTGATCAGCACACATAGAGCAGTTTCTTGAGCCTAACGGCTCTATCGTTGAGGGCTGGCTATAAATACTTGTTTTGCCAGCCTTGGGATATAACTTCTTAATCTTTGAACACTTGAGACATACTTTGAGCAAGAGAACATCATTTCCACTCATCTCCTTGCTTGATTGTGCATCCTAGTGAGATTGAGTGAGATTCAAGTGCATTGCTTTGAGAGTTGCATCTAGTGGCACTTGATCCATTGAGTTAGCTACGGATTGCTTGTTACCCTTGGGTGTTTCCCAATCCCCTAGATGGTTTGGAGCAGTGTTGGTGTTGAGATCATGATTGGGGATTGTTTCGAGCCTCACCAGTGGATTTGTGAGGGGTTCTTGAGCCTTCTCCATGGGAGATCGCAATTGGCTACTCTAGTGGACTGCTCGTAGCTTGGAGGATCCCCATCTCGTGTTGCATGTGCGGCACCCGCTGAGGGTTTGGCTTTGGAATGCCAATTAGCTCGTGATCTATCAAGTGGGTGTATCGCCACAACGAGGACTAGCTTACCGAGAAGCAAGTGAACCTCGGTAAAAAATCTTGTGTCATCCCTTGCCGAGGATTTTCTTGTAACTGTGATTGATTCATTGCTATATATTTACTCTTCAATGTTGGTATAAGAATATTTCACTTGCTCATCTCCTTTGTGCTCCATCTCTTGTTTATCTTGTGCAGCTTCTATTTCACCTAGGAGTATTTAGCCTAGTGACATAGCTTTGTTGTTGTGTATTAGGGATCATAACCTTCATATCTACTAGAATTGTTTAGGTGGCTTACATAGTATAGTTGAGCTAGTGCTAGAGAAGCTTTGCTATTTGTTTTACTAATATCTTGTTTTAGTGAAGTTTGTAGAATTTTGAAAAGGCTATTCACCGCCCTCTAGCCATTTAGGACCTTACACCCATGCATACCCCTCAGTTCTGCTAAAGAGTGCAAGGAGGAATGACGCGGTGGCGAAAGGGCCACCCGGTCATTCCCTTGCAATGAGTGGGGGCCTGGGGGCTTCTCCCACATTCCGGCCTAGTGAATGGTAAAAACCAAAGGCTCAGGCATCCCTCGCACGCCCCGTAGTCATACGAAAAACACCACACTCGCTCAATTAAAGACCTTGAAGGGATAACTCATCCCTCCAAGGCCTCAGGGGCTACACCCGGTGGGTGCGCTCGTGCTTACCCATCGGATTGCTTCCTTCAAACACAAACAAATCAAAACTGTCCATGGTCGCTCATTCTCAAGCCTTTGAAGGAGTGCTCCAATCCTCCATATCCTCGGGGGCTACTATCGGGGATCAAAATAACAGGGTACCCAACATATGGCAAAATACGATACCCTGCACATTCGCTAAAGCCCTATCGTAGGGGCCCTAGTAAAATCGACCCGCTGAAGGCGCTAACAGCATATCAGTCGCTCGAAGCACGAAAATCAACCTCCATCCCACCCGAGCCTTGCGAAAAGGTCTCAGGCGAGATAGCGCCTCGGGCGGCAGTTTCTGCCTCGCCCGAGCCCCCATGATGTCATCAAAGCGCCCGACCCCCTCGACGTACTTCCGCCTCGCCTGAGGGACATGTGGAGCCCTCTAGCAAGACGGGGAGCCATAGGGGCCCCAACAGCGGCACCCACTCCTGCCAATGGGACGAACGTGACCGTGCACAGTCAACAGGAGCACAGCAATGGAGTATTGCATATAGGACCCCGGTCATTCCACCATGATGACATCCATACCTCTACAGCGATGGGGGTAACGGCCACTATACCGCCTATTGCATATAGGACGAAGTGTGGCCACAGCGTATAGCACCAGCGGACGGAGTGGCCAAAAGATCAACCCCTATTGCATCTCTGCGCTACAAGGAAAACTGCTCCCACTGGATAAGGAGGAAGACTGACGTACTCGAGGCCACCTTTTTTGTTTTTCTTTTTTATCTTTCCCCATTTCATCTTTTTACCATGAATGTAACCCGAGCCCTCTCCTTAGAAACTATAAAAGGGGAGGTAGGGGCCACATCTAAAGGGGACGGACGAGAAGACGAAGAAACAACACACACGCACCTCGCTAGGACATCAACACACACCCCTTCAAAAGAGACCTGGGATCTGCTCCCTCTCTCAAAAGCTTGTAACCCCTACTATGAGTACTCTGGTGCAAGGCAATATGAGCAGCAGCAAAACCCACTAGACATAGGGCCATTCATGCCCGAACTAGTATATACCCTTGTGTCCGCTTTGCACACCATCCACCTAGACGCGCAGATACAAATTCACTCGTCGCTCTGTTTAGACCCCCGGTTCTCTAGACACCGATAGTTGGCATGCTAGGTAGGGGCCTTCTGCGCATCACGCTCCATCCCTTATGTCTCGATGACCACCCACTCATCCGCTTTACTCTAGGCTCCCACGTCCGGTTTGGCTGCCTAGATTTCCTTTGCACAGGAGTGGACTATGATTTAGTCCTTCTTCCCCCTTCCGACGACATCAACGCCATCTGTGGACCCTGTCCAACCTTCGCCTGTGCACCGACCAGGGGTAGGCCCTTGAGAACGACTGTCCAAGAAGTTCCCAAGGAAGATCGACGCAGGTCGGTAAGCCGCACAACCACGGGAAAGCCCGCGGCCAGTCCTCGACTACAGTTCACCTTAATCCATCTGTGTGGGAGATTCCTGCGGATCTGCCGACTCACCATGCGCAGGCTATCATAGAAGTCCTCGTGACTACAGAGACAACTTCTAGCACCAACTCCGACGAAGACGATCGCAGTTGGGCCAGCGCCGACTTCTCCGGGCTCGATGACCTAGGAGCTTTACGTTATTTCATCGGCATCTGCGACTACCTCCTCGACGGCGGCGACTCCGATGACTGTGGCTACGAGCTCACGTGGCCATGACGCCGGAAGGCAGAGGCTGCGCACGATGTCGACATGCCACGATCGGTAGATCACTGTATTACCCCCTGCCCAAGATCTATTATTCTATTTTTTGGAAGTTAATCAGTCTGTCCATGCGTTCAAAATCTTTGCACGTTATTCGCTGTAATTTATCTCCTCATTTAAACCATGAGTTAAATCATCAGTGATAATTATGTAATAGGTTTCCGCCCTTTATGGTCCGTTACGACACGGAGTTCAAAAGCTGGCCCATGAAGGGTTCGACAGCTGCTTCAAGCCACCCGAGTGAGGGATGGTATGAGAAGGGGCACACGAGCGGCCAATACCCGGACACGCTGAGCATCGAGGGCCTTCTCGAGCCATGTTCAAGTCCAGGGTGGTTTACGTTTTGGGAGTTTTTTTGAAAAAAGCCAACGAGCCCTCGGGGTTGGTCGAACAACCCCGAGAACTCCCTGAGCCAACCGCCAGGAATTTATAAAGCCGATCACTAGCTTACCTCTATCGGATCCCCGCGAATGAGAACTGAGGCTTCACTTGAACCGACCCGATTGTAACTCAATGGGCACCATGACTCAACCCAGCGAGGGATGCATGGCGTTGTCCAAACCCTCCTTTTTGCAAAAAAGATACGCAAGGGATATGCTAACTAAGCCTATTGACTGGGCCCACGCGCGAGCGGGGATTTCGGAGGACCCAGGGGTAGAAATGTCTGACCCATGAACGAACCCTCCCGAGCATCCCGATGAACCTATGACCCTAGACCTAGGTAGAGGCATCGATGAGGATACATCCAACTCCACCTCAGGACGTGGGAAACTGCTACACCTAAACGTCTGATTGGTCTGTCAAAAATCACGTAAGCTACGAGCACACGAGTTCTTTCCTCACTGGCCGCCATTGCCACTCGAATCAAGGAAAAATAAGGGAGGGCATGGAAGCAAAATGAACACGACAGCGATCAGACGAACTTAATTCTTAGATAAAGAGTTGTTTTATATTTTTAGGGGAAGGGAGAGGCCCTAAGCTAAGCCTACAGGTCCTCGTTGAGGACTTGGTCCACGGGGACAAGGGCAGCGACGACGTTCGTCACCGGCTCGAAGCCCCTAAGGAGGTCCTTGTAGTCTCCCAGCCCCTCCCCCATGGGGAAGCCCTCGACGTCCTGGAGTTCTGTAACACCCCTGGGTGTTAAGCATGCATTATCATCCAAAGCATTGAGCATTTACATCACATACATGTTATCATTGCATGCAATATAAGCTCCTTTAAAAATTTAAAGTGGATAAACAATTACTTGAAACCCTAATTATGCATTTAAGTGCTAAAAAGTGGTAAACTCTTGTGTAATGACAATTTTAGATAATCTAGAATAAATAAACATGATTTTTGGAGCCACTCTTGTATTCAAAATTTCCTCTAAATTTGCTTTTAAAAATATTCTAGAAAACAGAATTTCTACTTAAAAATTTAGCTTTAAATCCTTAATTCAAAATCTATTCAGAATTTTGAAAAGTGCCCTACATGAAAGTTGTAGAGAATTAAATTTTGAACAACTTTTATTTTGGGTAAAAATTGTGAAAACGTCTTTTTCATCTTCAAATTTGAATTTGAATCAAGTTGGAAAATCTGAAAATTTCATTTATAAAAGAAAAGGGGTTTCTTACCTTGTTGGGCCGCGGCCACCCTTTTGGCCCGCGAGCCAGCGCCGGCCTGGCACGTCTCGCGCGTCCGCCCGCGTGCGCCCCGCGCCAGCGCACGACCGCGCTCAGACCGCGGTTGCCGTGTGGAGGCCGCTTGCCGTCGCCGGCGTACGGGTGGCACGCCGTGGCCCCCACCGCCTCGCGACGCCTCCAAGTCGACCTCCAGCCCTCGCTCCTCTCCATGCCCTCCCATTCCGCTTCTCCGCGCGCTAGCAGCAGCCGCAGCGGAGCCCGCGGCCACGCGCCATTACTGCCACCCTCCAAGCTCCGCCACCGCCTATCGCCGCCGCTGCCCTACCCGCGTCCAATTCGTCTTGCCCACCGCTCCGACTCCCCTTGCCGCTGCTATTGCGCCCTTTCTCACCGCCGGAGACGCCAAGGTAAAGCCCTTTCGAGCATTCTCCTCCACCTCCGGCGTGGTCGCCATGGCGGTCCACCGTTGCTGGCACCGTTCCACCCCTTCCTCCCCCTTTCTCTCGCGCGCACCGCCTCCACCTCGGCATCGCAGAGCTTGTGCGCTCCTTCCCGTGCCTCCCCGTGGCCAGGAGCACCTTGCCCGACGGCAAGCCGCGCCGCTGCTCGCCGCTGCTCGCTGGCAAGCCGCTCCAGTTAACTACCCAGCCTCCCATTGGCACTTATCGGTGCGGCTTGGTGAGCTGAGCACACTGGTGCCACCCGTGCCGCACGTGGGCTCGCCGCCGGTGAGCTCCGGCCGGCGATGCTCCTGCTGACCTCCGCTTCGGCTGACCAGTGGGTCCCGTTTGACCCCTGGGCCTGCCTGTCTGTCTCGGTTTTTTGGTCCGGTGTGTAGCAGCGGGGTGCGCGTAGCGTTAAAGGCCGGCTAGATTTTCGGTTTCAAAGAAAATGATTTTCCAGAAATGTTGAAAAGGCTTCCAAAAATCGTATCTCAAGATTTTTAGCTCCAAAAATTATGAAACAAATTTTGTAGTGTTTCTTATGAGTAGGTCTACAGTTTAAAAATATTGCATGTTAGTTTTGTGATACTTTTCTGTGTAGATTTATTTAATTACTATAAATACTGATATCTTAGAAAATGTGTAGTAAATAGAAAAATGATGAGAAAAATGTGATTCTTGTTGCATTAATCTTTCTTAGTGATGTACTTTCTATGAAAAATGTTTGTGAAGCATGTCCTGTGAAAAATTATTGAAGTGTAGTTTAAATGCCTTAATTGATGATTTTTGTTATTTTTGGTAGAGAGCTAAAGTTGTATAACACATGCATGTGATAATTTTTGTAAGAGGCTTGTTTACTGTGAGTAACATAGGAAAAATGTGAAATCTGTTGTTTGATACCCTTTCTAGTACAAAGTATTTTCATGCTCATTATTAGGATATAGCTTGTTTATTTTGTATAGATAGTTTTGCTTATCCAAATTACATGAAAATTTTGTAGTAGGTTATTTAGAGTGAGAGTGAGCTACTGTAATTTTTGTAGATTTTTACCTGCAACAGAAATAGGTGTTGATGTGTAACCCCAGTTAAATAGGAAATAAAAAGTTATTCTTTATGAGAAATTAAAAGTAATAACATATGTTTGGTGTATCTTTGAAGCATCAAAATGCCTTGCTGATGTTACTTGATGGGTTGAGTTAGTAAGGTTTGACAACTTGTGACAACACTTGTGTGTATATTATGTGCTAACCAGTGGAATAATAGGTGCATGTTTTATGGTATATATTCTTGGATGATGTGGACTACCTTGTAGAAGATGTTGTAACCCAAACTGTCCATTCAATGTGCTCATTTGCATATCATGTCATCATAGCATTCCACCGCATTCAAAGCACCGTTTGTATGTTTGCTTATGCACTTGCATCATACAGGATCGCGGGAGGAGTCGCAGGTAGTAGTACCGAAGGAGCAAGCTTGGATCGATCCGCAGGAGCCCCAAGCACAGGAGGTGCCAGAGAAAGAAGAGCCAGGCGAGGAGCTACCCAAGTGCGTAGACCATCAGCCTAGCTCGTTCGAAAGAGACAAGCCCCGGAGCATTTTAAGTCTCCTACTTTATAAAAGCAATTCTTTACTATATGAGTTATATATATATATTGTTGCATTAAGTTTTAGGAGTTGAAACCGTTGTTGCATTGTTTATCCTTGTCCACATGATTACCTTTTACCCTGTTAGGTCAGGATCAAATAAAGTGCTTAGCCATGCTTAGACCGGTAGAAGTCGGGTGATTTCCTGTCACCTGCGAGATATAGGTGAATACCTGGTTATGGTTAGCTACATTTGTGATCATGGAAAGTAACCAAGTGTTGGTAGATAAAGGAAGACCGGGCGGAGTCTTATACGGTTTTGGACTATAGTGATTCCGTCTGTGTCGATTAAGGACCGATCGTTGCTCGTCCCTCTTGTCATGTTGAACGCACGCCTCACATTTAGCTGGCCGAATAAAGTACCTTTCGACCGTGAAGCTAGTGACACTATTCGAGCCGGGATAAACTCGGATTGGCAGACTGGTGCTGAAGGGGGTGTGACGGGGACGCGAAGAGTGAGCCTAAGGTGCGTCCTGGCAGTCGGGCGGACTCTGGGTAGTGCGGTCCATGATTGTTATCCCGCGGCTTCTCGGAAAGTGTCATTGGTGATCTAAGCAACCCTGACGGGGAAAGCATGGTTTGTGTGAGGAATAAATCACCAGCTGGTTAGGAATCAATTCGAATCGCCATGGCTCCTGGATAGTGAGCACTTGACTCGAGCTACGGCATCGTAGTAAAAAAATGATGGAACATGGATGGTTACGTGAATGATGTTGGAATCGCTAAACCGGATGTGGTAACTTAGATGTTAATGGTGAATCAAGTGATTGCTCTAGCAATAGGTGCTTACCTAGATTTAATAGGTCATAATAAAAATGATGCAAAAGTACTTAGTTTAGTTATTCATGATAACTTATGCTTTTCACAAATGAGTCAAGCCAATGCACTGTACAAAGGCCTTGCATACTCCTTGGTGTCTTTTATTTCTAGTTTATGACGGGTAAGTCTAGCTGAGTACCTTCTCATACTCAGGGCGTTGTTCCCATTGTTGTTGCAGATGGTCAGATTTACTATGGTTACTGCGTCAACTGTCTGTATCCGGCAATGGGCGACAACTAGGACCATGGGCAATGGTCACTCCGTTCCTCTTATCTAATGCTTTTGTGGACCATGACTATCTTCTGACACTGTATTTGAACTAAGTGTATGTGGTTTAAAACTACTTGCTTCCGCTATGTTAATTTGAACTATGTTGTAATAACTTTTATTCTAGACTCCGATGTATTCAACTTGTGTTGTGAACTTATGTAGCATGTGAACTATGCTGCTAAATTAGTACGATCTTGGTGTTTGTTGGTTGGTTTGAATCTCGGGTTATACGGGCTTAAGCTTAATAAATTATCTGCTTTGATGGACGATTTTCTTACTTAATCTCGTATAATCATGTTGATCTGTTACAAGTTCCACGTCGGTGGCCGCCTGGGCCGTCGTCAGCGCAACGATCACTCCTCGCGCGGACATCGCGCTCAATCGCCACCCGGATCAGTGCCCACGCACTAAGAAGGCACTCCTCCCGGTGACCCACTGGAGCATGGACAAAGTTGGCCATGACGTCGACGGTGCTATGGAGGGACTCCACCCCCGCGAGCAGCTTTGCTCACAAAAACAACACCGAGAATATGTCATCACGCTAACAAAAAAGCAAAGCGAGGAGGCGGAGGCCCACTCACCAGCACACCGATGGTTGGACTCCGTCTGCTACGAGCGGGCATGCGCCGCCTCCTCCTCCAACGATGTCACCACCGCCTTGATGGTAGCTAGCTCCTCCCGGGCTTCCTGCAATGGAGTAGGGACACCCGAGCACACCGCGTGCTAGGCCTACCCGTACCTAGACGTGGAGATGACACCGGGATTAACGCAATGGCGGTGGGAGGGCTCCCTATCCCCCTCTCCTAGCGCGCCCACACATGAACCCCTAGAGGAGTCACCGAACTCCATAATGATGGCTGAGGTGGCAAAGAAAGACAGAAAGCAGGGGTGGAGGAAGGGAGATGCCAGGGTCAAGCACCACGGCTCGGGTTATAAAGGACCCGGAGGAGGCCTCTCAACTCCCATGGCATTCAATACGTCGCCCATCCGCCAGCTACCCCAGTTGTCCCTCGAGAGAGCCACGTCGGTCTCACGCCATGCCTCAGGAAGGCAAACCGTTCTTGCAGACGGCACATGGTCCATTTAATCACGGCAAGAGAGCCGTGTGAAAAGGCCAATTCCACACATACGCAAAAAATCCGGGCACCTCCCCACCTTCCCACGCACCAGGACATGAAGCGTCACAAGAACTGCTACCCGGCATGACACCTCGTCTTCCCTAGGCGGGTCCACTCGCTTGATTTTAAACCCTTGAAGGGATAACTCTTCCCTCCAACGCCTCAGGGGCTACACCCAGCAGGTGCGCTCACGCGCACCCACCAAACAGTTTCCTCCAAAACAAATAAACCGCAATGCACCCAAATGGGATGACGAGGGCCCACTGAAAGCCCAAGTTTGATTTTGGTAATTAATGACACCAAGTTGCTAATGCCATTGTGTCAAGTGAATTGAGTTAGGCGTAGCAACACATGTGATAAAGAAGCAAGGAACATGATGGTGATGGCCATAAGATCACAAGTGCATGAAGATAAAGATGATGGTGAACGTGCACATTGGTGATGGACAAGGAATGAGATGATCAAGGCAAAGGTATAATCATAGGATTCTCTTTTGCCGGTCTAAAGATGAGTTGAGAAGTGATTGACTGGGTTTAGGATTGATAGCCGACTATCAAGAGGGGTAATCATAGTCATCTCATGAATCAAGTGCTACTAGGTCTATATTCTTAAGCATATGCATTTAGTACTCCTTAAAAATATTTGAGAAAATACTAACACATGAGCACAAGATGGTGAACACTTGGTGTTGTTAGCACATTTGCGATGGAGGTGGTGTTTGAGGGGTAGAGAGGGGTTTGGGTTCACCTATTTTCCACTACGACGGAGGTGAAGAAACGGAGGCGAAAGGAAGTCACTGGGGTGATCGGACGCTGGATCAGACGCGGCTGGCGTGTCCGGTTTGTTCAACCAGCAGGCTTACGGGGTGAAGTGCGAGGGTTTGTGACCCGAGCGTCCGTGGCCCCATGGGACCAGCGTGTCTGATCACGCACCTAGGGGAGCAGCGTGAGAGGAAGGATTGATCAGACGTCAAGGCGTGTCCTGTCACATGCGACTGGACGCGTCCGGTCGACGAAATCGCTCTCTAGACCCTTTCTGTACTCAAATCAGACGCCGTGTGTAACACGTCCGGTCAATTCTAGTGTCGTGTCCGGTCATGCTATGACTAAGAAGGTAACATTTCATGACCGTTGAAGATTGAATGAATGAAATTAAAAATGGGACATGTGGCGGGCATCGGTGAAGTCGCACAAGTGCGACCGAATGCAGTGGCCGCGTCCGGTCGATCAGACCAGCGTGTTCGGGCAGCGTGCAGAGCAGTTTCTTGAGCCTAACGGCTCTATCATTGAGGGCTGGCTATAAATACTTGTTTTGCCGGCCTTGGGATATAACTTCTAACTCTTTGAACACTTGAGACATACTTTGAGCAAGAGAACATCCTTTCCACTCATCTCCTTGCTTGATTGTGCATCCTAGTGAGATTGAGTGAGATTCAAGTGCATTGCTTTGAGAGTTGCATCTAGTGGCACTTGATCCATTGAGTTGGCTGTCCCGATGCCCTAGATGGTTTGGAGCAGCAATGGTGTTGAGCTTATGATTGGAGATTGTTTCGAGCCTCACCGGTGAATTTATGAGGGGCTCTTGAGCCTTCTCCATGGGAGATCGCAATTGGCTACTCTGGTGGATTACTCATGGCTTGGAGGATCCCCATCTCGTATTGGATGTGCTGCACCCGCTGAGGGTTTGGCTTTGGAATGCCAATTAGCTCGTGATCCATCAAGTGGGTGTATCGCCATAATGAGGACTAGCTTACCGAGAAGCAAGTGAACCTCGGTAAAAAATCTTGTGTCATCCCTTGCCGAGGATTCTCTTATAACTGTGATTGATTCATTGCTATATATCTACTCTTCAATGTTGGTATAAGAATATTTCACTTGCTCATCTCCTTTGTGCTCCATCTCTTGTTTTTCTTGTGCAGCTTCTATTTCACCTAGGAGTATTTATCCTAGTGACATAGCTTTGTTGTTGTGTATTAGAGATCATAGCCTTCATATCTACTAGAATTGTTTAGGTGGTTTGCATAGTATAGTTGAGCCAGTGCTAGAGAAGCTTCGCTATTTGTTTTACTAATATCTTGTTTTAGTGAAGTTTGTAGAATTTTAAAAAGACTATTCACCACCCCTCTAGCCATTTAGGACCTTACAACCACGCATACCCCTCCGTTCTGCTAAAGAGTGCAAGGAGGAACGACGCGGTGGTGGAAGGGCCACCCGGTCAGTCCCAGTCCCTTGTAATGAGCGGGGGCTGGGGGGCTTCTCTCGCATTTTGGCCTAGCGAATGGTAAAAACCAAAGGCTCAGGGGCCCCTCGCACGCCCCGCAATCATACGAAAAATACCACACTCGCTCAATTAAAGCCCTTGAAGGGATAACTCATCCCTCCAAGGCCTCGGGGGCTACACCCGGTGGGTGCACTCACGCGCACCCACCGGATAGCTTCCTTCAAACATAAACAAATCAAAACTGCCCATGGTCGCTCGTTCTCAAGCCTCTGAAGGAGTGCTCCACTCCTCCACAGGCTCGGGGGTTACTGTCGGGTATCAAAATACCAGGGTACCCAACTGATGGCAAAATACGGCACCCTGCGCGTTCGCTAAAGCCCCATCGTAGGGACCCCAGTAAAACCGACCCACCGAAGGCGCTGACAGCATATCAGTCGCTCGAAGCACAGAAATCAACCTCCATCCTGCCCGAGCCTTGTGAAAAGGTCTCAGGAGAGATAGGCGCCTCAGGCGGCAGTTTCCAACTCGCCCGAGGCCCCATGACGTCATCAAAGCGCCTGACCCCCTCGACGTACTTCTGGCTCCCATGAGGGACACGTGGAGCCCTCTAGCAAGACGGGGAGCGACAGGGGCCCCCAACCACGGCACCTACTCCCGCCAATAGGACGGACGTGACCGTACACAGTCAACAGGAGCATGGGAACCACGCCCTGACCTAACATGACCCCAGTCATTCCACCACGACGACATCCATATCTCTATAGTGACGGGGGTATTGACCACTATACCGCCTAACCCCCTCTCTGCGCAAATCCGGGCGCCCGTACTGCCCGTCCTCGATGGCATAAAGGCACACAGGACAAAGTGTGGCCACAGCGTGTAGCACTAGCAGATGGAGAGGCCAAAAGATCAACGCCTGTTGCATCTCTGCGCTATAAGGAAAACTGCTCCCACTAGATAAGGAGGAAGATGGCTGTACCCGAGGCCACCTTTTTTGTTTTTCTCTTTTATCTTTTTCCCATTTTATCTTTTTACCACGAATGTAACCTATGCCCTCTCCTTAGAAACTATAAAAGGGGAGATAGGGGCCATATCTAAAGGGGACGGACGAGAAGACAAAAAAACAACACACGCACCTCGCTATGACATCATACACACCCCCCCCTCAAAAGAGACCTGGGATCCGCTCCCTCTCTCGAAAACTTGTAACCCCTACTACGATCACTCCAGTGCAAGGCAACACGAGCAGCAGCAAAACCCATTGGACGTAGGGTCATTCGTGCCCCAACCAGTATACACCCTTGTGTCCGCTTTGCACACCATCCGGACCTAGACGCGCACATACAAATTCACTCGTTGCTTTGTTTAGACCCCCGGTTCTCTAGACACTGACAATTATATTTGCTGACACCGAATAGATCATTTCATAAAGGGTTACATGATTTGGACCAAACATGAAGAGGATAGTTTTGTGCCTTTGCAATTGGCAACCCATACAACACGGCAACAACGCAATCGAGGGACCAAATCTAGCTGCCGAGGGGCAACACCATTGTCTACAAAACAAATCATGTTCTGTCAGATGTCACTGATGATTTCTTTGACTACCAAGATAGTGATGATGAGGACATTTACTCTCACACCCCAAAATTTCTAATTTTGGGTTGTGCATAGGAAACACTAAATAAAATAAATGTTTTAATATTTAGATAAAATGTACCAAGTTTAGTTTATGGTAGCATCAATTAATTATAGAAAAAAATAAGAATCTTTAAATTTTTCTAAATTAATTTGATGGGCTTTTGTTTAATGTGATGTTTGCTTGTTGCCTCTTGTGTGTTAAGAGCGAGCAAAGTCTTTAAAAATGCGTTTAGTGGATCAATCTTTCTTCTTCAACACATCTTTATCTTTTTCCGCAATCAATATTCATTGTTTCTCATCTTAAGTTCTCATTGGGAGTTTCTTAAAATCTTTTCTTTATAACGTAAATTATTCCATTCAGTTTCTCATGTGTCAATCAATCTCAGTGAACTCTTCGAGAATTGTTCTGCCTTTTTCTGGAGCTAGTTCACGCTTTTCTGCGAGCGTTATCTAATTTTTAGATGCTCTAAAATATCTTTTCATGAGCTCCAAATACTTTATTTGGGTTCCTCATGTTCCATAATGTCTCTGGAAAATTCCCTCGAATTTTCGGAGCTTTCGGAGTATTTTTCGCGGCTTAAATAATAATTCTGGACATTTCTAGAATTATTTTATCCATGAAAATAATTAATTCCGAAAATAAATAAATATCTCATTTTCCCCTACGCTCAAAGCCCATGTGCAATAATCCTAATAAATCTCAAAGGCCCATACATTTATTTACTAATGGGCTTAAATGATTACTTAGGCCTATTAGTAAAGATGGAGGGTGCAACGTCAATTAGCACCATATCGCTAGTTGACGTGGGGGTGGAGAGTTTTTCTCCCTATATATACGTACCTACCCCATGGCAAAGCACACCAAAAACTACCGTAGAGGAGCCCCTAGTTTGGGAAATCTCTCGTGTAGTAAATTAAATATTTTTCCTCCTTCTTGTGTCGCCCTAGGCCCTTCAGATGGATGAAGGTAGAAGATGAAGTATTTGCAGTTCTGCCACTGGTTCGTAATATCTCTGTCGTTTCTTCGTTTTAATTTCGTTTTGCTCCGTTTCAGTTGTGTTAGTTTCGTATAGTTGCGCTCTAGTAGTAGTGCTGATGTATAAAGTATCACCTAATTATGAATTTATTGATTTACGTGCAATATTTATTTAATGCATTTTTAATTAAAAGCAACCTAGGTGATGTTTGGTTCAGATAAGTAAACGCAAACGTAAAGGGATCGGATAAACAGGGTAACGTAAACATGGTAAGCACTTCCTTGATTTGGTTATATCTCCGGTAACGTAAACATAAAAAAAGCAGTGCATGCATCTTTCGTGCTTGCCTATTGCATGCATTTGTTGTTCACGACCGCGAGAGCAAACAGCAAGCGGGGCCGTAGTGTCCAGGTTAGCGTACGATAATTTCCTTTATTCACTTCACCTCAGGTATCGGATAACGGCGTGATCCGATTACACCGCGCCTAAAACAAACAGCATGCAACGGGATCAGTTACCCTCCGCAAACAGATCATGTTACCAACGTCCGAACCAAACAACAGCCAGTGTAGTAACTCGTTCTTATGATTTTACGATCATGCCAACTGAAGCTACATGCTATCGGCGTAGACGTGTTACATGCTGGTCATATATAAATTAAATATTAATTTAATTGATATGCAATTAGTTCTATGATTAAAAGCAATCTAGGTTTGTAAATCCGTTCAAATTTCATTAGATTCGTAATCTCGTAAACTACATGTTAATGCCACTGTTAACCATGTTTTCAACCTTTAAATTTTGAGTGTGTATTTAATGAATTATTCTACTATAGGAAATCTCGTTTAATTCGTATCTTTTCCGTTATAGTTCTGATTTGCGTGCAATTCGCGTCGTGTCGTGTTTGTGTCGACGTAAAATATGTATTAGTAACGATGTTTATCATGTCACTTGATTATGAATTTATTAATTTAAATAGTAATTAGATTGATATATTTATTTAATAGCTTTCCAATTAAAAGAAATCCCGGTTTAAATCCATTCTTGTTGTTTTGCAATAGTGCCGATCAAAGTTATGTGTTAGCAATAATGTTTAACATGTCTTACATCTTTGAAATTTATAAGTTAGATATTAATTTGATTTATGCTTGTGCAATTGAGTTTCTAATTAAACGCAACACGGGTTTATACTTCAGTCTATCCTAAATTAATATTAATCTAATTAATAATAAACTAAATGTCTTTTGAATTATAAGATGCTTAGTCCAACCTTGAAACATAAGTGCTTTCGTGCAGTTGCCACATGTTTTCTATATATATAGTTCAATATTAAATTGATTAATATGATTAATGTATAGTATATTTCAAATTGAAATTTGCTTAGTCTAAGTACGTTGCATATATGATAGACTTGTGTAGATAATTTCACATTACAGTACGTATCTGCTCTTCATAGTTATACGACTTTAATCCTCGTACATTTATTCGTTTGAAATCTGTTTTGCTCCAATTAAGTTGTGTTAGATTCGCATCGACGTTCTCTGTGCAGTAGCACTAATGTTTTTCATGTCATATGTTTTTCCATACATCGCTGAATATTATATTAATTAATATGTTTGATATTAGTTTTATAATTACAAATAATATATAATCTTGTCACGTCGGTCCTTTGTAACTAAGCATGAACTTAGCTAATGGCAACTTAAATATGTTTAAATTATGATTTACTTAGCCCAAGCACATATCTCATATAATTGAAATAGTTGTTCTCATATGTTCTTTTATCTCTGCAAAGTCGGCAATACTTATAAATAAAATATGACCAGTGTTAAATCTAGCTTTGTAATTTAATTGTTTAATCTAATTTTAGAATATTTCTTCAGAATGTTTATCACCTTATTTCAATAACTAATATGCATTAAGTTTATAGTCGGTCTTCTGCGTTATGTTATAATCGTCTCGATAGTCGCGTGTCCTCTTTAATGGTAGCTCCGTTATCCGTCGTTCTTGCGTTTTCATGACTGTAGCAACGTACCATGTCGTTTAGTGCGCTCTCTTTTAAAGCGTTTCTTTTGTTTGATGCATGTTCTTAGATGTGTCTATTGTTTGTCTATGTGTGGTGCTTTGCTGCGAGTAGAGGAAACGTGGTTTATTAGCAATGAAGACGGGAAGCTAAGGATCGACAAGTATAACAGAGGCTGAAGATTTCTCAGTAGCTAACTTTGGAAGAAAGGCAAGTATAGCATGGGATCATCCTTGTTTCCTATTCACTTTTAATACACTTAATTCATGTGCATGTGTCTACCTTGTTACCACTAAGGATATCCTAGCTTTTGTATCTTGTACCTTGACACCCATGGGATATTGCATTGGGTAGTATTTATGCTAGTGCTCAAGATAAATAACCATGATCTGTAACTTGACTAATGGTATATGCAATAAACATTTAAAAGATGCTTTAAAGCAACATGTCTCAAGAGGGCTAGAGCATATTGGGTTGTTTTTATGGTGCTCTAGTTTCTCTCCTTAAGGACTTATCTGTAAGCGAACATCCGGGATTTACAGTACAACTGTGAGGGCTATATGGCTCTGGCTTTAGCTCAGTATGAGGACCTTTTCTAGCTTGTTAGAGGTTACCCTTGTGGCGCAAATGGGGTAAAGCAGACTGTGGATCCCTGCGTGGTGTATCACACGGACTGACTTCTGAAACCTAGCGGCCCTAACTTGTTAGACGAACCTTTGAAAGACTTCATAGTGAACCCTGCCGACCTTCCTTGGTAGTGGGTCAAGAGGCTGATCACCTCGGGTGAAAGGGTAAATCACGACTCACAGTGAAAGTGTACAACCTCTGCAGAGTGTAAAACTGTTATAACAGCCGTGCTCACGGTCACGAGTGGCCTTGGACCCTTACAGAATAAATGATGAACACTGATGATAATGTTAATATTGATGATATTGATGCTCATTAATGATTATTATTTCTTGCTATACATTATTCTCGTTTACATGATCATGAGGTTATTTGGGATTATGGTGAACTTGTTGCTACTCAATTGCTAAAAAGATGACTCACTAAAAGCTATTGCAGTAAACCCGTGTCAAACCTTTTGAGCCTCATGAACCCCGTGTTATATTTGCTGAGTTCGACATGGACTCACCCTTGCTATTTTCCCACACTCCAGTGTGTAGTGAGGTGCTGCTTAGAAGAAGGATGAAAGTGTAGTGGAGTTCCCAGAACTCTGTTAGAAGTGCTTGGCATACGGAGCCACCAGTCAGCCGTCCCTAAGAAGAATGGAGCCTGAAGTTTAGTCAACGTTCCGCGATACTCTGATAGTTGTAAGTGTTAATATAGTAAGTATTCCGCTTCATATAAACATTGTTTTGATATCTCTATTCTGTTGTTGTATGTGTGGACTTCCTGGGCACACATATGACGAGCCTGGTTTTGTTCTTTGCAAAACCGGGTGTGACAGAGTGGTATCAGAGCGGTGTTGACTGTAGGACGTATGCCAAGTAGCACTGGACATATTCTAAAACTTATTTTACTATAAAACTATTTTGTGATCCCTTGATTCATTGATTTTAACTATTTTCTGTTCCTTGTCCTGTTGTATCCCTTCCTTGATAGCTTCCTTTGAGCTATTATTTCTTACTCCCTTGGTTTTTGATTTGTGCTGTTTTTACCAAAAGTTTTCTGATCTTACCTTGTTCAAAAGTTCGATGGCCTTTCATCATCTCCAATGTGCCATTAGGATGACCACTATTGTTGAAGAAGCACGTGTAGTACTGATGATGTGATTGGTGCTTTGTTTTGCCTGATGTGTGCTTGTCTTGTTCGATGTGATGCCTGTGTGTCGTCTTTGTTCTTGTGTTCCAAAGGAGGCCCAAAATCATCTTGAGAATTAGCTCAATCTATGTTAAAGTGGGGTAGTATCCTCTCTTGACCTACCTAACCTTCGATCAATCCTAATTCTTATTGTCTTTTCCATATATCATCCTTGCTTACTCTTGGTTTCTATGCTTTCTCCTTTATCTTAACCCAAGGGAGGATCAACACATGAAGGACTCATAAATAGTAGTAAGCCTTAAAGAAAGTGTTGCCGTCAATGACATCGCCAGGTGGAACAAGATCTTTGTTAAGTGGGGTAGCGTCCACCACCATCATCAATCTCAAGTCACGAGACAAGAAGATCCAAAGACCAATCGCTATCATAATATCATCTTTTGCTAGTCCTTGCCCCTTAACCAATCTCACCTTTTTGCCATCAATCTTTATCTTTCTTATCACCTTTTTATTGATCTTCGATGGTCATTCTTACACCTCATTAATCTTGAAACAATCTTAAAGAGCTATCTCCATTTTCTTTATCAAACTTTGATAATACTTAATCTCTATATCCTATCACGACAAAAGTCTCAAAATAACCTTATTGGTCTGCTTTATCTCTCTCCCAAGACTCTTTGAATCTCGGGACAAGATTCCTGTTAAGTGGGGTAGAATTGTCACACCCAAAATTTCTAATTTTGGGTTATGCATAGGAAACACTAAATAAAATAAATGTTTTAATATTTAGATAAAATGTACCAAGTTTAGTTTATGGTAGCATCAATTAATTATAGAAAAAAATAAGAATCTTTAAATTTTTCAAAAACTAATTTGATGGGCTTTTGTTTAATGTGATGTTTGCTTGTTGCCTCTTGTGTGTTAAGAGCGAGCAAAGTCTTTAAAAATGCGTTTAGTGGATCGATCTTTCTTCTCCAACACGTCTTTATCTTTTTCCGCAATCAATATTCATTGTTTCTCATCTTAAGTTCTCATTGGGAGTTTCCTAAAATCTTTTCTTTATAACGTAAATTATTCCTTTCAGTTTCTCATGTGTCAATCAATCTCAGTGAACTCTTCGGGAATTGTTCTGCCTTTTTCTGGAGCTAGTTCACGCTTTTCTGCGAGCGTTATCTAATTTTTAGATGCTCTAAAATATCTTTTCATGAGCTCCAAATACTTTATTTGGGTTCCTCATGTTCCATAATGTCTCTGGAAAATTCCCTCGAATTTTCGGAGCTTTCGGAGTATTTTTCACCGCTTAAATAATAATTCTGGACATTTCTAGAATTATTGTATCCATGAAAATAATTAATTCCGAAAATAAATAAATATCTCATTTTCCCCAATGCTCAAAGCCCATGTGCAATAATCCTAATAAATCTCAAAGGCCCATATATTTATTTACTAATGGGCTTAAATGATTACTTAGTCCTATTAGTAAAGATGGAGGGTGCAACGTCAATTAGCACCATATCGCTAGTTGACGTGGGGGTGGAGAGTTTTTCTCCCTATATATACGTACCTACCCCATGGGCAAAGCACACCAAAAACTACCGTAGAGGAGCCCCTAGTTTGGGAAATCTCTCGTGTAGTAAATTAAATATTTTTCCTTCTTCTTGTGTCGCCCTAGGCCCTTCAGATGGATGGAGGTAGAAGATGAAGTATTTGCAGTTCTGCCACTGGTTCGTAATATCTCTGTCGTTTCTTCGTTTTAATTTCGTTTTGCTCCGTTTCAGTTGCGTTAGTTTCGTATAGTTGCGCTCTACGTAGTAGTGCTGATGTATATCGTATCACCTAATTATGAATTTATTGATTTACGTGCAATATTTATTTAATGCATTTTTAATTAAAAGCAACCTAGGTGATGTTTGGTTCAGATAAGTAAACGCAAACGTAAAGGGATCGGATAAACAGGGTAACGTAAACATGGTAAGCACTTCCTTGATTTGGTTATATCTCCGGTAACGTAAACATAAAAAAAGCAGTGCATGCATCTTTCGTGCTTGCCTATTGCATGCATTTGTTGTTCACGACCGCGAGAGCAAACAGCAAGCGGGGCCGTAGTGTCCAGGTTAGCGTACGATAATTTCCTTTATTCACTTCACCTCAGGTATCGGATAACGGCGTGATCCGATTACACCGCGCCTAAAACAAACAGCATGCAACGGGATCAGTTACCCTCCGCAAACAGATCACGTTACCAACGTCCGAACCAAACAACAGCTAGTGTAGTAACTCGTTCTTGTGATTTTACGATCATGCCAACTGAAGCTACATGCTATCGGCGTAGACGTGTTACATGCTGGTCATATATAAATTAAATATTAATTTAATTGATATGCAATTAGTTCTATGATTAAAAGCAATCTAGGTTTGTAAATCCGTTCAAATTTCATTAGATTCGTAATCTCGTAAACTACATGTTAATGCCACTGTTAACCATGTTTTCAACCTTTAAATTTTGAGTGTGTATTTAATGAATTATTCTACTATAGGAAATCTCGTTTAATTCGTATCTTTTCCGTTATAGTTCTGATTTGCGTGCAATTCGCGTCGTGTCGTGTTTGTGTCGACGTAAACTATGTATTGGTAACGATGTTTATCATGTCACTTGATTATGAATTTATTAATTTAAATAGTAATTAGATTGATATATTTATTTAATAGCTTTCCAATTAAAAGAAATCCCGGTTTAAATCCATTCTTGTTGTTTTGCAATAGTGCCGATCAAAGTTATGTGTTAGCAATAACGTTTAACATGTCTTACATCTTTGAAATTTATAAGTTAGATATTAATTTGATTTATGCTTGTGCAATTGAGTTTCTAATTAAACGCAACACGGGTTTATACTTCAGTCTGTCCTAAATTAATATTAATCTAATTAATAATAAACTAAATGTCTTTTGAATTATAAGATGCTTAGTCCAACCTTGAAACATAAGTGCTTTCGTGCAGTTGCCACATATTTTCTATATATATAGTTCAATATTAAATTGATTAATATGATTAATGTACAGTATATTTCAAATTGAAATTTGCTTAGTCTAAGTACGTTGCATATATGATAGACTTGTGTAGATAATTTCACATTACAGTACGTATCTGCTCTTCATAGTTATACGACTTTAATCCTCGAACATTTATTCGTTTGAAATCTGTTTTGCTCCAATTAAGTTGCGTTAGATTCGCATCGACGTTCTCTGTGCAGTAGCACTAATATTTTTCATGTCATATGTTTTTCCATACATCGCTGAATATTATATTAATTAATATGTTTGATATTAGTTTTATAATTACAAATAATATATAATCTTGTCACGTCAGTCCTTTGTAACTAAGCATGAACTTAGCTAATGGCAACTTAAATATGTTTAAATTATGATTTACTTAGCCCAAGCACATATCTCATATAATTGAAATAGTTGTTCTCATATGTTCTTTTATCTCTGCAAAGTCGGCAATACTTATAAATAAAATATGACCAGGGTTAAATCTAGCTTTGTAATTTAATTGTTTAATCTAATTTTAGAATATTTCTTCAGAATGTTTATCACCTTATTTCAATAACTAATATGCATTAAGTTTATAGTCGGTCTTCTGCGTTTTGTTATAATCGTCTCGATAGTCGCGTGTCCTCTTTAATGGTAGCTCCGTTATCCGTCGTTCTTGCGTTTTCATGACTGTAGCAACGTACCATGTCGTTTAGTGCGCTCTCTTTTAAAGCGTTTCTTTTGTTTGATGCATGTTCTTAGATGTGTCTATTGTTTGTCTATGTGTGGTGCTTTGCTGCGAGTAGAGGAAACGTGGTTTATTAGCAATGAAGACGGGAAGCTAAGGATCGACAAGTATAACAGAGGCTGAAGATTTCTCAGTAGCTAACTTTGGAAGAAAGGCAAGTATAGCATGTGTTCATCCTTGTTTCCTATTCACTTTTAATACACTTAATTCATGTGCATGTGTCTACCTTGTTACCACTAAGGATATCCTAGCTTTTGTATCTTGTACCTTGACACCCATGGGACATTGCATTGGGTAGTATTTATGCTAGTGCTCAAGATAAATAACCATGATCTGTAACTTGACTAATGGTATATGCAATAAACATTTAAAAGATGCTTTAAAGCAACATGTCTCAAGAGGGCTAGAGCATATTGGGTTGTTTTTATGGTGCTCTAGTTTCTCTCCTTAAGGACTTATCTGTAAGCGAATATCCGGGATTTACAGTACAACTGTGAGGGCTATATGGCTCTGGCTTTAGCTCAGTATGAGGACCTTTTCTAGCTTGTTAGAGGTTACCCTTGTGGCGCAAATGGGGTAAAGCAGACTGTGGATCCCTGCGTGGTGTATCACACGGACTGACTTCTGAAACCTAGCGGCCCTAACTTGTTAGACGAACCTTTGAAAGACTTCATAGTGAACCCTGCCGACCTTCCTTGGTAGTGGGTCAAGAGGCTGATCACCTCGGGTGAAAGGGTAAATCACGACTCACAGTGAAAGTGTACAACCTCTGCAGAGTGTAAAACTGTTATAATAGCCGTGCTCACGGTCACGAGTGGCCTTGGACCCTTACAGAATAAATGATGAACACTGATGATAATGTTAATATTGATGATATTGATGCTCATTAATGATTATTATTTCTTTCTATACATTATTCTCGTTTACATGATCATGAGGTTATTTGGGATTATGGTGAACTTGTTGCTACTCAATTGCTAAAAAGATGAATCACTAAAAGCTATTGCAGTAAACCCGTGTCAAACCTTTTGAGCCTCATGAACCCCGTGTTATATTTGCTGAGTTCGACATGGACTCACCCTTGCTATTTTCCCACACTCTAGTGTGTAGTGAGGTGCTGCTTAGAAGAAGGATGAAAGTGTAGTGGAGTTCCCAGAACTCTGTTAGAAGTGCTTGGCATACGGAGCCACCAGTCAGCCGTCCCTAAGAAGAATGGAGCCTGAAGTTTAGTCAACGTTCCGCGATACTCTGATAGTTGTAAGTGTTAATATAGTAAGTATTCCGCTTCATATAAACATTGTTTTGATATCTCTATTCTGTTGTTATATGTGTGGACTTCCTGGGCACACATATGACGAGCCTGGTTTTGTTCTTTGCAAAACCGGGTGTGACATTTACCATGTCGACAATCTATGGTATAATTTCGGAGATTATTATATGGGAGTGAGAAATTGGACTTTGATGGAATAATTGGGGATGGGTCTTTATTTCCAGAGGTTTTTGCAGAAGCAGAGGTGCTTGTTGCCTGTGAAAATAAATCGGTTTGTATCAAAAATATATTTCCTAGAAGTACATATTTATACATTTTAATTTGATATGAGCCAAGCTACCTTACATATATAAAAAGCTAAGGTAACTAAAATATCCCATGCCCCCACCTTGTCGGCCAAATTACCCCACCAGTGATTCTTCCGTGCCGTTGTTAAATCAAGGTGAGTGAAAAGACTCGAGAAAGGAAAAGTGTTGCAAGTTTTTCAATGTAGCTATGATTCGTTATTATGTGCCATGCTGAGGTCAAAGGAGTATCAGCTTCCTTTTTTAAAAAAAATAATAGCAAATATGCCCGTGCGTTGCGATGAGAGGAAAAAACCTATTAAATATTTTTGGGAACGACAATAAGAATGGTTCATATTATTTATGTTTCACCATTCCTAAAATCAAAAATTAAAAGTTACAATTTATTTTGTGATGGCCATGACATCAATATAATTTATTGTTAGCAACTATGGCAATAACTATTAAAGCCTATACTGAACTAAAATACAATTTTGATGTTTTTTCTCCAACTGCAAAGCACATAAATATTTAGATATAAATATATCACAATTTTAATTTTGTTCTATATATATGCTGGTATAATGAAATATTGAGTTCCGTGACCTTTGAAGACCCATAAAAATTTATCAACAAGGAGTTAGTTACCGATGTGTCAAAGATTGGTCTAGCCAGTGATGATTACGATGGGAGACCTCTCTCAACTTTTCACATGCTAGCCCTCACCGTGGACTATAGAGATATATTTATTTACACTGGATTAGATGAGTAATAAAAGTGCTCAAGATTTTAGTTCATGTTTTGATTAGTTGAACTGTTGGCTAATCTAGATTTCAATAAGACGTTAACAATTTGGTATTAGAAATCTTTATTCTTTTTAGAGATTGCAAAAAGTCAATGGTTCGAATATCCATAATATTATTTTGAGTATTTATTATTTATTTTATTGGAGAAAGAAAAAGATAACCTGGGCGGATAAACGAACAACCAAAAAACAACGAAAAGATCCGAAACAAAAAAATTAGATGGAAACTAAAATGTACATGAACCAATGTAGGAAAAATATATTATTTATTTATTAGACCAAAACCGAAGGAAACACGGTTAATAGGATCGGGCGGACACATAATTGACTTTAGAAATAAACAGTTGCATGATTGCCGAAACGAGCTACTTTAGGATTATTAGGTTGGATGAAAAATCTAATGTGATCAGAAATTTTGTCTTATTACTATTACTAGCAAATATGTCTGTGCGTTGCAATGAGATCCAATACGCAGTAGTTGTAGCACGAGTCATGAGTTCGAGTTAAAAATTAAATTAACTTAGTTGTAAAAATCTTTATTTCTTAAGAAGTCAAAGATTAAAATGGTTGCGATCTCTTATTTATTGTTTGTTTTTACTCTTATTATATTTATTAGAACAGAAAAAATTAGGTGGAGAAAAAAATGAAAACAAAATCAAAAAAGTCGAGCTAGTGTCAAAAACATCCACGAGAAAAAAAAATCTGAGCATACTCGAAGCCAAGTAGAAAACAGTTATGACAAAAATTAGGATGTACTTTAAAAAATAGCCATGAAAAACATCAGAACATATTAGGAGACAAGTGAAAATCTTCCTAATTAACGTAAAGCAACTCATACTCAGAGCAAGTAAAAACGGACAAATCAGAAAAAAGTAAAAAAAGAACATGAAAGAAATGAAACAAAGAAATTCTACCCTTCTTTCTTCTTTATTAAATTTCTATTCTTATATTTTTGCATCTGGACTAAGATTCCTATTCTAGTTACTCGGAATTAGAGAGATCTAATCTAATTAGATTAAGATTCCTAGTTATCCATGTTATTATATTTTCTCTATTTGGATTAAGATTCCTATTCACCTTGAAAGGATCAAGATGCCCAAGAGGGGGGTGAATTGGGCTTCTCTAAAAACTAATTGCAAGAATTAAATCCTACAAGCCAAAATTCACCCCTAGTGCCTACTTGTGTTCCTTGTGATTCTACCGGTAAAAGTTTTGCACCCTAAGTTCCAATTCTAGTCTAGCATGGTAATTCTAGGAAAGTAAACCAAGCAATAAAAGTAATACGAGAAAGTAAATGCTTGAAAGTAAGGGCAAGGAACACGGCGATGTTTTTCCGAGGTATTGGAGAGTCGCCACTCCCAACTAGTCCTCGTTGGAGCACCCGCGCAAGGGTGTAGCTCCCCCTTGATCCGCGCAAGGATCAAGTGCTCTCTACGGGCTGATTCTTCGACACTCCGTCACGGTGAATCACCCAAAACCGCTCACTAGATGAGTTGGATCATCCACAAGCTTCGCCAGATGATCACCAAACTCCCAATCACCACCAAGCCGTCTAGGTGATGGCGATCACCAAGAGTAACAAGCTAGAACTCTCACTTGACCACAACGAGCCTAATGAGAAGATGGATGCACACTTGCTACTCCCTAGTCACTAGTGAGGGACTCTCAAACTTTTATTCTCAAATCACTACCCTCACTAGAGCTCTTGCACTCCTTTGCACTTCAAAGGTGTTTCTCAGCTGAGAAAATAAGCAAGAGACCTCTAAAAGAGGTGGAGGGGATGTATTTATACACCCCACGGTCAAATCCAACCGTTACCTACCAACTCAGCAAAAATACGCGTTGACCGGACGCGCCGGTCGAACGTAACGGTCGAAAAACTGAAACACTTCGCTGAGTGACCGGATGCACCGATCAGGGGTGACTGGACGCGTTCGATCGTGCAGGGAGCTTATTGTACTTTGACCTGACGCACGACCGCGTCCGATCAGTGATGACCGGACGTGTCTGATCATCAAGGTATCTTACTGGAACGAGACCGGACGCGCCGATCACTTCCCAGTCACGTCCGATTAAGTGATTTCCCTTCTGTGACACATGTCAGCCTGAACACCGCGTCCGGTCCTGGCAAGGACCGCGTTCGGTCAACAGCACTGAGACACAGTGTCTATTAGTACTGACCGGACGCGTCCGATCGTGACAGACACCGCGTCCGGTCAAGGAAAAAAACGTCTCTAACGACTCCGAAACGCGACGCAACTTGAACCAAGTTGCTTCCAACTGAACTCTGAGCTATTTTTGAGCTACCTAGTGCTAAGTTTGACAAGTGTGCACCACACCTAAACAAAAAGACTCACCTAGGTCAAGCTACTCGCTCATGCCCCCCTTTATAGTACAGCCAAAGGAAAAAGCGAAGATCCTAACGACTATTCTGAATGTAACTCAACACATTGACATCCGGAACTAACCGTCCTTAATCTTGTCGTCAATCCTTTGAAAACCGAAATGATTTCCATTAAGGGGCATGAATACCATAGTGCCCAAAGCAGTTATCAACCCCATGACCTAACTTACCAAAGTTTCTGCAAAACACACGTTAGTCATGGTAATAATGTATTGTCATCAATTGCCGAAACCAACTCTCGGGGCCTAGATGCTTTCAATCTCCCCCTTTTTGGTGATTGATGACAACACATAGATTCAGAAGATATAATAGTTGAGGTTTTCGAACATGCTTGGTGTAACACCTCGGTGTTACGCAAGCATTAACATTGCAATCATGAGCATAACATGTCATATTATTCATAATCATATGTAGTAAGATTGTAACTTTAGTGAAATAAAAGCTTGGAAAATAGTATTCATAATGTGATGTAATAATGTGCCAATTACATTCATCAAATTTGTGCAACTACAAATTTTATATCACTTAGAATTATAGGTAAAATTTTTGGAGCAACTAAATTACTCAAAGTTTTATCAAAAACTTGTTTCAAAAATGTTATTTGAAATTATTCAAAAAATCCTCCCTATTTAGCTTTTATTCTCCAATTCAAAATCTGTTGAGAATTTTGAGTTGGCCCCTTAATCAAAGTTGTAGAGGATTAAATTCTAAGCAACTTTTATTTTTGGGCCATTTCCAAAAAAGGTCCTTTTCTTGTTCAAAATGAGGTTTGAAAACTGTATTTGAAATTTGTTTGAAAATAGAAATTTGAAAAATCAAATCCTAACCTAAGCAGGCCGCCGCCTCGGTTTCGGCCCGCTGGCCGAAACGGCCCGCGCCACCCCCGCACGCGCGCCTGCGCAGCGCAGGCGGCCCGGCCCACGTCCGCTCGGCCTCCTCCTCCTCCCGCTCGCCCCGCACCTCCTTGGCCGCCGTGACAGAATGCGCTCGCCGCGTGTCGGCCATGCGCCGTCGCCGACCGCCGCGCGTCGCCTCCGCTCTGCCCTCCCGCCAGCTCGAGTGCGCTCAAGACCACCTGCCCGAACCCTCCTCACCCCCTCACTCCCACCCTCGCTCGCCAGCCGCTCCTCTCTCCCAAAAACCAAACGGGCGAGCGGCTCACCGCCGCGAGCTCCACCTCCGCTCCCCCGTTCTGACGCCGACCATCCACCGCCGTCGAATTCGTCTTGCACCGAGCTTCGCCACCACCTTGCCTTCTCCGAACGAGCCCCGTTGTCCCCTTGCTCGCTCCGGTAGGGCGTCAATCCATTTTTTCCCGCCCGCGCCGCCATGAACGGAGCCGACAAGCTTGCGCTCCGACCACGGCGCTCGTGCTCCTCCTCTCTTCCTTCTTTTGGCACCACTGTGTTCGCCTTCTCGTCACGGTTCTCGTGCGCGCCACACCCCGCCCGCTCGCGACCGGAGACGGCCGTTGGCCGTTGGCGGTCGCCGCGCTGCCGCGGCCAAGGGCGTCGGCGTGGCGTGGCCACGGTCACGCCCGACCGCGCTGGGCCAGGCCGGCCTTGGGCCGAAGCCCGAGCCGGGCCGGCTCGCCTCTCTTCCCCCGCGCGCGCTCAGGCCGAAAACGGCCACGGGCCGGTTGACTTCCACGGGCCGGCCCAATATCAATAACGAAAAATCATTTTCTGTTTTCTTTTATTATTCATGGGGAAAAATACTTTGGAAAATATTTTTGTAGTCATTTCAGCTCCAAAAATTGTGAAATAAATTTCTAGGGATTCTTTGGAACCAGATCTACAATATAAAAATATTGCATGACAATCTTGCATTACTTTTCTATAGTGTTTTATTTAATTCTTGAAATTGGTGTTTTCTTGGAAAATTGATAATAAATTATAGAAAAATCAGAAAAATGTGGTTCCAAGTTTGTTAATCTTTTTGTGCAATGTACTTGCTAGGAAAATTATATATCCTATCTGTTCTGTAGAAAAATTTCTATGTGTAGTTCAAATGCTTTTTGTTACTAGTATTTGATATTTTTGTTAATTAAATAAATGTGAATAAAACATGCAAGTAATAATTTTTCTACAATGATTGTTTACTGTGTAGAAAGTAGGAAAATTTCTAAATCTGTTGTTTGATACTTTTCATAATGCAAAGTATTTTCATGCTCGTTTTTAGGCCTTAACTTGTTATTTTTGTATAGGTAGTTCTAGTAATCCAAATGCAATGAGATTTTTATGGCATGCTATAATTGATGCTAATAATCCACTGGAATTTTCTAAGATTTTTCTGTGCTACCAAAATAGGTGTTGCTGTTCAAGCCTAGTGCTAACTAGGGTTTACATTCAATCTTTGATGCAAGATTAGTTAGTAAACTATGCTTTGGTGTATCTTTGAAGCATCTTAAGTGCCGAGTGCCTTGCCTGATAGAGAATAGTTGTGGTAGTTTATGAGTACATGTTCTTGGATGATGTAGACTACCTTGTAGAAGAGTCGTAAGCTCCACATAATCCTGTTGATGCAAAAGTGAATCTGCAAACACAAAGGGCTAATACCCGAAATCGATATCCAAAGCGTGCCAGTCGATTTGACCTGTTAATCGACAAGGGTGAAGATACGAGCACTTTGGTCCTGACAACAACGATACGCCCGGAAGTCACGGCCAAGAGGTACTCACGCGGAACTCGAGAATCGACGAAGGTTGCACTTAGAGCAATGCAACTCGCCAAATCGATGAGAACTCGTAAAAAAGGAAAAATATGCAAATTGACGAAGTCGCCGAAAAGTAGATGTAAATAAGAGTAAAAGCTGTTTTTTGATGTATTGATTGATTCCCTATTACATTGCCCTTCACTCTATATTTATACCCTGATCTATAGAAACATAACCAAATACGACTAGGACACTAAATCCAAATCTAAGGAAAAAAAACATGACTTTGACACAACTCAGACTCTACTAATCGTAAACAAGGAAATCAACTCCTATTTTATTCCATAGTCCGCCTTAATCACGATGGTATTCTTATCGACCTCCTTTTCACCGGCACAGCCCCTGTTCCATCGGCAGCAGCCTTCGATCTCCTTCCATCGGTACATTCCCTGTTTCATCGGCTGCAGTCTTCATACCTTCCTTCATCGGTACATTCCCTTATCTCATCGGCAACAGTCTCCAAACCCTCTTTCATCGGCATCGGCAATAACACCCTTAACCTCATCGGCAACATTTCAAATTAAATTCATACACTGTCACCACTCAAAAACAAACTTATTCTCCTTGGCTATCAATTTACACGACAATTTTTCCCTTGCTGATTAGCCCTTCCTGATTATCTTGACACGTGCTAAAAACGATGTCAACACATGCCCCCCAATTTCAGAGTATAAGATACTGATGCTCCAAAATTTACTCCAACTGATGCTTGCTATCACCTATTTCTTTAACCCATTCTCCGAGCATAACATGATTTGTTACCAAATTCAATCAAATCTAGATCCAATCCATGTATCTCAATATATATCGCATATTTTCCAACCTTCTTTGCCTTAACTACGGTTGAGATACCAAAATAACAATCCATCAACAAGATCTTACCACAACGCATCATTTTTAGAACTGAAAAATCCTGCATCGAGATATCCTTCAAGTCATGATTACTTGCCATCAAATCTTCTGCACCATCCCTTGATTGTCGTGCGAACAGTTACCATATCCAACTGAACCACCTCGATCCATCCGCATACGGCATAGAGATAAGTCAAGAATACCCCTACTCCAAATAACCTATAAATAGATTCCTCCGGGCTGTTCATCTTCTACCTTCAAACTCCATCCTTTGGCATTCTCACTCCGGCGGCAACCCTAACCAACGACCGCGCGTCTTCAACTCATCAGAGCCATCATCATCTTCAAGTTCCCAGCTCGTGTCCTCATCCGCCTGAAGCAATGGCTGTTAACTTCGACGTCCCTGCGGTTTGTTCTTCCTCTCATTACTTTTACTTCAACCCTTTCGGTTCCCTGCGAGTTCTTACAGTCGACATCTTTCTTTCTCTTTCATTTTCTTGGTCCTTCAAACCTAGGAACTTCGCAACACACTGGTGATTCCAACCCATCAACCTCCCCTCCATTGCTTAGGTCCAATGGGCGACCCAGATCCAACTGATTTGATTAATGCAGAGGCAAATCGTATTCCCTTCAAATCTTAGAATTTCTCTTTGAATCTGTGGAAAGACACGTTCCGTTCTTGGCCCAAACCCACCAAGGGGTGGAAAAACTGGTTTCTAAGGGTCAACAGATCAATGCAAGTGTTCTGGGCAGAACGGAAGATAGATCAGTGTATCAGGCTGTCCATTGCCGATATGCAAAAGAATGAATCCATGATGATAGCTGCTGCTCAGTTTTGGTCTGACACCACCAACACCTTCATGTTCGGTCATGGCCCATGTGCCCCTACTCTTGCCGATGTATACATGCTCACAGGCTTAGACATCTCAACTGTCGATGAAGGCCATATTTTCGGCAGAAAAGCTGAATACAGAGTAACTACACGCAACATCGGCGGCTGGACGGGATATATCCAAGAATACCAAAAGACTGGCACCGTCAATCAAAGGGAACATGCCACATTCCTGAACATGTGGTTGGAAAAATTTATTTTTCTACGGCCGATCGGTAGGACCAACTAACGCTTTTCTCCCAGCAGCAGAACTCTTAGCCAACGGTGTCAGATTCCCACTTGGCCGATATCTCCTGAGCTCAACCTACCACCTTCTCCACCAAGTATCTCAGAAGCTTATACTTGGCGAACCCATCGGCAATCTGGGAGGCCCATGGTGGTTTGTTAATATGTGGTTAAACGCTCACATGCACAAGCGTTTACAGTGGGATCTCTTTGCTCAGGAATTCCCACGAGAGATTCCCGAAGAGTACGTCCTTAGGGATGATGAATCGGCAACACGCCCCCCTCTCAACTTTGGTGAAGCAATCATCGTCCTTCCCGGAACAGATGCTAATGAGGACCAAATCGGCAGATTTTTTCAAACTTTCTACCATGGCCTCCCTCGTGACCTCAGGGCTTGGGTGACTTATATTGATGAGGATAACAAGTTCCCTCTCCTCTTCAATTTCGCCGATAGTGATCTGAACCAAGACAATGATCTCATGATGGCCATTATCACCCCAGAGCAATCCCAGTCAACACATTTGGCAGCGGGAAAGCCTCCCATATTACTTATGAATTCTATAATCCATCGGCAGTATCTCGCCAGCTGGCCTTTGGGCAACTGCCCATCAAACTTTGCTATGCCGATGTGATTAAACCCAGAGAAATCATTACTGCTGGAACTGAATGGAGCAGGATAGTAAGACTTGCTCCCGATGCCGATATTTCAAATGTCGATCTCTCCGCCTGGTCACCAGCTTCTTTCATAACAGAGTCATATAAGCAATGGTGGTAGGAGTGGAAAGAACAGCTGTTTTCAACGTCTGTTCACACATATCGGCACCTGATCGACCGCGATTATGCTATTCCTGATAATGCAGTAAGTTCCTTTTAACTTTTGTCCTTTTCCTTCCTTTTATTATGTATATCGGTAGCTAACCTTCCTTGAAACAGGTTGATGATCCAGTTCCACCGATAAGCAAAAGTGGAAAACCCTTCAACCTCCATCCAGCCTCTCCAATTTCAGCAATCGGTTACAACGCCCCCACCCTAGAAGCCTTGACCTTCCAAAGGGCTCGCACCAAAATCAGCACTTCTAGACCAAGACTGGGAACATCCAGGGCTTCTCCAAAGGCTGCTGCTTCAAGCCTGATCAAGGCTTTTAAGGTAACAATCTTGCTTACTCTCTTTTCTGCCGATACACTTCATATTAACGTACAACTATCAGGGTGTACAAGCTGCAGCTGGATCATCATCGACAACTTTACCAAGCACCGCAACTTCTACCCCTCCTTCAGAGGTATTCTCTTATTTTTACATTTTTCTCTATTAAACATCCAATCTTATACCCGTTTTTACAGCAACAAACAGGCACATCGGTAAGCACACCAAGCATGCAGGCCCCTCAACCAACAGATGTTGATGCCCCCCAGCCAGTTGTTGTTGAAGCACAAACAAAGCGTAAAGCTTTGACCGATGCTGAGGCTCAACAGAAACGACAGAAATCTTCACCAGCCCTTGCGTCTGATCCAACACCCGTCAGTCAGCCCTTTGAACAACCTGCTCCTGCCCAAGATACATCATCGGCAATCATACCTCAAGGGCCGACTACCGATGCGGTCATAGAAGACATTCCATCGGCATATTCTGCTGATCCTTCGTATGACCCTTTACAAGCTGCTCCCTCAAGCCAAGCTCAAGAAATCGCCCTGAAGCAGGTAAACCAATCAATTACTTGGTTTATTATATCCCCAAATATCATAAATAGGATTTCTAATTCTCTTTATTTCATAGGAACAAGACTCTCCCGATAGCTTATTCTCTTTTGCTATCGATGTTTCTGATGACGACGGAGAAGAAGCAAGTTCCTCCCTGGCGTTAGGAACAATATCGTCAGACACCCTTGGCAAGCTAGAAACCCTCCTAAATCTGCTGCAACAAGACACTGCCCAATTGGTGATCGACTCGGATCCTGCTAGGTCTATCTTCAAAACAATCCGCGGCCAAGTCCCTGCTAATGTTGAAGAAATCATCTTTCCAGCGGTCCATCTGGAGAGCAGACAACTTCAATATCAAAGGGCCGTTCATCGTATTGCTGACAGAGCAGCTCAGTCTCAACTTAAAGAAGAAATGCTACAGCTGAAGCAGACTGCCGACGAGAAGCACAAGAACATCAACAATTTGCAAGCCTCCAGTGCCGATATTAGACAGAAAATCTCAGATTTATCGGCAAAGAAAGCAGCCCTGCTAGCTGAACTAGAAAAGGTTGAGACAGCTCTGACTCAAGCTAAACAAGAAGAAGACCAGCTTCCCGACCCCATTAAAGCCCTTCAACAGGAACGAGATGCTCAAGCTCGCAAGGCCTTGGCCTTGAAAAAGAAAATCAAGCCTGTGGAAGGAAGTGCCGATGAAGATGCCAAAGAATTAAAAGAAGCCGATGAAATTCGCCTGCGTGCGATATCAGCCATCCAGGCTTTGTTAAATTAGCGCATCGGCACAATTGATACTTTGTTTTAACTCCAGCCGATAGGATTGTTATCGACAACTATACTCTTTATGCATCTATCCAGATACTAGGGTAATATTTCTTTAAATATTTTCCATTTAACGCTCTGGGAAATACAACTCCTTCGAGAGTTTCAAGAATATACGCATTACCAGGAACAGACTGATTTATCCGATATGGACCTTCCCAATTAGGAGACCATTTGCCAAACTTAGAACTTTTAGTCCCAATCGGTAAAATCAATTTCCAGACTAATTCACCATCGACAAATTCCTTTACCTTCACTTTCTTGTCATACCACCTAGCTACCCTTTTCTTATTCTCCTCGATGCTAACCAAAGCTTTTAACCGATGACCTGCTACATCTTCCAATTCATCTTTCATAAGAATATCATAATCATCGGCTGTCAGTTGATCCTGAAAGCGCATTCGCCTAGAGCCAATCTTAATCTCCCAAGGTAATACTGCATCGTGTCCATACACCAATTGATAAGGTGATACCTTGGTTGCACCATGACATGTCATCCGATATGACCACAAAGCTTCATTTAATATTGTATGCCACTTTTTAGGATATTCTTTGATCCTGCGCTTAATAAGTTTGATAATTTCCTTATTAGATGCTTCAGCCTGGCCATTAGCTTGGGCATAATATGGTGAAGAATTCAAAACTTTAATTCCCATACTTATAGCAAACTCATCAAATTCACCTGATGTAAACATAGTGCCCTGATCGGTAGTGATGGTTTGAGGAATGCCAAATCGGTAAACAATATGCTCCTTCACAAAATCAACCATGTTAGCCGATGTCACCTTTTTCAAAGAAATTGCTTCAACCCACTTTGTGAAATAATCGGTAGCAACCAGAATAAACTTATGCCCTTTACTCGATGGTGGATAAATTTGACCGATGAGATCAATAGCCCAAGCCCTAAACGGCCAAGGTTTAATTATGGGGTTCATAGCCGATGCGGGTGCTCTTTGAATATTACCGAATTTTTGACATTCCTGACATCCTTTAAAATATTTAAAACAATCCTCAAGAATAGCCGGCCAATAATATCCATTTCTTCTGATCATCCATTTCATCTTAAATGCTGACTGATGAGCCCCACATACTCCTTCATGAATTTCACTCATCAAGCTTTTTGATTCCTCTATGCTAACACACCTGAGTAAAACTCCATCTATGGTACGGTAATATAATTCATCATCGAGGAGTACATACTTTGTCGCTTGGAACCTTATGCGTCTTTCAACCTTTTTAGATGGATTCTTTAAATAATCAATGATTTCCTTTCTCCAGTCATCGGCATCAGCCACCGATGTCAATGCTTCTTGAACAGGTTGATATCCTGAAGCATGCTGAGCCAATCGGTTAGCCTCTTCATTATGCATCCGGGAAATATGCTCCAAATGAAAACTCCTAAACCCTTTTAACAATTCCAAACACTTTTCATGATATGAAATTAGAATTTCACTTCGGCATTCATAAACCCCAATCAACTGATTTATAACTAGCATAGAATCACCAAAGACCTCAACAGCATCAGCCTGAATTTCTTTAAACAATTCTAACCCTTTTATCAGGGCTTGGTACTCAGCTTGATTGTTTGTCGATGTGGCGATGATCGGCAATGAGAATTCATACTTCTTCCCCTGAGGGGAAATCAACACGATGCCGATGCCTGCCCCTTCACCACAAGTAGACCCATCAAAGAAAAGTGTCCATAGAGCAACTTCCAGAGAATCCACCGTGTTGCAATGTTGAGTAACAAAATCGGCCATAACTTGTCCTTTAACTGCCTTAGCCGATTCATAACGTAGGTCAAATTCTGATAATGCTAAAATCCATTTACCAATCCTACCATTTAATATCGGCATAGATAGCATATATTTGACTACATCATCTTTGCATACGACAGTACATTCAGCCGATAGTAAATAATGCCTCAACTTACAACAGGAGAAATATAAACATAAGCATAATTTCTCAATGGCCGAATACCTGGTTTCAGCATCTATTAACCGTCTGCTCAAATAATAGATAACACGCTCCTTTCCTTCAAATTCTTGAATAAGAGCTGAACCGATAACAGTATCTTCAGTTGATAAATATAATCTGAAAGGTTTTCCATGCTGGGGTGGAACTAACACTGGAGGATTTGTTAAATAACTCTTAATCTGATCTAAAGCCAATTGCTGTTCATCCCCCCATTTAAACTCCTGATCGGCTTTCAATTTCAATAATGGACTGAAAGCCTTGATCTTACCTGACAGATTAGATATAAACCTTCTGATAAAATTAATCTTACCGATCAAGGATTGTAATTCAGTCTTATTGGCGGGAGCAACAACCTTGTTGATTGCCTCGATAGATTTTCTACTAATTTCAATGCCCCGCTGATGCACCATAAAACCCAAGAATTGTCCTGCCGATACACCAAATGCACATTTATTGGGATTCATCTTTAATCCATGTTTTCTTGTGCACTCCAGTATCTTCCGTAGATCGGTTAGATGCTTTGTGATGTCTCCAGACTTAATCACTATGTCATCAATGTAGATTTCTACCAATGTGCCGATGTATTCATGGAAAATAAAGTTCATAGCTCTTTGATAAGTAGCGCCAGCATTTTTCAAACCAAATGTCATAACTATCCACTCGAATAATCCCACATGACCTGGACATCTAAAAGCAGTCTTGGAAATATCTTCTTCAGCCATGAATATTTGGTTATAACCCGCATTTCCATCCATGAAACTAATAATCTGATGCCCTGCTGCAGCATCAATCAACAAATCAGCAATCGGCATTGGATAACCATCTATCGGTGTGGCCTTATTAAGATTCCTGAAATCAATACAAACACGGAGTTTTCCATTTTTCTTATATATAGGAACCACATTAGAAATCCATTCTGCATATCGACACTGCCGAATAAACTTTGCCTCAATTAACTTAGTTATTTCGGCCTTAATATCAGGGAGTATATTAGGATTGCATCGGCGAGCCGGCTGCTGATGTGGCCGAAATCCAGATTTAATAGGCAACCGATGTTCAACTATAGATCGGTCTAATCCAGGCATTTCAGTATAATCCCAAGCAAAACAATCTTTATATTCCTTTAACAAATCAACTAGTTGATGTTTACACTTGGAATTTAACTTAGAGCTAATAAAAGTGGGCCTTGGCCTATTGCCTTCTCCAATATCTACTTCTATTAAATCATCTGCCGATGTAAATCCTTGACCTAATTTTCCATCATCGGCAAATCTATCCATTAAAGCTCTTCTTCAGAACCGACTGCTTGGATCGGTAGAATTTCATAATCAGCAATCTTGAGGAACTCCTTTTCCCAGGCTTCTCCCGATATGCATTTGGTTCGCTCATAAGTATCTGATTCCGCCGATGCAATGATATAAGAAGAATCACCAGGAACAACTTCAATCTTATCTCCAATCCATTGTACCAGACATTGATGCATTGTAGAAGGAACACAACAATTAGCATGAATCCAATCCCTTCCCAAAAGTAAATTATATGCACCCTTGCCATTAATAACAAAGAAAGTTGTCAGCAAAGTTTTACTGCCGATGGTCAACTCAACACATACTGCCCCTTTAGCTGGTGACACATTGCCTTCAAAATCCTTTAGCATCATATCGGTCTTAGTTAAGTCTTGATCTCCCTTACCAAGCTTCCGATACATCACATAAGGCATGATATTAATCGCAGCTCCTCCATCAATAAGTATCTTAGATACAGGCTGCCCATCAACTCTGTCTTTTACAAACAAAGCCTTGAGGTGTTGTCTCTCATCATCAGCAGGCTTCTCAAAAACAGCCATCATTGGATCTAACATTAATTGAGCTATCTGATCAGAGGAAACAGCCTCTTCTTCGCTGTCAGACAGAGCCAAAAATTCCATCGGCAACATAAACACCATATTGACATCCGCCGATGGACCTTTATTCTTGAGCCTTATCTGCCACTGCTGGTTACCAGATCTCTCATTGGAGGGGCTTTCTTCTTGATATAAATCTTTTTGACGCTCTCGCTGCATTTTTCTCTTCTGTGTCTTTGTCAAACCTTCTGGACACCATTGAGGAAGCTTAGTTTTCCACACTGGCTGATAAGTCCTAGTTGTCTCCACACGACGTACATTAGGATCCCTGTAAAATATTTCTTCATCAGGAACTCTTGCATTTGCCATCTCTTCGAGTTCCTCTTGGTTTCTTAGAAAATATGCAACGCGTTTACCAAGCCTTTCGTGCACACTGAGCCTGCCCCCCAGCCGATCATGTACTGATGCTCTCCTTCTGATCGGCTCATTAATGAGCAAACCTTGATTACCAGATTGAAACCTTCTTGCAGGATGATTAACTCCATAATAGCCATTGCACTCTGGACAATTTTCAACAGTAGGTAACTTAATACCTTCTTCCCAATAATGAATAAAAAACGGACAATTCCAATGATCCTTATGCCGATTCCACTCTTCTTGACGCCTTTCCTCTTGTTGTCGTTGATACCGGTCCCTTCGCTGACGCCAACCTTCCTGTTGTCTTCGATGAGTAATCACAATGCCAGATCGAGGAGGCCTCCCAGAACCGCCACTTTCCGTCAATAGCCCCTTGCCTTTTGCATCATCGGTAGTTATCCGATGTTGGGGATCTACTGATGCATTCTTTTCAGCAGCTACCGATGTCAACACCTTAATTTTCCCTTCAGCATCCAACATATTTGCTGGAAAAGGATGTTGATCAATTTTTATTGGCTTTTGAATCTTGGAATTGCCAAATTTTATCCTGCCAGACTCAATAGCTAACTGTAATTGTTGTCTAAACACCTTGCACTCATTGGTATTGTGTGAAGTTGCATTGTGCCACTTGCAATACAGCATATGCTTCAACTCTTCTGCCGATGGGATCACATGATTGGGTGACAATTTAATCTGGCCCTCCTGAAGCAAAAGATCGAATATTTTATCGGCTTTGGTGACATCAAAAGTAAACTTTTCTGGCTCTTTGTGACCAAAGGGACAAGATATCGGCTTCTTATTCTTAACCCACTCTGCCAAACCGATAACTGGTTCATTATCTGAATCAGAATCTTCCGCCTCTTCAACAAATGAAACTTTCTTGTTCCAATTTCTCTTAGGTTCAAAAACCCTAGTGTCTTGATCAGAAATCCTTTGTACTAAATGACTTAGGCTTTCGAACTCCTGAGAAGCATATCTGTCCTTAAGGTGTGGTAATAATCCCTGAAAGGCTAAATCGGCAAGCTGCCGATCATCCAATACCAGACTATAACATTTGTTCTTTACATCTCGTAGCCTTTGCACAAAGCCTTCTACTGATTCATCATTGCGCTGTTTCATCTTCACCAAATCGGTAAGCTTCTTTTCATGAATTCCAGCAAAGAAATACTTATGAAATTGCTTTTCCAGATCAGCCCAGGTGATAATAGAATTTGGCGGTAGTGAAATAAACCACGTAAATGCTGATCCGGATAGAGATGACGAGAACAGACGAACTCTCAATTCATCTCTACAAGCTGCCTCTCCACATTGAATAATAAAACGATTAACATGCTCCATGGTTGATGTATCGTCTTGCCTAGAGAATTTAGTGAAATCTGGCACTTTGTAACGATTTGGGAGAGGAATTAAATCATATGCCGGAGGATACGGAGTCCGATATGAATAGGTATTAACCTTGGGCTTGATCCCAAATTGATCCCTCATAATTTCTGCTATCTTATCGGCCCCAAAAACATCGACATCTTGCTGATGATATGGTTGAATCTCTGCTGGAGGTATCTATTGATACCCTTCTGCACACCTTTGTTGCCCACAATCTCCAGCAATTGGCATATTTGCTACTAACTGTGGTCCATTAACCTGCTGAAAAGGATTCATCGGCTGAGCTGCCGATGCTTGATTCTGAAAACCAGCATGCATGTGACCTTGATGAACTCCTGTGGCTTGCTGACTTGGCTGAACTGTATGTTGAGTAGGAAACTGCCCTGACCAATTATTAGTATTCATCGGCACAAAGTTTGCCGATGGCTGGTAGCTTGTTGGCATTGCTGGATAATTACATCCAACTTGAGGCATAACCTGTACTCCAGGTTGACTGGTGACAGGAGCCTTCTGTTGCATCGGTAACAAATTTGCCGATGGACTTGAACTAGATGTTTGACCCAGAGACGCCTGAAAACCTCCCAGACTCGGTTGTACAGTAGTTGTAATATATTGAGGCGCTTGGGCTATCGGCAAACTAGCCGATGGAATAGGAGTTTTTCCCGCTGCGTCAAACACTTGAGATAATCCGTGATTGAAAGTAGATGGCTCCAGAGGCATACCATATCCCCACCAATTAGCATGAGCTTGATTACTCTGTGGTATAGGACCTGATAAAGCTGATGCTGATAGATCTGTACCAAGCTGAACTCGTCCTGATAATGCTGAATCTGGACGTACCGGAGTAGACTGTGCATTAGATAATCCTGCTGATACTGGAGGAGAAGAAATCTCTATACCCGCAACGGCTGGAGGAGCCGATGGAGCAACAGCAGATGCTGCTTCTGGTTGATGATAAGCAGGCCCGACGTAATGATGTGACGCTTGCCCTTCTTTGAAAGTTCGAATTACAGCATTATGAACAGTATTGGACAGCACATTGGAGTGATTAATTAAAGCATGATTTACCGCAGAATTAACCATCTCTTGAAGTTTACCAGGATTAGGATCAAAGGTAACCTGCCGAGGCAACGGCAAGTCCTGCTTCTGGATGACTTGTCCACTTTTGTTCACGCTGAATGACTTTAAGCAAAGCTGTCTGTATTCTTCAATAGCCCTCTCCATAGCCTGCTTCTGATCGTCCTTAAGATCTTCTTCTGTTACTGCGATGATATTCCCAGCATCGATCTCATGATTAGGCATCTTGACTAGATCTGTCCCACCGGGCGTGCCAAAAGATATGTTGATGCAAAAGTGAATCTGCAAACACAAAGGGCTAATACCCGAAATCGATATCCAAAGCGTGCCAGTCGATTTGACCTGTTAATCGACAAGGGTGAAGATACGAGCACTTTGGTCCTGACAACAGCGATACGCCCGGAAGTCATGGCCAAGAGGTACTCACGCGAAACTCGAGGATCGACGAAGGTTGCACTTAGAGCAATGCAACTCGCCAAATCGATGAGAACTCGTAAAAAAGGAAAAATATGCAAATTGACGAAGTCACCGAAAAGTAGATGTAAATAAGAGTAAAAGCTGTTTTTTGATGTATTGATTGATTCCCTATTACATTGCCCTTCACTCTATATTTATACCCTGATCTATAGAAACATAACCAAATACGACTAGGACACTAAATCCAAATCTAAGGAAAAAAACATGATTTTGACACAACTCAGACTCTACTAATCGTAAACAAGGAAATCAACTCCTATTTTATTCCATAGTCCGCCTTAATCACGATGGTATTCTTATCGACCTCCTTTTCACCGGCACAGCCCCTGTTCCATCGGCAGCAGCCTTCGATCTCCTTCCATCGGTACATTTCCTGTTTCATCGGCTGCAGTCTTCATACCTTCCTTCATCGGTACATTCCCTTATCTCATCGGCAACAGTCTCCAAACCCTCTTTCATCCGCATCGGCAATAACACCCTTAACCTCATCGGCAACATTTCAAATTAAATTCATACACTGTCACCACTCAAAAACAAACTTATTCTCCTTGGCTATCATTTTACACGGCAATCTTTCCCTTGCTGATTAGCCCTTCCTGATTATCTTGACACGTGCTAAAAATGATGTCAACAAATCCAAATAAAGTAACATGCTCATTTACATTTCATTCATCATCATCAT
The DNA here is from genome assembly GCA_022457205.1 of Saccharum spontaneum. Classification (NCBI taxonomy): domain Eukaryota; kingdom Viridiplantae; phylum Streptophyta; class Magnoliopsida; order Poales; family Poaceae; genus Saccharum; species Saccharum spontaneum. The sequence continues at coordinate 29,521,790 of CM039595.1, read as the reverse complement.
CTCATGTCATCCCTGCAATGCACCTAGGCATGAGCACTTATACTTCTGCATCATACAGGATCGCAGGAAGTGACCCCGGTAGCAGTTCCCGAGGACCCGGAAGAGCAGTCCGAGGTGCAAGAGCAGGAGGCGACCGAAGCCGAAGAGGAGGTCGGTGAAGATCTTCCAGAGTGCCCCGACCACCGTCCGATCTCTTTTGAGAGAGGCAAGCCCCGGAGCATTTCTCTCCCGGTTTGCAAATAATTTATTATTGACTTTACTTAATTTGATGCATTACGTTTAGGAGTTGTTTGCAACCGTTGCTGCATTATACCTTGTTTCACCTTGCTTTAACCTGATCCTTGTTACCTTGGTGTCCGCAGTCAACAATTGCTTAGTTTGCTTAGACCGGTAGAAGTCGGGTGATTGCCTGTCATCCGCGAGCTCTAGGAGCTTACTTGGATCTATGTGAAAGATATGTCATTGAGAATAACTAAGTGTTGAACGGGATTGAGACCGGGCGGAGACTTGCAGGGTTTCGAACTGTAGTGTTCTCTGTCTGAGTCGATTAAGGACCGACCGTTGTTGGGCCTCGAGTCATGTTGAACGCATGCCTCACATTTAGCTGGCCGAATAATGTACCTTTCGACCGCGAAGCTGGGAGATTATTCGGGCCGAGTGGATTGCCCGCAACGCACTGTACCGGAGTAGTAGTGGCAGGATACGGGGGCGCGATGATAAGGCCAAAGAGCAGTCGGGCAGCCCCCGGATACATGTGGTTCCTGGCAAACTCACGACTTTACCTGAATGGTTGACTCGGTTACCAATACCTCACTTTAGCGAGTGAGTGAGGTTTGTGTGAGGAATAAATTACCAGCTGGTTAATAATCGATTCGAATCGCCATCGTTCACTGGATAGTGAACACTTGACTTGAGCTACTTCATCGTAGTAATATTTATGAAACACTTGGATAGTTATGTGGAAAATGACATGATAACTATTGTTAATGATCATTGGTAATCCTTACTTGCTAAATTACATGTTACTCTAGCACAGGTGCAAACATAGTTGACAGGGTAATAAAGATTAAAATACTGTATGCTTTTGGAAAAGAATTGTTAAGTTAAAAATGCTTTTCTTGCAAATGAGTCAGCTACCCCACCAGAAAGCCTGTCATGATCCTTGGTGTCATTTTATTTTGGTTCTGTCGGGTAAGTCTAGCTGAGTACCTTCTCATACTCAGGGCTTTGTTCCCACTTGTTGCAGATGGGCAGATGTATTACGGCTACTGTATCAACTGCCTCTATCCTGTGATGGGCGAAGCTTAGGACCATGGGCAATGGTCATTCGCTACTTCTCGTCTGATGCTTTTGCTGGAGATGATCATAAGCTGGCACTTTATTTCAACGCGGTGTGTGTGCGTGATTTGAACTACTACTTCCGCTACTTTTATTCGAACCTGGTTTGTAAGAACTATGTTTAAACTCCGATGTATTTTGTGCCGCGAACTTTTATGTAACTTATGATGGTGACTGCTAAACCTAGTACGATCTTGGCTGTTATGTGAAATGGTTTGAAATCCGTCGGGATTTCACGGACTACCGGGTTATACGGGCTTGAGTTTGTTAAATTGTCCTCTCGTTGGATGATTTTCCTACTTAATCTCGTATAATTGGGCGGTTCTGTTACAGCTGGTATCGGAGCATGGTTTAGCGTGATTACTGTTCATAAGTGTATTTAAAACAAAATTCTATTTAAAAAGTGTGATTTTCAAACTAGAAGTGTGCCAGTGGTCATATCCTGTATGCCTAGTTAAGGACTCTAGGTGGCTATTTAAGTACTAACTTGAGGTTTTTGCACCATATTTCTCTTTTGTTGCTCATACGGCGTGCTATTGTATGAGTGCCACTTAATTGAGTGGTAATGTATGGATCAGTTACCTCTACGCTTCGGTAAGTGTGAGATGTGAGAGCATGATCGGATACACCACCGATCTAGGGAGAGTGCTTATATGATACTAGAAGTCATAAGAGTGGTGTGCGAGGGCGTCGGCTGACTAGTCAACTCGCTGTAGGAGGCACTCAAGTCAGCGAAAGGAGTGCCTGTCAGAAGGTGAGGGCGAGGCTGGTCTGAAGGAGTGAACCCCGTCTAAATAGGAGTGTAGCTCGGGGACTGGAAGGTCTGGGTAACCTGCTGCTGGGGAGAGGTGAACTAGAAGCTCAGCTGTCCCTGACTCTGAGGTCCACTGGACTGTAGTGCTGGAGTCAGGACAGACGCAGGAGGAGGAACTCCAACAGTGACCAAGTGACACAGGAGCTCAAGGTACTGCTGCTGGTTTGCTACCTGCTGTCGCTGCATCTCAAACTGCTGTCGCTGTAGCTCAAGCTGCTGCCTCTGGAACTCGTCCTGACAAGCCTGAATCTGAGCAAATGCAGCTGCTGTGTCCTGAGCCTGTCGCTGCATCTGTAGCTCCTGTCTCTTCTAGATCCTTTGTGGGCGGATCAACAGGCATATCCTCTATCCCCTCGGTGGCCTCAGTACCGAGCTGTCGACCTTCAAGATGAAAGCGACGCTCGCCAATATGAATCCCACTACTCCTGCCACCCCTCTCTGCCATCTCGGCTGCATCAGCAACTGCCTGAGCAATCTCTGCCTCTGTAAGTGTTCTCTTCCTCTTCTCGGCGGAGGTCTTCTTGCGCTTGCCACGCGCAACCTCTGTCAGTCTAGGAGGACTCACGTCCTCATCACTAGGTCCTCCCCCAGCATTCTTGCGGCGAATGTTGGGCATTCTTAACGTCACTACCAAAAGTAGACTTAGTTTTCTAATTCTGATAACGGCGCCAAAAATGCCAAACCTATCCCTCATGCCACTTAAGCCAAGTTGTCATCCCCAGCATGACATGAGAGACGCGGTATTGAAATATGCATTTGCTCATCAAGATAAATAATAAAAGGGATCTGCAAGCGCACAGATTAATACCGATGTAGCATTTTAACCGGGAAGTATTCCAGGTATCGTTATTTATATTTTTACCACTGGGAAGGGATTTCTAAGTATCATGGTTGATAATGGAATGAGAATATGGAACTGAGTACACATCATTGCATGTATAACCGAGAGTATTTATCAATCTCTTTATACAGGTATAAATGTCACATTAAGTAAAGGTAAAGTGATAATGGTGACAAAGATAATTAATCTGATCAGCTAGCCACATATAATAATGATAAGCACCTCAACAGATATTCTAGCAAGTCATTAGCATGGAATTAGGATGAACTACAAAGATATTCCCTAAGTTATTATTAACTATAAAGTCTAGCATATCATAGTTAGTGCAATTATACTTGGCAATCATGGTGAGAAAAGACTATATCCATGCATAGTGAATATTAGCAAGGAAGATGAAGAACATAGCAATCACTCCCCTGTAATAGTGTTGCTCTGCCTGCCCTATACACGAGAGGGGGACTATATAAGAATCAACGAAGCTGTCACTATCGCGAACTACCCCACAATCCGGCATATAGGGTGCAATCGCAGATAAATACGGTATAGACACCACGTCTACACAATAGTTATCATTCACCCACTGTACATATGGATAAACGCTATACGATCCTAGGCATGTATATAATTCCAATCTAACTAAGCCAAGCATATAACTATGATAAACTAAGAACAATATAATTGCAAATATAATCAAGTAGAGCAAAGTCATAACCAATATATTGAAATAGAACAAAGTCATATTCATAATATTGAAGAACAATGATGAACAATTGAAGAACAATAGAGGAATTACCAAGAATCCTCTTGACAGATCCGGGAACCAATCGAAGATTGACTCCTTCTAGTTCTAATCCTATGTAGCTATGCTAACTAGAGATCTAGTTGATGTGGTGGCTCTAGGGCTTGATCAGAGGCTCTCCTCCTGAATTACGGTTTGAAGTATGAGATGAGGGCCTCTCCTCCAGGGGCAGGGGCCTTGCTTATATAGCCCTTTCGGATGAATCTGGGCCGTCGGATCAAACCGACATTGAACGGACGGTTTTCCTTGATCCTCTAGGTCGGTGGAGCATAATCCTCGAGGCGGAGCCTGATTGGCTGAGCCAGCCGGGCGGGCGCCCTAGGGACTAGGGCGGGCGCCCTGTCCCCGGCTCTGTTACGCCTCCCGTTCGTTCTCGTGGCTTCTGGACTCTTCTAGATGTAAGATAATTACGTGTTCAGTTAATATCCCGTCATTAATCTGACATGTGGGCCTTTCTTCCGTATTTCCTGATAACCCCCTACAGAAATAGATAAACAGCAAAACTCGTGGAATTCTGTCAGATAAAACCCTAAGTCTAGGTGTTGGTTTCATTTGGATCCTTTTCTCTATTTATTTGATAGTTATAATTGATACTTAAGGACCGTCAACAGCGAACCATACTGACCAACTGCTGAGAAACCCTGAAAGATGGTGAACTGACACTCAAGAGGCTTGGCCTCAATCCGTATCCGTGGGCTTGGCCTCGGATTCAAACCTGATCAACTGCCATCCAACACACCGACAGGACTCACTCCGATCGGTGAGAACCCGGTGAAGGGATGAGACGACCTTGACTCGCGAGAGTTCCCCAGAAGCGCCGGATGAGCGCTGAAATTGCCGAGACAAGCAAAGGTGATAAGAAATTGAACGAAGCGTCACGACAAACCCTAATCGAAAGAATCAAGGGATTGAAAACAAGATTCCGATTTCACCTTCGCGGACGGAGGACGGCCGAAGGTGATTAGGGTTAGGGCAATTGAGGAACTCGAGAGGTGTTCTCGCTGGCGTGTGATGGAGGAGGAGGCACGACTGCTTTGGTGGCTGGCGCGGCATTAGAGAGACTCGACGGCGGCGCGGGCACAGTGCGGGGCAGCAGCGAAGCACGGTGGCATGCCCGAGGCATAAACTCGGCGGAGCTGAGGCGTGCTCGGCAGCGCACGGCTCAGCGGAGGATGGTGGCGCGGCGGCAAGGGCGCGGGGTGAGGCAGTGAGGCGCGGCGGTGATGGCGCGACGGTGAGAATGGGCTAGGGCACGGAGCGGCGGCGTACGGTGGATAGGATTGAAAAAACAGATCGAGAACGGAAAAGTTATATGAGGGCTCAGATCCGCTCGCGACGCTCTGACCAGACGCGGTGGTCGCCTGACCGGACGCGGTGGGGCAGCGTCCGGTCACAGTCCAGTAAGCTCCTGGAACGACCGGACGCGTCCGGTTAGGGCTGACCGGACGCGGACAGAGTCCGGTCGGAGGTCATCCGGGAAACTCATCGCGCATGACCGGACGCGGTGGTCAACAACGACGTGTCCGGTTGAGCGTCTGGTCACAGGTCCAAGAGAAAGTCTTCGGGATGACCGGACGCGCTGGTGGTCGCCGGGACCGGACGCAGTGGTGAAGCAGCACCGCGTCCGGTTCAGCGTCCGGTCTAGCGTCCGGTCACTATTTAACGTCTTTCTTCAATCCGATCTTCGACACGACTTCTCCCAATCAAGTTCCAATTCAAAGAGACTCAAATAAACACCAATTGGAACCTGATATGGGTGACCTCACTCAAACCCTCAAGTTTTTCAAAATATTTTGCCTTAGGCTAGTATTGTTTTTAGGAAAATAAGCAATAAACACCTGAGGAGCAACGTATGGCCATGAAATAGAGTTTATGATCCCTTGGGAGCGTCAAATGCTCTCTCTATCCATGGACGAACAAAGAGGTTGCTCAAGGCCAAGCTGAAAAGAAACGACAAAGCAACAACCATGCAAATGCAATGCAAAATAAGTAAGAAAGACTAGGTTGCTTATCAAGTTTGATCCATAGTTTGGCTTCTTCACTCTTCCAAAGGAGGGTTATCGTAACCGTGTTAGACAAGTCCTAGATGCATTGCGGAGAATTAAACATGACATATAATACAATGCAATGCAAGGGACAACACAAGCTCATTTTTTAAAGTTACTAGAGTCAAGCACATTAAGTTCACTTCTCAACCTACAAAAGGTAGCCTCATCTAAAGGTTTAGTGAAGATATCCGCTAGTGCCTACTTGTGTTCCTTGTGATTCTACCGGTAAAAGTTTTGCACCCTAAGTTCTAATCCTAGTCTAGCATAGCAATTCTAGGAAAGTAAACCAAGAAATGAAAGTAATACGAGAAAGTAAATGCTTGAAAGTAAGGGCAAGGAATACGGCGATGTTTTCCTGAGGTATCGGAGAGTCGCCACTCCCCACTAGTCCTTGTTGGAGCACCCACGCAAGGGTGTAGCTCCCCCTTGATCCGTGCAAGGATCAAGTGCTCTCTTCGAGCTGATTCTTTGACACTCTGTCGTGGTGAATCGCCCAAAACCGCTCACAAGATGAGTTGGGTCATCCACAAGCTCCGCCGGATGATCACCAAACTCTCAATCACCACCGAGCCGTCTAGGTGATGGCGATCACCAAGAGTAACAAGCTAGAACTCTCACTTGACCACAACAAGCCTAATGAGAAGATGGATGCACACTTGCTACTCCCTAGTCACTAGTGAGGGACTCTCAAACTTTGATTCTCAAATCACTACCCTCACTAGAGCTCTTGCACTCCCTTGCACTTCAAAGGTGTTTCTCAGCTGAGCAAATGAACAAGAGACCTCTAAAAGAGGTGGAGGGGATGTATTTATACACCCCATGGTCAAATCCAACCGTTACCTGCCAACTCAGCAAAAATATGCGTTGATAGGATGCGCCGGTCGACGTGACCGGACGCGCCGGTCGAACATAACGGTCGAAAAACTGAAACACTTCGCTGAGTGACCGGACGCACCGATCAGGGATGACCGGACGCATCTGATCATGTAGGGAGCTTACTGTACTTTGACCTGACGCGCAACCGCGTCCGATCAGTGATGACCGGACGCGTCCAATCGTCAAGGTACCTTACTGGAACGAGACCAGACGCGCCGATCACTTCCTGAACACGTGTTCAGGAGGTGAGTCTAGGCCCCGAGAGTTGGTTTCGGCAATTGATGACAACGCTTTATTACCATGACTAACGTGTGTTTTGCAAAAACTTTGGTAAGTTAGGTCATGGAGATGATAACTGCTTTGGGCCCTATGGTATTCATGCCCCTTGATGGAAATCGTTTCGGTTTTCAAAGGATTGACGTCAAGATTAAGGACGGTTAGTTCCGGATGTCAAGGTGTTGAGATACATTCGGAATAGTCGTTAGGATCTTCGTTTTTTCCTTTGGCCGTACTATAAAGGGGGGCATGAGCGAGTAGCTTGATGTAGGTGAGTCTCATGTTTAGGTGTGGTGCACACTTGTCAAACTTAGCACTAGGAAGCTCTAGTATAGCTCAAAGTTCAGTTGGAACCAACTTGGTTCAAGTTGCGTCGCGTTTCGGAGTGTTTAGAGGCGTTTTCCTTTGACCGGACGCGGTGCCTGGCTTGATCGGACGCGTCCGGTCAGTTCTAACTTCTAACTGTGTCTCAGCGCTGACGACCGGACGCGGCCCTTGCGAGGACCGGACGTGGTGTTCAGGCTGACACGTGTCACTTGAGGGAAACTACCTAATCAGACGCGACTGGAGTGTGATCGGCGCGCCCGGTCATGTTCCAGTAAGGTACTCAGACGAACGGACGTGTCCGGTCATCACCGATCGGACGCGGTCGCGCGTCAGGTCAGAGTACAGTAAGCTCCCTACGCGATCAGACGCGTCCGGTCACCCCTGATCGGCGCGTCCGGTCACTCAGCCGTTATTTCTGGTTTTGACCGTTACGAGCGACCGGCGCGTCCGGTCATTTCGACCGGGGCGTCCGGTCACCTCGTATTTTGCTTGGTAAGTTAGGTCATTGTGGTCAAGTGAGAGTATATCACCAAGAGTAACAAGCTAGAACTCTCACTTGACCACAACGAGCCTAATGAGAAGGAGGATGCACACTTGCTACTCTCTAATCGCTAGTGAGGAACTCTCAAGCTTTGATTCTCAAATCACACTCCTCACTAGAGCTCTTGCACTCCCTTGCACTCCAAAGGTGTTTCTCAGCTGAACAAATGAGCAAGAGACCTCTAAAAGAGGTGGTGGGGATGTATTTATACACCCCACAGTCGAAACGAACCGTTACCTGCCAACTCAGCAAAAAACAGGGTGACCGGACGCGCTGGTCGAAGTGACCGGACGCGCCGGTCGCTCGTAACGGTCGAAATTTTGAAATTTCGGCTGAGTGACCGGACGCACCGGTCAGGGGTGACCAGACGCGTCCAATCGTGCAGGGAGCTCACTGTAACGAGACCGGACACGCGACCGCGTCCGATCGGTGATGACCGGACGCGTCCGGTCGTCCATGGACCTTACTGGAACGTGACCGGACGCACCGATCACACCTCAATCGCGTCCAATTAGATGGTTTCCCTCAAGTGACACGTGTCGGCCTGACCACTGCGTCCGGTCCTCACAAGGGCCGCATCCGGTCGTTAGCCCCGAAACACAGTCGCGGTTTTGAACTGACTAGACACGTCCGGTCAAGCCAGGAACCGCGTCCGGTCAAGGGAAAAACCCTCTAAACAGTCCGAAACGCGACGCAACTTGAACCAAGTTGCTTCCAACTGAACTTTGAGCTATTCTAGAGCTGCCTAGTGCTAAGTTTAACAAGTGTGCACCACACCTAAACATAGGACTCACCTATGATGAGGACATCTCAGCCATACGTGCTTCCTCGAGTGACAATCATTCACCATCCAACATGAATATCATAAATCCAGGACCACTTACAAGAAGTCGTGCTAAGAAACTACAAGAGCAGGTGAATTCGTTCCTAATTGATTTTAATTCTAACACTTGTGAGAATGTTATACTACCTAAGAGTGCTACATTGGTTGTACTTAGGAAAATACATGAAGAGGAGGAAGAATCCGACCACCAGCTCGGACCAGACCACCGACCACCAGCTTGGGCTAGTCCAGTGCGACGGAACCAGCAGAAAGAATCGACCATAACTCTTGATTCCCAAACGCTATGAAGGTCCATGAGGACATTTTGGAAAGCTTATCAAGTCTATTTTCCAATGCAATAAGCCCCGACCAGATTGGAATTTTCCCCATAGCGTCCGACCAGATTTAGTGAGGACTGGTCAGGTGGTCAACAGCATGCATGTTGTTCAAGTTCCCGTGCAAAACTGTACCGGTATACGACGTTACATGGTGCATGGCATATATGGATGGAAAGCTTGTTGAGTATAGTTTCACACTCAAGAAACGGATCATCATTTGGACTTCCCACTAGGGAGTTATGACACTTTTAGTGGAGACTGCTTTGGAAACTGACAGCCGCGTGGACTCCTGGAAACTCATTTCGTGGAAGCCTTTTCACATTCTAGTCTTTTTATTTTCCATCTCGTGATCACACCTATACAGGAGGGTTGTTCCTTGTATAAATACTCCGATGCTAGTAAAGAAAAGAGGACTTTTGATAATCTGAATACAGACCACTTTGTTCAGCTGTGTGCTAACAAAAACCAGAGAGAGATCTCTACCCCTTTGCTCTTGTGTTTTCCTTCGCGGAGATTACAGAAGTGGCCGCGTCATCGGCACCCAATCCGTGCTCCTAGTCCATTGATTCCAGGTTGCATAGGTTGGTTTCTTTGAGAGTGTGGTTGGGCGAATCCTTGGTTCAGGCTGCCGTATAGAGACGGTGGTTGGCTCCTTGTGCGTGTTGTCAGGTTGCACTAGTTATCGCTGCTTGCAGCAAGTTATCGGCTGTTTATCAGCTAGTTATCAAGATCAAGATCCTACGTCATGAAGATCGGGACAACAACCTCATCATTTGGTATCAGAGCCTTTGTTGCCACGGTAGGAATCTTTACCCTTAGCTACATATATATCGTGTTCGTCCTATCCACCAAAAAGCTAGAAAAATATTTTGCTATAGCCCTTTGTTTCAATCTGTTATTCTTGTGAGTTTTATTAAGTTTTAGTCCATTAGAGTCTTTGTTTTAGTTGCTGATCATATTATCCTTCGTGTGTCCTTTGTGCCTCTTTGTTTTATATATATATCTAAATTTTCCCATATATATAAAAAAAATCAGAAACCCGTATCATCCTTCGCGTTAACTTTGATCCTATCAAGTTATAGCTGACGGTTGTGTCTTGTTTCTACAAAAAAAAACAAGTGTGCACGTGTTATATCTGATCCTGTTCTTAGTTATATAAAAAAAGTGTCAAAAAAAGTTAAAAAAAAGAGTTGAGAAAATAGTGAAAGAATAGTTGAAAGATCAGTTTGTTATATGCACAAGTTCTGAAATTTTCATCAATTACACAACCAGATAGCTATCCTTTCTTTAGTGTAAAATTTTGCTTGGGTTTGATTGCAACACTTGCATCCTAAGCATACTCCTTGTTTGCATCAAATCTGAATTTTCTTTGCGCGTGTGTTTGATCCATTTACATCACTCATAACTTGTGGTCAGCACTAGGCATTGAACTTCTAGTTTGGACTGTGATTTAGCCTTACAATATCTAGAATTCAGATTGCATTCCTTGTGAATTTTCCCCACCAAGCTCCACATAAAAGCCACTGTCATAGGAAAACTGATCTTGTATTCGCTTAACCATCACTTTCTTGTTACCACCTCGCATTGGCCTTCTGTAATCCGCAGGAATTCATAAGAGCTTCGGTTGGTAAGAGAGGTGAGGTTGAGAGATTCCATATATATATTTCCTATTCTACATATATTGTTGTTTGGCCTAGCTAACTTTACAGGAAGATGAGTGGAATTGAGATTGAGGATTGTGTCACTATGGCACAATTTAATGAGCTGAAGCAAAGTTTGGAAGATAAGCAAGATCGATTGTCACGAGATTTTCAGACTCTTATGGCTGAAATCAGAGATCAACGCCAACCTCATGATGATGTAAGCAACCATGGAGAAGATGCTAATGAAGCTGAAGAAGAAGCTGCTGCTCGACTTGCAAGAGAACAACGGAGACGTAGAGAGCGAGCTGCTGTACATGCGAGAAGGCCTCCACCTCTAGGGCGTCGAGGAGGTGGTAGAGGTGCTGATCATGATCGTGGGAGTGTTGGCCTAGAAGAAAGTGGGACTGAACAAGAGGATGAAGAAGAAGAAGAGGAGGAGGTTGAACAGCCCCATAATGATGGCCGTCGTCACCGAGGTAATCGTGGGCATAATCAGCCCAATGAAGAGAGGTTTGGCAAATTAAAATTCAACATGCCTAAGTTTGATGGAGGATCTGATCCTGAAGCATATCTTACATGGGAGTTGAAGGTTGATAAAATTTTTCGCTTGCATAATTATTCTGAGCAAAAGAAGATGGCCATGGCTGCTCTTGAGTTTGATGGATATGCTCTAATCTGGTGGGAACAAATGCTCAATGACAGAGAAGAAGCTGGGCAAGGTGCAGTCCGTTCATGGGCTGAAATGAAAAGAGAAATGAGGGCAAGGTTTGTCCCCAAACATTACCGTCGTGATTTATTTGACAAGCTGCAGAATCTGAAGCAAGGAAGCCTTAATGTTGATGAGTATTATAAAGAGATGGAGAAGGCAATGATTCGAGCCAATGTATATGAAGATGAAGAGCAAACTATTGCACGTTTTATGTCAGGGCTGCATCGCAATATTCAGCGCATTGTTGAATTTCAGCAGTACCGTAATCTCATTGAATTGGTACATCAAGCTAGCAAGGCTGAGCGTCAATTGCAGCAGGACATGAAGTCCAACAGAGGAGTATCTTTCAGCACAAGAAGTACGTCAAGTGGTAGCAAATTCACACCAAAAGGTAGTGCAAGCAAAGGTACAACTTCCAACTCAAGTGGTGGTACAAGATCAAATAATTTTGGTGCTTCTAGTGGGAAGGAGCTGGCTGCTCCAAATGAGAAGAACAAATCAGCATTCTCATCACCTACTTCAGTGGGTTCTTCAACCAAGAGTAGTGGAATTCAATGCTTCAAGTGTGGAGGTCGTGGTCATGTTATACGGGAGTGTCCCAATAATAGAACCATCATTGTGAATGACCAAGGAGAATATGAATCTGCTAGTGATGAAGAACATGAAGATACTGAAGGAGAAGATAATCCTGAAAAGGAAGTCTGTGCATTTGAAACTGGTGCTGCTCTTGTTGTAACTCAAATTTTGAGTGTGCAAATGAGTGAAGCTGAAAATGGACAGCGGCACAATCTTTTCCAAACTAGAGCCAAGGTTGAAGACAAGGTGTGCAAGGTAATCATTGATGGTGGAAGTTGCCACAATCTTGCTAGTAAAGAAATGGTTGACAAGCTTGGTCTAAAGCTGCTGAAACATCCTCATCCCTATCATGTCCAATGGTTAAATAATTCGGGTTCCATTAAGATTGCACAAAGAGTGAAAGTTCCTTTCAAGATTGGTGAATATGTTGACACTGTGGAATGTGATGTGGCACCCATGACAGTGTGTCATATGCTGTTGGGAAGACCATGGCAATATGATTGGTCATCTCTGTATTATGGTCGGACCAATGAATACACCATCAAGTGGAAGGGAAAGGAGTTGATACTTAAACCCATGACACCACAGCAAATCCTAGCTGAGCACTTGCAAAAGAGCTCTGTTGTGAGGAATGAGAGTGGAAAAGAAGGAGAGAAAAAGAATTTGAGTGCCTTCCACAAATCGGAGAGTGAGAGCCACAAGCCAAACATGAGAGATAACAAAAAAAGAGAGGGGAAGAACTTAGTGATGATAGCCACCAAATCTGAAATGAGAGATGTGAGGAGAAACCCAGATCAAGTATTAATCATACTTGTGTGTAAGGACACATTGCTTTCAGCTAATGACTTAACTTCTGTCCCTAGTGTTGTTGCACGTGTTTTGCAGGAATATGAAGATATTTTTCCAGAAGAAACACCTGATGGACTTCCTCCTTTGCGTGGCATTGAACATCAAATTGATTTCATCCCTGGAGCTGCACTCCCAAACCGTCCAGCATACCGCACCAACCCCGAAGAAACCAAGGAAATTCAAAGGCAAGTACAAGCACTTTTAGATAAAGGTTATGTTCATGAAAGTTTAAGTCCTTGTGCTGTCCCTGTGATTTTAGTGCCAAAGAAAGATGGTTCATGGAGGATGTGTGTAGATTGCAGAGCCATAATAACATCACTGTTCGTTATCGTCATCCTATTCCTAGGCTAGATGATATGCTTGATGAATTGAGTGGATCTATGATATTTTCTAAAATTGATTTGAGAAGTGGTTACCATCAAATTAGAATGAAAATTGGAGATGAATGGAAAACTGCATTTAAAACAAAGTTTGGGCTGTACGAATGGTTAGTTATGCCTTTTGGTTTGACTAATGCACCTAGTACATTCATGAGATTGATGAACCATGTCTTGCGAGCATTCATTGGAAAATTTGTTGTTGTTTACTTTGATGATATCCTAATTTACAGCAAGACATTGGAAGAACATGTTGATCATATTCAGCAAGTGTTAGACGTGCTCAGGAAAGAAAAATTATTTGCTAACCTAGAGAAGTGCACATTTTGTACAGATCAGGTTGTGTTTCTTGGTTTTGTTGTTTCAGGTTCAGGAATTGAAGTTGATGAATCAAAGGTGAAAACAATCAAGGATTGGCCAACTCCTGAAAATGTAAGCCAGGTGAGAAGTTTTCATGGACTTGCTGGTTTTTACAGGAGATTTGTGAGAGATTTTAGCACAATAGCTGCTCCATTGAATGAGTTAACGAAGAAAGGTGTTGCCTTCCAATGGGGTGAGCCACAAGAGAAAGCTTTCCAAGAATTGAAGAAAAGATTGTCCGAAGCCCCCTTGCTTGTGTTGCCGGATTTCACAAAAACCTTTGAGGTTGAATGTGACGCAAGTGGGATTGGAATTGGAGGAGTTCTCATGCAAATTGGACAGCCTATGGCCTACTTCAGTGAGAAGTTGGGAGGAGCACAACTGAACTATTCGGTGTATGACAAAGAGTTGTATGCTTTGCTAAGAGCACTTGAGACTTGGCAACATTACTTATGGCCAAAAGAATTTGTTATTCATTCAGACCATGAGGCCTTGAAATATTTAAAAGGACAATCAAAACTGAACCGTAGACATGCTAAATGGGTTGAATTCATTGAAACTTTTCCATATGTTGTGAAATATAAGAAAGGTAAGGAAAACATTGTCGCTGATGCTTTATCTCGTAAAAATGTTTTGTTAAATCAACTCGATGGTAAAGTGCCAGGACTTGAACACATAAAAGAATTATACTCTGCTGATCATGACTTTTCAGAACCTTATGCAAAATGTACAACAGGTAAAGGTTGGGAAAAATATCATGTACATGATGGATTCTTGTTTAGAGCTAACAAATTATGTGTTCCCAATTGCTCTGTTAGACTCTTGTTGTTACAGGAAACACATGCAGGTGGATTGATGGGTCATTTTGGATGGAAAAAGACATATGACATGTTGGCTGACCATTTTTATTGGCTAAAGATGAGAAGGGATGTCGAAAGATTTGTGCAAAGATGCATCACTTGCCACAAAGCTAAGTCAAAACTGAACCCCCATGGTTTATATACTCCCTTGCTTGTTCCTAGTGCTCCTTGGGAAGACATTAGCATTGATTTTGTTTTAGGTTTACCAAGGACAAAGAGGGGGAGGGATTCAATTTTTGTTGTTGTTGATCGGTTCTCTAAAATGACACATTTTATACCATGTCATAAAAGCGATGATGCTTCCCACGTAGCCTCTCTATTTTTCAGGGAAATTGTGAGGTTGCATGGCATGCCCAAGACGATTGTTTCAGATCGTGACACTAAGTTTTTGAGCTACTTTTGGAAGACGTTATGGGCAAAACTCAGTATAAGGTTGTTGTTTTCTACCACTTGCCACCCTCAAACGGATGGGCAAACTGAAGTCGTGAATAGAACACTTTCTATGTTGCTACGAGCCTTGATCAAGAAGAACTTGAAGGAATGGGAGGAGTGCTTGCCACATGTGGAATTCGCTTACAACAGGGCAGTACACTCTACAACTAATATGTGTCCTTTTGAAGTAGTATATGGTTTCAAACCACTTGCTCCGATCGATTTGTTGCCTTTGCCATTGCAGGAAAGACCTAACATGGAAGCCTCCAAGCGTGCGTCTTATGTCAAGAAAATTCATGAGAAGACCAAAGAAACAATTGAGAAAAGGTCCAAGTCTATGCTGAATGGGCGAACAAGCATCGCAAGAAGGTGACATTTGAACCTAGAGATTTAGTTTGGGTACACCTTCGCAAAGACCGCTTTCCAGAGAAGCGCAAATCCAAGTTGATGCCACGAGGAGATGGTCCATTCAAAGTGTTGTCCAAGATCAATGATAATGCTTACAAGATTGATCTCCCTGAAGATTATGGTGTTAGCAAATCCTTCAATGTTGCTGACTTGACACCATTCTTCGGACTAGAAGAATCAGAGTCGAGGACGACTCCTTTTCAAGAGGGGGCAGATGATGAGGACATCTCAGCCATACGTGCTTCCTCGAGTGACAATCATTCACCATCCAACATGAATATCATAAATCCAGGACCACTTACAAGAAGTCGTGCTAAGAAACTACAAGAGCAGGTGAATTCGTTCCTAATTGATTTTAATTCTAACACTTGTGAGAATGTTATACTACCTAAGAGTGCTACATTGGTTGTACTTAGGAAAATACATGAAGAGGAGGAAGAATCCGACCACCAGCTCGGACCAGACCACCGACCACCAGCTTGGGCTAGTCCAGTGCGACGGAACCAGCAGAAAGAATCGACCATAACTCTTGATTCCCAAACGCTATGAAGGTCCATGAGGACATTTTGGAAAGCTTATCAAGTCTATTTTCCAATGCAATAAGCCCCGACCAGATTGGAATTTTCCCCATAGCGTCCGACCAGATTTAGTGAGGACTGGTCAGGTGGTCAACAGCATGCATATTGTTCAAGTTCCCGTGCAAAACTGTACCAGTATACGACGTTACATGGTGCATGGCATATATGGATGGAAAGCTTGTTGAGTCTAGTTTCACACTCAAGAAACGGATCATCATTTGGACTTCCCACTAGGGAGTTATGACACTTTTAGTGGAGACTGCTTTGGAAACTGACAGCCGCGTGGACTCCTGGAAACTCATTTCGTGGAAGCCTTTTCACATTCTAGTCTTTTTATTTTCCATCTCGTGATCACACCTATACAGGAGGGTTGTTCCTTGTATAAATACTCCGATGCTAGTAAAGAAAAGAGGACTTTTGATAATCTGAATACAGACCACTTTGTTCAGTTGTGTGCTAACAAAAACCAGAGAGAGATCTCTACCCCTTTGCTCTTGTGTTTTCCTTCGCGGAGATTACAGAAGCGGCCGCGTCATCGGCACCCAATCCGTGCTCCTGGTCCATTGATTCTAGGTTGCGTAGGTTGGTTTCTTTGAGAGTGTGGTTGGGCGAATCCTTGGTTCAGGCTGCCGTATAGAGACGGTGGTTGGCTCCTTGTGCGTGTCGTCAGGTTGCACTAGTTATCGCTGCTTGCAGCAAGTTATCGGCTGTTTATCAGCTAGTTATCAAGATCAAGATCCTACGTCGTGAAGATCGGGACAACAACCTCATCAACCTAGGTCAAGCTACCCGCTCATGCTCCCCTTTATAGTACGGCCAAAAGAGAAAACGAAGATCCTAACGGCTATCCCGAATGTAACTCAACTCCTTGACATCCGGAACTAACCGTCCTTAATCTTGACGTCACTCCTTTGAAAACCGAAACGATTTCCATCAAGGGGCATGAATACCATGGTGCCCAAAGCAGTTATCACCTCCATGACCTAACTTACCAAAGTTTCTGCAAAACACACGTTAGTCATAGTAATAAGGCATTGTCATCAATTGCCGAAACCAACTCTCGGGGCCTAGATGCTTTCAATCTCCCCCTTTTTGGTGATTGATGACAACACTAAGATTCAAAAGATAGGAGTTGAGGTTTTCGAACATGCTTGGTTCACATAAGAAAAAAGCAATAAGCACTAGAGATTAGGAATTGCTTATGTGCCCCAAGCCAACAGAGTGTACTCAGAAGATAAGACAGGAAAAGTTAGTACACAAAAAGATATAGCTCAAAAGAAATCGGAGTAAGGCACGGAAGCACAACCTTATGAGCTATAAACAAACAAGTGACATGATTTAAAACTGTGACTAGATAGAACAAAAAGACTCAAAGTATCTCACACGACCACATGTCACAAGAATGCAAGTACTGAAATGTAAACATGATGCATGAAAGTAGCACACAAATAAAAATGAAAACCCTCTATCAAAACTCCCCCTGAATCTACTCTCTCCCCCTTTGGCATCAACCGCCAAAAACTAATCTAAGGACCTGACGGGGGAACAGACGGAGTTGAGTCGGGTGCCGAGGAGCGCGGAGTGATCACAAACTGAGAAGTGTCTTCCTCAGACTCGGAGCTGTCAGGCTGACCCTCTGAAGAAGCACGTGGCTGTGAAGCAGTCTGGGTCTGAACAATAGGAACAGGTGCTGATGTAGTAGCAACAAGTGGAGCAGTCTCTGTGACCTGTGCCTGAAGTGAGCCAACAGCTGGGCGATCTGTCGAGGCAACTGATGAAGGAACTGTCTCTGTAGTGCCCGTCCCTATCACAGGAGGAACAACTGCCTCTGAAGCGGACAACCCTGAAGAAGTAACAAAAGTAGTGTGCGAGGGCGTCGGCTGATCAGTCAACTCGCTATATGTGGCACTAAAATCAACGAATGGTGTGCCTGTCAGAAGGTGAGGGCGAGGCTGGTCTGAAGGAGTGAACCCCGTCTGAATGGGCATGTAGCTCAGGGACTGGAACGACTGGGAGACCTGCTACTGTGGAGAGGTGAACTGAAAGCTCGGCTGTCCCTGACTCGAAGGTCCACTCTGTAAAGCTGGAGTCAGGATAGAAGCAGGTGGAGGAACCCCAACTGTGACTAGGTGACGCAGAAGATCCAAGTACTGCTGCTGGTTTGCTGCCTGCTGTCGTTGCATCTCAATCTGCTGACGCTGGATCTCAAGCTGCTGTCTCTGGAATTCATCCTATCGAGCCTGGATCTGAGCAAAGGCTGCAGCTGTGTCCTGAGCCTGCCTCTGTAGCTGGAGCTCCTGTCGCTCCTGTGCCTGGGTCAGCCTCTCAAGAATAGCCACCATGGCTGGGTCTGAGCTGGAGGCTGAACCAGAGCCACCAGCCTCGTGGTCGTGAGGCCGAGGAGATCGATACCTAGGGATGGGCTGATAATCCTCATCAGTGCTGTCAGAGGCCTCATCCTCGGCTAGATCAGCAGGCTGAGCATCAAGATCTGCAAGCTCTGCCTCAGCAAGACCCTCAACGGTGGCGTCCTGCTCAGCTGCTGTATCAGGCACCTCAGGTCTCTCTCGCTGTCCTAGCACTAGGGCCTGCTCTCTCGTAACTAAAGCCCATAGCTGACGGATATCATACTCAGAAAAAGCAGTGGTAGTATCAGATATCTCAGCTCTAATCTCTGCGGGAAGCTCAAGTGCAGATCGGATGATGAAGCAAATCCAATGAGCATAGGGCAACTGACGGTGTCCCTTGAAGCCTTCTGCCAGGGTGTCCTCCATCTCACTAAGCATAAGATCTCATATATCAAAAGGTGTCTATGAAAGAAGGTGGTGAACAACCCATAGCTGCATCCTGGTCAATCCCTCTCTGTAGCCCAGCCTGGGAAGAAGCGTACGCCTGACGATAGCATCCAGAACTCGGGCAAGCGGTGTCAAACTGGCAGGTGTGCGACGAGACCCTTCGCCAAAAGGCTCACGGAAACAGGGTCGGATCAGATCTGTAGGTGGCACAGTACTACCATGAGGACGTCTGGGTGGAGGTGTCTGACCAAAGCAGAGCTGATGAATCTTCGTGTCTGAAGCTGGGAGTCTGAGAATCTCCCGCACTCTGGTGTTGTACAGTCTGCGGTCGCGGCCTCGGAAAGCAAAGTGTATGAACTCATGGGCCGGATCAATCCACAATGAAGCATAGAACTCCCTAACCCAAGTGCCGCAGTATGCACCTGTCCATCCAAGAAAATCAGACAGGCCCAGTAGAAAGGACAGGTGCGGACGAAGCTGCTCACCCACTACCTCAACAAGTGACTCAATGCGACAGACCCTCTGTGGTCGAAAGGCAATGCCACTGTCAACATAAGCTCTGTAAAAATCCTCCTGTAGAGGAGTATAGAAACCCTCTGAAGCTCTAGAGTCCCTCTGAGGTGGGAACCACCGGCTGACCTCAACAAATCTCAAACCTTGCACCTGACGTGCTGTAGCACCCCTCAAGTCAAAGTGCTCGACCGGGGGTGAACCTCTAGCCCTGGGAGGTGGACGTCCTCCACGACGCTGGCCCTCTGTCCTAGGAGTCACCTGAGCTCGTGAGCGTGTAGAGCGGTGACGCGGTGGAGTCTGAGCTGGCTGCACCTATGTCCCCTCTGGAGCCTCTACAGGTGGGTCAACTGACATAGCATCTGCATCCTCTGTGCCCTCTATGCCCTCTGTGCCCTCTGTACCGAGCTGTCGACCCTCAAGATGAAAGCGACGCTCGCCAATGCGAATACCACTGCTCCTGCCTCCCCTCTCTGCCTGCTCAGCTGCATCTGCTACTGCCTGAGCTATCTCTGCATCTGTAAGAGTCTTCTTCTTCTTTCTGGCCATAATCTTAATGCGCTTGCCACGCGCAACCTCAGACAAACGAGGAGGACTATCGTCCCTGTCACTAGGAGCACCAACGGCGTTCTTGCAACGAACCATACTGTCAAACTGTCAGGAATCCTCTGAAAGATGGTGTACTGACACTCAAGAGGCTTGGCCTCAATCCATATCTGTAGGCTTGGCCTCGGATTCAGCAGCTGAACAGCAGTCACCCCGACACACCGACAAACTCGCTAAAAAGACGGAATAGATGGATCTACTATAAGAAACATATATAAACTAAAAGGTACAAAACCCTAGAGATAGCAAGCAAATAAGGTAAGATATGAATCGAAAACTCGATAGCTACCTCGGATCGATGAGAACTCGGTGAAAGGTAAGATGACCTAGTTCGCGAGACTTCCCGAATACGCCAGACGAGCTCTGATTTGCCGAAACAAAAGATAATTAGGATATCAAAAGAGAACTTTCGGCAAACCCTAATAGGGAGAAACAAGGGGTGCGAAACAACCTCGCGATGAAGATGTCGCGCAAAGAAATTTCGACGACGAACGACGGAGACGACGCAACGCGAACCCTAGGGTTAGGGTTAGGGCAACAGTCGCGGTAGCCAAACGAAGACGAGCGTGAGGGAGGCAAGTGCCGACCGGAGGTGGCGTAGGTGATGATGGCACGGCTCACCGGCGGCAGCAGGCGCGGCGGCGGTGGGACGGCGATGGCAAGAGCAGCGGCGGCGCGGCAAGGGCAGCAGGCGGCGCGGGCACAGGTTGGGCGGCGCTGCGCGGGCGGACGCAGTGAGGCGCGGCGGGCAGCGTGGCGAGGCACGCCGGAGAAGGAGGAGGAGGCACTGCGCGGTGGAGAAGGACGGTGCGGCGGCGCTCCGGCGAGCTAGGGCTAGGATGCGGCGAAACGGCGATTAGGGCACGAGCGATTGCGACGGTTGAGAAAAGACCGAACGAAGACGAAAGGTTATATGAGGGGTTAGATCCGCTCGTCATGCGATGACCGGACGCGGTGGTCGATTTGACTGGACGCGGTGGTGCAGCGTCCGGTCACACTCCAGTAAGCACCCGGAGCGACCGGACGCGTCCGGTTAGGACTGACCGGACGCGGATAGAGTCCGGTCGAGGGTTACCCGGGAAAGTCATCGCGAATGACCGGACGCGGTGGTGGTTACCGAGACCGGACGCAGTGGTCAACAGCAACGCGTCCGGTCACTGGGTCAGGAGATGGTCTTCTGGATGACCGGACGCGCTGGTGGTCACCGGGACCGGACGCGGTGGTGAAGCATCACTGCATCCGGTGCAGCGTCTGGTCCAGCGTCCGGTCACTGTGCCAGGAGATGGTCTTCTGGATGACCGGACTTCGACGCGACTTCTCCCAATCAAGTTCCAATTCAAAAAGACACAAACAAACACCAATTGGAACCTGATATGAGTGACCTCACTCAAACCCTCAAGTTTTTCAACATAGTTTGCCTTAGGCTAATATTATTTTTAAGAAAATAGGCAACAAACACTCGAGGAGCAACGTATGGCCATGTAATAGAGTTTTTGAACCCTTAGGAGCGTCAAAATGCTCTCTCTATCCATGGACGAACACAGAGGTTGCTCAAAGCTAAACCAAAAAGAAACGACAAAGCAACAACCATGCAAATGCAATGCAATACAAGTAAGTAAAGCTAGGTTGCTTGTCAAGTTTGATCCACGGTTAGGCTTCTTCACTCCTCCAATGAAGGGTTATCGTAACCGTGTTAGCCAAGCCCTAGATGCATTGCGGATAATTAAACATGACATATAATACAATGCAATGCAAGGGACAACACAAGCTCATTTTTTAAAGTTACTAGAGTCAAGCACATTGAGTTCACTTCTTAACCTACAAAAGGTGGCCTCATCCAAAGGTTTAGTGAAGATATCTGCTAATTGATTTTCACTTCTTACACCTTCTAGTGATATATCATTTTTAGCAACGTGATCTCTTAGAAAGTGGTGGCGGATATCAATGTGCTTGGTGCGAGAGTGTTGTACCAGATTATTAGCAATTTTAACGGCACTTTCATTATCACATAAAAGTGGCACCTTTTTAAGAACAATTCCATAGTCTAGGAGGGTTTGTTTCATATATAAGATTTGTGCACAACAAGCCCCCACGGCAATGTATTCTGCCTCGGCGGTGGACAAAGCCACACTATTTTGCTTTTTATATGACCAAGATACTAAAGACCTCCCAAGCAAATGGCACCCTCCGGATGTGCTTTTTCTATCAATTTTGCAACCGGCATAATCCGAGTCGGAATAGCCAACTAGTTGAAATCTAGCTCCTTTGGGATACCAAAGACCAATGCTTGGGGTGTGCTTAAGATATCTTAAGATTCTTTTTACAGCACTTAAGTGAGGTTCTTTAGGGCACGCTTGAAAGCGAGCACACATGCACACACTAAACATGATATCGGGCCTAGATGCGATAAGGTATAACAAACTACTAATCATAGAACGGTAGAGAGTTTGATCAACCGGTTTACCTCCCTCATCTAGGTCGAGATGTCCATTAGATGGCATTGGGGTCTTGATTGGTTTGCATTCTTCCATCTTGAATCTCTTGAGAAGATCCTTGGTATATTTTTCTTGAGAGATGAAAATTCCTTCTCTCATTTGCTTGACTTGAAAACCAAGGAAGAATGTGAGCTCACCAATCATAGACAACTCGAACTCCTTCGACATCAATTCACCAAATTCCTTGCAATATTCTTCATTTGTTGACCCGAAGATGATATCATCAACATAAACTTGACAAATGAAGATCTCCCCATTAAGCTTCTTGGTGAAAAGTGTGGTGTCGACCTTCCCAATGGTGAAGCCCTTCTCAATGAGGAAGTCCCAGAGGCGCTCATACCACGCTCTAGGGGCTTGCTTGAGCCCATATAGCGCCTCGGACAACCTATAAACATGATTAGGATATCTAAGGTCTTCAAACCCGGGAGGTTGATTAACATAGACTAGTTCATTTATGAAGCCATTTAAGAATGCACTTTTCACATCCATTTGATATAGTTTCATATCATGATATGATGCATATGCAAGGAGGATACGAATGGCTTCAAGTCTTGCAATGGGTGCAAAGGTCTCTCCAAAATCAAGACCTTCAACTTGAGAGAACCCCTTTGCAACTAGTCTTGCCTTGTTCCTCACTACTATGCCTTGGTCATCTTGCTTGTTGTGGAACACCCACTTGGTTCCAATGACTCTTGCACCTTTTGGATGCTCTTCAATTGTCCATACTTGATTGCGGGTGAAGTTGTTCAATTCTTCATGCATAGCGTTCACCCAATCCGGATCTTGAAGAGCTTCTTCTACATTCTTAGGTTCAACACAAGAGACAAAAGAGTGATGTTCAACAAAAGAAGCAAGTTTTTGAGATCGAGTCATTACTCCCTTAGTAGGACTCCCTATGATGAGATCTTGTGGATGTGCTTGAAGTAGAGGTGAGTTTCTTCTATCAACCACTTGAGGAGGAGGATGGGTGTTGACGGTTCTTAAGTATCAATTATAACCATCAAATAAATAAAGAAAAGGACCTATATGCAAGCAACACCTAGAATTAGGGTTTGATCTAACAGAATTCCACGAGTTTTGCTGTTTATCTATTTCTGCAGGGGGTTATCAGGAAATACGGAAGAAAGGCCCACATGTCGGAATAATGACGGGATATTAACCAAACACGTAATTATCTTACATCTAGAAGATTCCAGAAGCCACGGGAACGAACGGGAGCCGTAACGGGCCAGGACATAGGGCGCCCGCCCTGTGCCCTAGGGCGCCCGCCCTGCCCCCGGGACCAATCAGGTCGAGTCTCGTGGATTATGCTCCACCGCCTTTGAGGATCAAGGAAAACCGTAGGATGAAGGTCGGTTTGATCCGACGGTCCAGATTCATCCAAAAGGGCTATATAAGCAAGGCCCCTGACCCCTGGTGGAGAAGACCCCAATTCATTATTCAGTTGCATATCTCTAGTTAGGGTTTAGAGAGAGAGGTTCCCTCTAGGGTTCCCACCTCTTAGGGCTTAGCATCCAATGTGAAAGTAGAATTAGTTCTACTAGATTGAGAGAGATAGAGTGGAGGTGTAGATCGGAGGAAGCCGGCCTGTCGGTGTCTACTCCGAGGTTGTACCTGCAGGAGCAAGTTCTTCTAACCCGAGGCTTGTTCTCAGGATTCTTCAGTATTTCGACTTCTAAATTCTAGTAAGTTCTTTGTTTTATTGTTCTTTGGTTTATGAGTTTACTTTGATCTCTTCGCGTAGAGTTTAGAGTAATCATCTCTAGCGTAAACGTGGTGTTTAAGCTAGGATACTCATAGATATCCCCTCGTCTAGCCGGACCGTGGTAGTAGCGAGGAACGTGACAATTCCGAGTTACCTTTGTATTCCATATCCCGTTAGCAGGATCGATAGGGTTTATAGGTGCGGGTTGAACATCCTTTGTGGTGTCTAGATTCCGTAAACCTCCCCAATAGAACAGTAGATCATCCTTACCAAGGTTAGAAGAAGAGTGCGGTTGTAGTCTTCTCTATACATCACTCACATCGAATCATAGTGGTTGTAGCCTAAAGGTAATTAGTAGTAATAGATTTGGTTAGTCAGATGCACTCTTTCTCCTAAAGGTAAAAATATAAATACGATACCCAGGATAACATCTCGGGTGAAGTGCTCACCGATATCCGTGCGCTTGCGGATCCTATTTCCTAATTGTGTTACCAAATATCAACAAGCATTTCTGGCGTCGTTGTCGGGGAGAAAGACGGTTTGCTGAGATAACCTTGAGTCTTACTACTAGCTTGTATTCATACTTTTTATTTTCTTATCTTTTTCATTCTTTCTTTTTCTTTTTACCAAAAATGGAAAACCAAGGTTCTATATCTATCTTTGATGCCGCAACACCTTCAGCAACTGACCTTTTACCATGGGAGTCATCACAGCCTATCCAAACATCCCAGTATAAGTTAAGTTCAAGGTTGATTGCGATGATTCAAAATTTATCTTTTTCGGGAAAGGAAGACGAAAACCCTTACCTTCATATTAGAGATTTTGAGCTGACATGCGATTGTCTTCGCATTGATGGCATCTTTGATAAGACTTTACGTTGGAAGCTTTTTCCTTTTTCTTTAAGAGGAGAAGCTAGACGATGGTATAGTCAGAAGGTAAGTCAACAGCAAGGTGAATGGGGAGTTTTAAGAGCCAACTTTTGTCTAGATTTTTATTCCCTTGACCGTACTGGTGACCTTAGACTCGAAGTCCTATCTTTTAAACAAAAAGATAATGAAACTTTGGGGAAATCCTGGAAACGTTTTTCTGATCTTTTAGAATCTGGTCCAAAACTTTTGCTTGAAGACACTGTTCTTTTATTTCACTTTTTTCGAGGTCTTCAGAAAGATAATAAACAAATGCTGCATACTATGGCTAGAGGTTCTTTCTTTCGTATCCCTACTGATGAAGCTAAGGGGATCTTGAATAGAATCCTAGAAGCTGAGATGGATAATGCCCTCCATGATAAAACCTATGAAGCCGAAGTAGACACTCTGCCAAATTTTTCATCTACTTTAGCTATCCCAGGTTCTGAGCCACAAAAGGAAGAAATTCTACCATCTGATTTCATGCTAGACATAGAATCCGATCTCTTTGCCGATTTTGGAAACATTTCAAACTACCATTCTATAGACCGACCCCAAAACGGCCAATTTAGCATTTGTTTACCAAGTGAACGTCAATTGAGAGAGCTTATCTCGGTTATGAGTAGCGAATGGTTAGAGGAGTCAGAGCTTTCCTCTGAAGTAATCCGAGTGGACACACTCTCTATAACTATACGCTGTGCTTATAATTCTGATCAATTTAACGCTCTCTATAATCCTGTTGTGGGGATCAATATTATGTCCGAAGCTTTTGCACTTAATTTATTTGAGAAACTTGTTTTAACCCCCACAACAAAGGTCATAAAGGAATCTTCAGGATGATTAGTCCCCAGTCTTGGAATTATTAATGTCCTACCCTTTATGGTAGAAGACTCCATGGTTCATTTGAACTTTTATATCTTTGATATATGGGGTTTCGACCTACTGATTGGACAACCTTTTAGAAGACTCCTTTATGAAGGTCAAACTGGAAAGCTCCACATTTCCTTGGGAAAGGATTTTAAACTTCCAATTACAATAACTCACTCCTTGAATAATAAGACCGAGCCATATCTTTTGCCTGATCCTATGGAGGAGGTAAAGGCTGCATCTCTAGAACTTTTAGATGATCCAGACTTAGAAGAGGAAGCCCCTTCTTCACTGAAGAAGAGGCCGAACCTTCTGAACCTGAACCCTTAGATGAGTTTGCAGAAACACCTAGACCCTCCATAGAACTCAAAACTTTACCACCCGGTCTTACCTATGCTTTCCTAAACAATAATCCAGAGTTTCCTGTGATCGTTAGTAATAAACTCACTCAGGAGCAAACTCTGCGATTAATGATCATTCTTGAAAAACACCACTCTATTTTCGGCTACTCACTTCAAGATCTCACAGGAATCAGTCCTATGATTTGTACCCATCGTATTCTGACAGATCCTTCTGTTACACCCTCTCGAGAGCCTCAACGTAGACTTAACAACGCGATGAGAGAGGTAGTTAAAAAAGAAGTTATAAAGTTGCTGCATGCAGGGATTATATATCCTGTGCCGCATAGTGAGTGGGTAAGCCCTGTTCAAGTTGTGCCTAAAAAGGGAGGCATGACTGTTGTTACTAATGATAAGAATGAGCTAATTCCGCAACGCACCGTCACTGGGTGGCGGATGTGCATAGACTATAGAAAACTTAATAAAGCCACGAAAAAGGATCATTTTCCTTTGCCTTTTATAGATGAGATGCTTGAGCGTTTAGCAAAACACTCGTTTTTCTATTTTCTAGATGGATATTCAGGGTATCACCAGATCCCTATCCATCCTGATGATCAAAGCAAAACCACTTTTACATGCCCATATGGAACGTATGCTTATCGTAGAATGTCTTTTGGGTTATGTAATGCACCAGCTTCTTTTCAAAGATGTATGATGTCTATATTTTCTGATATGATTGAAGAGATTATGGAAGTTTTCATGGATGATTTCTCAGTTTATGGAAAAACTTTTGATAGTTGTCTTGAGAACTTAGATAAGGTTTTGCAAAGATGTGAAGAAAAGCACTTAATCCTTAATTGGGAAAAATGTCATTTTATGGTTAGAGAAGGAATAGTGCTAGGACACCTAGTGTCTGAAAGAGGTATTGAGGTAGATAGAGCTAAAATTGAAGTAATTGAACAACTACCTCCACCTGTGAATATAAAAGGAATTCGAAGTTTTCTTGGCCATGCTGGTTTTTATCGCAGATTTATAAAAGACTTTTCATTTATTGCGAGACCACTTACTCTTTTGCTAGCCAAGGATGCTCCTTTCGAATTTGATGATGCATGTCTAAATTCTTTCAATTTATTAAAGCAAGCACTCATCTCTGCACCAATCATTCAACCCCCTGATTGGTCGTTGCCTTTTGAAATTATGTGTGATGCTAGTGATTATGCTGTGGGGGCAGTTTTGGGACAAACTAAAGATAAAAAGCATCATGCAATTGCTTATGCAAGTAAAACTTTGACAGGAGCTCAACTTAATTATGCAACCACTGAAAAAGAGCTTCTGGCTGTTGTTTTTGCCATTGATAAATTTAGATCTTATTTAGTTGGAGCTAAGATAATTGTTTACACTGATCATGCTGCACTAAAATATTTGCTCACTAAGAAAGATGCTAAACCTCGCTTAATCAGATGGATTTTATTACTCCAAGAATTTGACTTAGAAATAAAAGATAAAAAGGGAGTAGAAAATTCTGTTGCTGATCACTTGTCTAGAATGTACTTTAAGAATTCACAGGAACCCCCCATTAATGACTCACTCCGGGACGACATGCTTTACGGGATTAACAGATCTGACCCCTGGTATGCAGATATTGTTAATTTTATGGTTTCAGGTTATGTACCACCCGGAGCAAACAAGAAGAAGCTTATTCAGGAAAGTCGTTCACATATATGGGATGAGCCATATCTCTTCCGAGTATGCGCTGATGGCCTACTTAGAAGATGTGTGACCACTGAGGAAGGATTGAAGATCATCGACAGATGTCACTCATCACCATACGGAGGACACTATGGAGCATTCCGTACACATTCAAAGATCTGGCAATGTGGATTCTACTGGCCTACGATGTACGATGACACGAAGCAATATATCAGAAGATGTGGGCCATGTCAAAGGCACGGAAACATAAATACAAGGGATGCCATGCCACTCACCAACAACCTTCAGATTGAACTCTTTGATGTCTGGGGAATAGACTACATGGGTCCATTTCCCCCATCTAAGAAGTGTGAGTTCATCTTGGTGGCGGTTGATTACGTCTCCAAGTGGGTAGAGGCACTACCTTGCAAACATGCCGACAATATCAGTTCGAAGAGGATGTTTGAGGAAATCATATTTCCAAGATTTGGAGTCCCCAGGATAGTGATAAGTGATGGAGGATCACACTTCATTGACAAGCGCTTCGAGCACTATCTATCAAGACATGGAATCCGTCACAACGTCGCTACTCCCTATCATCCTCAGACAAGTGGCCAAGCAGAGACTTCTAACAAGCAAATCAAGAACATTCTTCAGAAGACGGTGAACGAGATGGGAACGGCATGGAAGGACAAGTTACCTGATGCACTCTGGGCTTACCGGACAGCATACAAGACCCCAATTGGAATGTCTCCATACCAATTGGTATACGGAAAGACCTGTCACCTACCTGTTGAACTTGAGTTCAAGGCACACTGGGCCATAAAAAGATGGAATATGGACCTAGATATCGCCGGAAAACATAGAAGAATGCAATTATCGGAGTTAGAAGAATGGCGGGAGAAAGCATATCACAATTCAAAGATCTACAAAGAAAGAGTCAAGAGATGGCATGACAAGAGGATCAAGAAGAAGGAGTTCTTACCCGGAGATAAGGTATTACTTTTTAATTCCAGGGTGAAGCTTTTCGGGCATGGAAAGCTCCGGAGCAAATGGGAAGGACCATTCAAGGTAATTCATTCATCATCCCACGGAGCTATCACACTTCAAAATGACGAAGGTACGTTATTCAAGGTAAATGGTCAACGTCTTAAATTATTTTTAGAGCCCAATAAAGAATTAGAAGAAATAGACGTGATCAATTTTTACCTTCCAATTAAAAATTAAAGCCCGACGCTTTTAATTTGACGTTTTTGGGCCAAGTATATATTTTTCGGGATAAAAACACGGTGAGAAACACGCTCGAGAAAGCAGGCTTGTAGAGGAGCCGGACACAGGGCGGGCGCCCTGAGGATGAGGGCGGGCGCCCTGCCCCTGTCTCCCCTCGGCCCCAGACTTCTCCCACGCGATAACCTCGCCCGTTGCTATCTGGAAAATTCCGTCCTCGGTTTGTTTCGCAAACATGACGGCGGGAAGAGTCCCGACCATGCACAAGAGCAGTTTTTACCCCCTATATAAACAGACCCCCAACGTCAGCTTTTAGCACCAATTCATTCAAGCCTTCTCTCCTTCCTCAAATTAGATCTTGCTTAGTTCCTAGCTGCTCCAATGGCCGAGAAGTTCCACGTCGATTGGGAAGTCATCCCCTACGACCTCAACAAGAAGCCCAAGGAGGATCCCAACGCCTACGCTCTCGTCCCGGCCAACACAGAGCGACAGCTAGAAGCCATGCCACCACGTCAACGCAGCTCTGCCCAATCCTACTTTGCTCGCCCAGTTCTTACCGCGCCTACGCAGCCCCTATTGCTCGAAGGCTCGCCATCATCGTCGAAGGGGAAGGAGATCATCAAGGTACCAGCCGGAACAAAGATCCTGCCGCCAAAACCCAATGAGCGGATCATCGGAGTGAAGACCAACCGGAGCGGCGAGATCTCTAGTGTCCGCTATACCACGGAGGAGAGACCTTACTTCGAGGGTGTTAGGGCAGCTAAGGTCCGCTTCGTTCCTTCGAAGGAAGCACCCAAGCATGCTCTTAATGCTTTCGAGACACCTCCCAAGCGCCGCAGGACCATTGCAGATGTGGATGAGGAGCTACGGGTGATCAAGAACAGCATTATAGAAATTCAGAACTCCAATATCTCTATGGATCGGAGGACCTTCAACCATAACACTACGATCCTAAAGCTACGGGATGACCTTGCCGACGCCAACAAGAGGATCGATGAGTTAGAGCATAGTCTTAGGAGGCGTGAGCGTCGCTGAGCTATCTAGATTAGATCTTGGGGCTATATATGTCTTAGTTATTATTAGATTCGATTAGGTTCGCTTATAATCAGTTTAGATCTATTATATTCGGTTATTATTATTATTCGGTTGTAATAAATGCCTCAAGATTAATAAAGATTATTATTAGTATGTCTTGTGTGTCTCTACTTTACTTTTGTGCAAGAAAGCAGAAAACAAGTATGGGGGAGATTCCCTGACATGTCACACACACTTCGATCGCACCACTCCATGAACCAGGTACACACTCTGCACACTTTTATTACACACTTACACACTCACCTTAGTTTGTGCAGAATTTTATCTCTCTAAACATGATAAATTAAAAGGATAAAAATGCTTATAATCATGATCAATCTCACTCTGTGATATTTCCTGGAAACCTGCAATTATTAAAATTATTTCAAAACCCTGTGTTGTTAAAAGTCATTGTGGAATAAGAGATGGTAAGGGTATGAGTACCTTATTCTTAGTATCTTTATTGCTTGGAGAATTTGTTTTAAAAATCTCAAAATTATAGCTACCATCCTCAAGTTTTATATGCCTACTAAACATGAAAATATTAATTAAAGCTATCTGCTTTGTATTGAGTTTGTTCAAAACAAGTTAGACCCTAGTTAAGAGATTTATCATACTCCTAAGATCAAGACATTTTTATTCAGAAAGATTCACTCTTCCGAAGTATTATTGCGTTAGAGGCATGGGCTATGCAAAATTATGAATATATCGAGGAAATAAAAAGGAGCAAGTGCTCGATAACCTCGTGGAAAAAATGGACAAGTGTCCGGCAGTAGAATTAGGGGTACCTCGGTATCCACCCAAAATGAAAAAAAATGAGATATGATAAAAATATGATGAAAAGAAAATGATAGCCCATGGTCCCTCTAATAAGCAATATGCCAGTAAGAGTGACAAGTTTTTAATTTTCAAAATCTTTGATCTAAGAGTATGGCATTCTTCTCCTCGGATCCGGTTTTGACCATACAATAAATGCAAGGTATGTATGCTTAAAGAATTATTTTTGCAAAATCAAAACAACCTCAGAGAGAAATATAAAAGATAATGAGTGACTCTGAGAGCACCTATGAGGATAAAGGTATGCTAAGTTTTTCTTTTCAAAAATATGTAAAAACTCCAAGTGATAGGGATTAAGAAGAAGAAAGGCTCTTTACTCTGACCATATATTTCCCTGACTATAAGTACACAGTGGATTTTTACAACACCCTGCAGGTATGAAAGAATGTTTCAACCCCAGATGTTTTATTAACCAACCTTTTCTTGAGGACGAGTAAAAGCCTAAGTATGGGGGTGTTTGTTGACGGTTCTTAAGTATCAATTATAACCATCAAATAAATAAAGAAAAGGACCTATATGCAAGCAACACCTAGAATTAGGGTTTGATCTAACAGAATTCCACGAGTTTTGCTGTTTATCTATTTCTGCAGGGGGTTATCAGGAAATACGGAAGAAAGGCCCACATGTCGGAATAATGACGGGATATTAACCAAACACGTAATTATCTTACATCTAGAAGATTCCAGAAGCCACGGGAACGAACAGGAGCCGTAACGGGCCAGGACACAGGGCGCCCGCCCTGTGCCCTAGGGCGCCCGCCCTGCCCCCGGGACCAATCAAGTCGAGTCTCGCGGATTATGCTCCACCGCCTTTGAGGATCAAGGAAAACCGTAGGATGAAGGTCGGTTTGATCCGACGGTCCAGATTCATCCAAAAGGGCTATATAAGCAAGGCCCCTGACCCCTGGTGGAGAAGACCCCAATTCATTATTCAGTTGCATATCTCTAGTTAGGGTTTAGAGAGAGAGGTTCCCTCTAGGGTTCCCACCTCTTAGGGCTTAGCATCCAATGTGAAAGTAGAATTAGTTCTACTAGATTGAGAGAGATAGAGTGGAGGTGTAGATCGGAGGAAGCCGGCCTGTCGGTGTCTACTCCGAGGTTGTACCTGTGGGAGCAAGTTCTTCTAACCCGAGGCTTGTTCTCAGGATTCTTCAGTATTTCGACTTCTAAATTCTAGTAAGTTCTTTGTTTTATTGTTCTTTGGTTTATGAGTTTACTTTGATCTCTTCGCGTAGAGTTTAGAGTAATCATCTCTAGCGTAAATGTGGTGTTTAAGCTTGGATACTCATAGATATCCCCTCGTCTAGCCGGACCGTGGTAGTAGCGAGGAACGTGACAATTCCGAGTTACCTTTGTATTCCATATCCCGTTAGCAGGATCGATAGGGTTTATAGGTGCGGGTTGAACATCCTTTGTGGTGTCTAGATTCCGTAAACCTCCCCAATAGAACAGTAGATCATCCTTACCAAGGTTAGAAGAAGAGTGCGGCTGTAGTCTTCTCTATACATCACTCACATCGAATCATAGTGGTTGTAGCCTAAAGGTTAGTAGTAATAGATTTGGTTAGTCAGATGCACTCTTTCTCCTAAAGGTAAAAATATAAATACGATACCCAGGATAACATCTCGGGTGAAGTGCTCACCGATATCCGTGCGCTTGCGGATCCTATTTCCTAATTGCGTTACCAAATATCAACAATGGGGAGCATCAACATCTTGAGCTTGTGCCTCGGCTTGTTCATGAGAGACATGAGTGTCTTCATTTTCAACTCTCTCATCCTTGTCATCATCTTGAGGCACACGTGATGAAGATGGTGGATCAACAATTTGTACATCGTCTTCATCATCTTTTGGCTTGATGTCTCCCACCGGCATGTTCTTCATTGCCTCCCTCAAGGGTTCATCACCTACATCATCGCAATTCTCAATTACTCCTTGGGAGCCGTTAGATTCATCGAATTCCACATCATATGTTTCTTCAACCAAACCGGTGGCATGGTTAAATACTCTATATGCTTTGGACTTTGATGAGTAACCAACAAGGAAACCAATATCACACCATCTTTGAAACTTCCCTAGGTGTTGATGCTTCTTGTAGATATAGCATTTGCAACCAAACACCCGGAAGAATGAGACGTCCGGCTTCTTCCCATTTAGCAACTCATAGGGGGTCTTGCTAAGAAACTTTTGTAGGAAGAGGTGATTTGAAGCATAGCATGCGGTGTTGATTGCCTCGGCCCACAACTTCTCCGGAGTGTTGTACTCATCTAACATTGTTCTTGCAAGGGTGATCAAAGTCCGGTTCTTTCTCTCAACTACACCATTTTGTTGAGGAGTGTAAGTTGAAGAAACTTCATGCTTGATTCCAATTTCATCACAATAAGCTTCAATGTTTGTGTTGTCAAACTCTTTGCCATTGTCACTTCTAATCTTTTTTATCTTGACTTCAAATTTATTTTGAGCTCTCTTTGCAAACTTCTTGAAGCAATTTGCCACTTCGGATTTGTCATGAAGGAAGAAGGTCCATGTGTACCTTGAGTAGTCATCCACTATCACAAGACAATAGAGATTTCCACCCAAGCTCTTGTAGGTTGTAGGCCCAAACAAATCCATGTGTAGGAGTTCTAGCACTCTTGAAGTTGACATGTAAGCTTTGGTTGGATAAGTGTTTGCAATTTGTTTTCCGGCTTGACATGCACTACAAGGTTTGTCCTTTTCAAACTTTACATCCTTCAATCCTCTCACTAGTTCTTTCTTCAATAGCTTGTTGAGAGTGTTCATTCCAACATGAGCAAGCCTCCTATGCCAAAGCCAACCAAGTGAGGTCTTGGTGAATAAGCATGTCATCAAGTTCGCATCTTCGGAGGTGAAGTCAACAAGATAAAGATTGTTGTATCTAAAGCCTTTGAATATCACTTGCTTGTCATCTATCTTTGAGACTACCACTTCATTAGGTGTGAACAAGCATTGGAAGCCAAGGTCACAAAGTTGCCCAACGGATAATAAGTTGAAACTCAATGAAGCAACATAGAGCACATTTGAGAGTGAGTGATCATTTGATATTGCAATCTTGCCTATACCCTTGACTTTGCTCTTTGAATTATCCCCAAATGTGATCTTCTCTTGACATATCCCATTCTCTTCAATGGAGGTGAACATACGAGGATCACCGGTCATATGTTGAGTGCAACCACTATGAATAACCCAATGAGATCCACCGGTCTTGTAGTTCACCTACACACAAGAGATCAAGCTTTTTGTTTAGGGACCCAAACTTGAGAGGGACCCTTGACTTTCTCAACTAGTGACTTGGCAACCCATATTTTCTTTGGCCTATTCTTGTTTGGGGGACCCAAGAACATAACTTTCATCTTTCCTTTTGAATCTTTTCTTAGCATGTAATGAGCATTGAAGGCAAAGGGTCTAGCATGCTTGGGCAAGGGTTGTGGTGGTGGAGTTTTGCACTCATGAGCAAAATGACCTTCTTGTCCACACTCAACACATCTCTTTGGCTTGGGCTTTGACTTGCTTTGTTGTTGTTAAGCTTTTGCCTTCTTCTCTTGATTTTCCAAGTACCCAATACCACTTCTATCCATCTTCATTACGATGTTCATAAGTAGCTCACTTTGCAAATATTGACCTCTTGTGAACTTGCTTAGGCCGGTCTTGAGATGCTCTTTCTCTTGCTTGAGCTTCTTGTTTTCTTCAATAAGTGACTCATTTGTTGTTTGCTTCTCAAGAGCCATCAAGCCCTTTAGCTTCTTGTTCTCATTTGCAAGCTTCTTATTTTCACTCTTGATCTTGGCATAATCATCATAGTTGCTTGACTCAACCACACTCTTGCCTTTGCTACTAGAACCTAGCTCAATGCTTTCAATGATGAAGTCATCACATGATGTAGCTATGTCACACTTAACAACTTTGTTAGTAGCATCATGTGTCTCAAGAGAAAGTTCATTTGCAGCCACAAGACTATCATAGTCAATTTTCAATGTTGTGTATTTGTCTTTTAGAGAGTTATGCCTAGTGATGAGCTCATCATGCTTCTTCTCAAGTTTATCATGTTGATCTCTAAGCTCTTTGTTAGAAGTTTTGAGCTCCTTGAGAGTGGAAGACATAATTTCATTTTAATCTTTGAGCTCACCACTAGCCTTTTGAGCACTTTCAAGCTTAGATGAGAGTGATTCATTTTCATTTTGAAGTTCATCATTTTCATTTCTTGTCCTTCTTATGACTTTAGTGTATTTGTTTAACAATTTTACAAGTTCATCATAAGAAGGTGCGTCATATTCATCATCACTATCACTATCATCATCATCATCACTATCATGGTTTTGTACCTTTCGTTCACCCTTAGCCATAAGGCATAGGTGAGTAGTGGACGATGATGGTGAGGGAGGCGGTGAAGGTGGTGATGAAGATGTTGGTGAAGATGATGGCCCCATCACAAATGCGGCAACCTTCTCTTTCTCCTCACCGCTCTCATCTTCGGAGGACTCACAAGATGATTCAATGTCGGTGAGCCAATCACCAACAATATATGCCTTTCCTCCCTTCTTCTTCTTGTAGAACTCCTTCTTGCCATCCTTCTTCTTGTATGGCTTGTTTTTCTTTTTCTCTTCTTCATCACTTGAATCATCCTTTTTTCCCTTGTTCTT
Source organism: Saccharum spontaneum (assembly GCA_022457205.1). NCBI lineage: Eukaryota > Viridiplantae > Streptophyta > Magnoliopsida > Poales > Poaceae > Saccharum > Saccharum spontaneum. The sequence continues at coordinate 29,486,273 of CM039595.1, read as the reverse complement.
GTTCTTGTACTTGTCTTTTGGAGGTCTAGGGCATTGATGAGCTAAGTGGCCAAGTTCACCACAATTGTAGCAATCCATCTCCGAGATTGGCTTCCTTTTGCTACTTGTGAAGAATTTCTTTTTCTTGCCATCGAACTTGATGCCACTCTTGTTGAGCTTCTTTAGCATTTTGGTGGTCTTCCTCACCATGAGGGCAAGTGATTCATCATCAACATCACTTTCACTTGAGCTCTCTTGCACCATCATGGCTTGGCCCTTCTTCTTCTTCTTGTCATGGCTAGCTTTGAAGGCTAAGTCTTTCTTCTTGGAAGATGATGAGCCCTCTTCCGGAGTGATGTGCATGTACATCTCATGAGCATTGATCTTCCCCAATACTTGTGTCGGTGTTGCGGTGGAAAGATCACTTTGGTGAAGCACGGTGACAATGTGACCATACTTCTCATTGGAAGAACACTCAAGATCTTCCTTGCAACATCCGATTGGCTCATTTGAGTGAGCCCAAGAGCATTGAGGTCCTCTATAAGAACATTCAAACGAGTGTACATATCATTAGCACTTTCTTTGGGAAGCATCTCAAAAGAATTCATTTTCTTTAAAGCAATGTGATAGCGTTCCTCATGCTCACTCTTAGTTCCCTCATGGAGAGCACAAAGGTTTTCCCACAATTCATGAGTGTTCTTTGCATTACTCACACGATTGAAGATATCCTTGCCTAAGCCCCGGTAGAGTGCATTTTTGGCCTTTGCATTCCACCGGTCGTACTTCTCCTCGTCACCACTTGGGTTAGCGGGATCCCTAATGGCGGGGAGCCCTTGGGTTGCGGCTCTAAGACACCCAACATCTATGGCTTTGAGGTACACCTCCATTCGGATTTTCCAATATGGAAAATCATCCCCCTCAAAGGTGGGAGGTGGTCCTTCCCCGTTAGACATCTTGCTCTAGGCGGTAAAGCCTAAATTGGGAGCAACTCGGCTCCGATACCAATTGAAAGGATCAAGATGCCCAAGAGGGGGGGTGAATTGGGCTTTTCTAAAAATTAATTGCAAGAATTAAATCCTACAAGCCGGAATTCACGCCTAGTGCCTACTTGTGTTCCTAGAGATTCTACCGGTAAAAGTTTTGCACCCTAGTTTCCAATCCTAGTCTAGCATGGCAATTCTAGGAAAGTAAATCAAGCAATGAAAGTAAATACGAGAAAGTAAATGCTTGAAAGTAAGGGCAAGGAACACGGCGATGTTTTTCCGAGGTATCGGAGAGTCGCCACTCCCCACTAGTCCTCGTTGGAGCACCCGCGCAAGGGTGTAGCTCCCCCTTGATCTGCGCAAGGATCAAGTGCTCCCTACGGGCTGATTCTTCGACACTCCGTCGCGGTGAATCGCCCAAAACCGCTCACAAGATGAGTTGGGTCATCCACAAGCTCCGCTGGATGATCACCAAACTCCCAATCATCACCAAGCCGTCTAGATGATGGCGATCACCAAGAGTAACAAGCTAGAACTCTCACTTGACCACAACAAGCCTAATGAGAAGGAGGATGCACACTTGCTACTCTCTAATCACTAGTGAGGAACTCTCAAGCTTTGATTCTCAAATCACACTCCTCACTAGAGCTCTTGCACTCCCTTGCACTCCAAAGGTGTTTCTCAGCTGAACAAATGAGCAAGAGACCTCTAAAAGAGGTGGTGGGGATGTATTTATACACCCCACAGTCAAAACGAACCGTTACCTGCCAACTCAGCAAAAAAACGGGGTGACCGGACGCGCCGGTCGCTCGTAACGGTCGAAATTCTGAAATTTCGGCTGAGTGACCGGACGCACCGGTCAGGGGTGACCGGACGCGTCCGATCATACAGGGAGCTCACTGTAACGAGACTGGACGCGTGACCGCGTCCGATCGGTGATGACCGAACGCGTCCGGTCGTCCAAGGACCTTACTGGAACGTGACCGGACGCGCCGATCACACCCCAATCGCGTCCGATTAGATGGTTTCCCTCAAGTGACACGTGTCGGCCTGACCACCGCATCCGGTCCTCGCAAGGGACGCGTCCGGTCATCAGCGCCAAAACACAGTCGTGGTTTTGAACTGACTGGACGCGTCCGGTCAAGCCAGGAACCGCGTCCGGTCAAGGGAAAAACCCTCTAAACACTCTGAAACGCGACGCAACTTGAACCAAGTTGCTTCCAACTGAACTTTGAGCTATTCTAGAGCTGCCTAGTGCTAAGTTTAACAAGTGTGCACCACACCTAAACATAGGACTCACCTAGGTCAAGCTACCCGCTCATGCTCCCCTTTATAGTACGGCCAAAAGAGAAAACGAAGATCCTAACGACTATCCCGAATGTAACTCAACACCTTGACATCTGGAACTAACCGTCCTTAATCTTGACGTCACTCCTTTGAAAACTAAAATGATTTCCATCAAGGGGCATGAATACCATGGTGCCCAAAGCAGTTATCACCTCCATGACCTAACTTACCAAAGTTTCTGCAAAACACACGTTAGTCATGGTAATAAGGCATTGTCATCAATTGCCGAAACCAACTCTCGAGGCCTAGATGCTTTTAGTGTGCGTAATGCAAAGAATGCTCATGAATTGTGGGAAAATCTTTGTGCTCTCCATAAGGGAACTAAGAGTGAGCATGAGGAACGCTATCATATTGCTTTAAAGAAAATCAATTCTTTTGAGATGCTTCCCAAAGAAAGTGCTAATGATATGTACACTCGGTTGAATGTTCTTGTAGAAGACCTCAATGCTCTTGGGCTCACCCAAATGAGCCAATCGGATGTTGCAAGGAAGATCTTGAGTGTTCTTCCCGTTGAGAAGTATGGTCACATTGTCACCGTGCTTCACCAAAGTGATCTCTCCACCGCAACACTAACACAAATATTGGGGAAGATCAATGCTAATGAGATGTACATGCACATCACTCCGGAAGAGGGCTCATCATCTTCCAAGAAGAAAGACTTGGCCTTCAAAGCTAGTCATGATAAGAAGAAGAAGAAGAAGAAGGGCCAAGCCATGATGGTGCAAGAGAGCTCAAGTGAAAGTGATATTGATGATGAATCACTTGCACTCATGGTGAGGAATACCACCAAGATGCTAAAGAAGCTCAACAAGAGTGGCAACAAGTTCGATGGGAAGAAAAAGAAATTCTTCACAAGTAGCAAAAGGAAGCCAATCTCGGAGATGGATTGCTACAATTGTGGTGAACTTGGCCACTTAGCTCATCAATGTCCTAGACCTCCAAAAGACAAGTACAAGAACAAGAACAAGGGCAAAAAGAATGATTCAAGTGATGAAGAAGAAGAGAAAAAGAAAAACAAGCCATACAAGAAGAAGGATGGCAAGAAGAAGGAGTTCCACAAGAAGAAGAAGGGAGGAAAGGCATACATTGTTGGTGATTGGCTCACCGATATTGAATCATCTTGTGAGTCCTCCGGTGATGAGAGTGATTATGAGAAAGAGAAAGTTGCCGCATTTGTGATGGGGCCATCATCTTCACCGACATCTTCATCACCACCTTCACCACCACCTTCACCATCATCGTCCACTACTCACCTATGCCTTATGGCCAAGGGTGAATGAAAGGTACAAAACAATGATAGTGATGATGATGATGATAGTGATAGTGATGATGAATATGACGCACCTTCTTATGATGAACTTGTAAAATTGTTGAACAAATACACTAAAGTCATAAGGACTAGAAATGAAAATGATGAACTTCAAAATGAAAATGAATCACTCTCATCCAAGCTTGAAAATGCACAAAAAGCTAGTGGTGAGCTCAAAGATCAAAATGAAATTATGTCTTCTACTCTCAAGGAGCTCAAAACTTCTAACAAAGAGCTTAGAGATCAACATGATAAACTTGAGAAGAAGCATGATGAGCTCATCACTAGGCATAACACTCTAAAAGACAAATACACTACATTGAAAATTGACTATGACAGTCTTGTGGTTGCTAATGAACTTTCTCTTGAGACACATGATGCTACTAACAAAGTTGTTAAGTTCGATATAGCTACATCATGTGATGACTTGATCATTGAAAGCATTGAGCAAGGTTCTAGTAGCAAAGGCAAGAGTGTGGTTGAGTCAAACAACTATGATGATTATGCCAAGATCAAGAGTGAGAATGAGAAGCTTGCAAATGAGAACAAGAAGCTAAAAGGGTTGATGGCTCTTGAGAAGCAAACAACAAATGAGTCACTTATTGAAGAAAACAAAATACTCAAGCAAGAGAAAGAGCATCTCAAGACCGGCCTAAGTAAGTTCACAAGAGGCCAATATTTGCAAAGTGAGCTATACATGAACACCGTAATGAAGATGGATAGAAGTGGTATTGGTTATTTGGCAAATCAAGAGAAGAAGGCCAAAGCTCAACAACAACAAAGCAAGTCAAAGCCCAAGCCAAAGAGATGTGTTGAATGTGGACAAGAAGGCCATTTTGCTCATGAGTGCAAAACTCCACCACCACAACCTTTGCCCAAGCATGCTAGACCCTTTGCCTTCAATGCTCATTACATGCTAAGAAAAGATTCAAATGGAAAGATAAAAGTTATGTTCTTGGGTCCCCCAAACAAGAATAGGCCAAAGAAAATATGGGTTGCCAAGTCACTAGTTGAGAAAGTCAAGGGTCCCTCTCAAGTGTGGGTCCCTAAACAAAAAGCTTGATCTCTTGTGTATAGGTGAACTACAAGACCGGTGGATCTCATTGGGTTATTGATAGTGGTTGCACTCAACATATGACCGGTGATCCTCGTATGTTCACCTCTATTGAAGGGAATGGGGTATGTCAAGAGAAGATCACATTTGGGGATAATTCAAAGAGCAAAGTCAAGGGTATAGGCAAGATTGTAATATCAAATGATCACTCACTCTCAAATGTGCTCTATGTTGCTTCATTGAGTTTCAACTTATTATCCGTTGGGCAACTTTGTGACCTTGGTTTCCAATGCTTGTTCACACCTAATGAAGTGGTTGTTTCAAAGATAGATGACAAGCACGTGATATTCAAAGGCTTTAGATACAATATTCTTTATCTTGTTGACTTCACCTCCGAAGATGCAAACTTGATGACATGTTTGTTCACCAAGACCTCACTTGGATGGCTTTGGTATAGGAGGCTTGCTCATGTTGGAATGAACACTCTCAACAAGTTATTGAAGAAAGAACTAGTGAGAGGATTGAAGGATGTAAAGTTTGAAAAGGACAAACCTTGTAGTGCATGTCAAGCCGGAAAACAAGTTGCAAACACTCATCCAACCAAAGCTTACATGTCAACTTCAAGAGTGCTAGAACTCCTACACATAGATTTGTTTGGGCCTACAACCTACAAGAGCTTGGGTGGAAATCTCTATTGTCTTGTGATAGTGGATGACTACTCAAGGTACACATGGACCTTCTTCCTTCATGACAAATCCGAAGTGGCAAATTGCTTCAAGAAGTTTGCAAAGAGAGCTCAAAATAAATTTGAAGTCAAGATAAAAAAGATTAGAAGTGACAATGGCAAAGAGTTTGACAACACAAACATTGAAGCTTATTGTGATGAAATTGGAATCAAGCATGAAGTTTCTTCAACTTACACTCCTCAACAAAATAGTGTAGTTGAGAGAAAGAACCGGACTTTGATCACCCTTGCAAGAACAATGTTAGATGAGTACAACACTCCGGAGAAGTTGTGGGCCGAGGCAATCAACACCGCATGCTATGCTTCAAATCACCTCTTCCTACAAAAGTTTCTTGGCAAGACCCCCTATGAGTTGCTAAATGGGAAGAAGCCGGACGTCTCATTCTTCTGGGTGTTTGGTTGCAAATGCTACATCTACAAGAAGCGTCAACACCTAGGGAAGTTTCAAAGACGTTGTGATATTGGTTTCCTTGTTGGTTACTCATCAAAGTCTAAAGCATATAGAGTATTTAACCATGCCACCGGTTTGGTTGAAGAAACATATGATGTGGAATTTGATGAATCTAACGGCTCCCAAGGAGCAATTGAGAATTGTGATGATGTAGGTGATGAACCCTTGAGGGAGGCAATGAAGAACATGCCGGTGGGAGACATCAAGCCAAAAGATGATGAAGACGATGTACAAATTGTTGATCCACCATCTTCATCACGTGTGTCTCAAGATGATGACAAGGATGAGAGAGTTGAAAATGAAGACACTCATGTCTCTCATGAACAAGCCGAGGCACAAGCTCAAGATGTTGATGCTCCCCATCCTCCTCCTCAAGTGGTTGATAGAAGAAACTCACCTCTACTTTAAGCACATCCACAAGATCTCATCATAGGGAGTCCTACTATGGGAGTAATGACTCGATCTCAAAAACTTGCTTCTTTTGTTGAACATCACTCTTTTGTCTCTTGTGTTGAACCTAAGAATGTAGAAGAAGCTCTTCAAGATCCGGATTGGGTGAACGCTATGCATGAAGAATTGAACAACTTCACCCGCAATCAAGTATGGACAATTGAAGAGCATCCAAAAGGTGCAAGAGTCATTGGAACCAAGTGGGTGTTCCACAACAAGCAAGATGACCAAGGCATAGTAGTGAGGAACAAGGCAAGACTAGTTGCAAAGGGGTTCTCTCAAGTTGAAGGTCTTGATTTTGGAGAGACCTTTGCACCCGTTGCAAGACTTGAAGCCATTCGTATCCTCCTTGCATATGCATCACATCATAATATGAAACTATATCAAATGGATGTGAAAAGTGCATTCTTAAATGGCTTCATAAATGAACTAGTCTATGTTAATCAACCTCCCGGGTTTGAAGACCCTAGATATCCTAATCATGTTTATAGGTTGTCCGAGGCGCTATATGGGCTCAAGCAAGCCCCTAGAGCGTGGTATGAGCGCCTCTGGGACTTCCTCATTGAGAAGGGTTTCACCATTGGGAAGGTCGACACCACACTTTTCACCAAGAAGCTTAATGGGGAGATCTTCATTTGTCAAGTTTATGTTGATGATATCATCTTCGGGTCAACAAATGAAGAATATTGCAAGGAATTTAGTGAATTGATGTCGAAGGAGTTCGAGATGCCTATGATTGGTGAGCTCACATTCTTCCTTGGTTTTCAAGTCAAGCAAATGAGAGAAGGAATTTTCATCTCTCAAGAAAAATATACCAAGTATCTTCTCAAGAGATTCAAGATGGAAGAATGCAAATCAATCAAGACCCCAATGCCATCTAATGGACATCTCGACCTAGATGAGGGAGGTAAACCGGTTGATCAAACTCTCTACCGCTCTATGATTGGTAGTTTGTTGTACCTTACCACATCTAGGCCCGATATCATGTTTAGTGTGTGCATGTGTGCTCGCTTCCAGGCATGCCCTAAAGAACCTCATTTAAGTGCCGTAAAAAGGATCTTAAGATATCTTAAGCACACCCCAAGCATTGGTCTTTGGTATCCTAAAGGATCTAGATTCCAACTAGTTGGCTATTCCGATTCAGATTATGCCGATTGCAAAATTGATAGAAAAAGCACATCCGGAGGGTGCCATTTGCTTGGGAGGTCTTTAGTATCTTGGTCATCTAAGAAGCAAAATAGTGTGGCTTTGTCCACTGCCGAGGTGGAATACATTGCCGCGGGGGCTTGTTGTGCACAAATCTTATACATGAAACAAACCCTCCTAGACTATGGAGTTGTTCTTGAAAAGGTGCCACTTTTATGTGACAATGAAAGTGCCGTTAAAATTGCTAATAATCCGGTACAACACTCTCGCACCAAGCACATTGATATCCGCCACCACTTTCTAAGAGATCACGTTGCTAAAAATGATATATCACTAGAAGGTGTAAGAAGTGAAAATCAATTAGCGGATATCTTCACTAAACCCTTAGATGAAGCTACCTTTTGTAGGTTGAGAAGTGAACTTAATGTGCTTGACTCTAGTAACTTTAAAAAATGAGCTTGTGTTGTCTCTTGCATTGCATTGTATTATATGTCACATTTAAATTTCTCGCAATGCATCTAGGGCTTGTCTAACACGGTTACGATAACCTTCCTTTGGAGGAGTGAAGAAGCCTAACCGTGGATCAAACTTGACAAGCAACCTAGCTTTACTTACTTGTATTGCATTGCATATGCGTGGTTGTTGTTTTGTCGTTTCTTTTTGGTTTGGCCTTAAGCAACCTCTGTGTTTTTCCATGAATAGAGAGAGCATTTGACGCTCCTAAGGGTTCACAAACTCTATTGCATGGCCATACGTTGTTCCTCGAGTGTTTATTGCTTATTTTCCTAAAAATAATATTAGCCTAAGGCAAATTATTTTGAAAAACTTGAGGGTTTGAGTGAGGTCACTCATATCAGGTTCCAATTGGTGTTTATTTGAGTCTCTTTGAATTGGAACTTGATTGGGAGAAGTCGCGTCGAAGTTCGAATTGAAGAAAGGCGAAAAACAGTGACCGGACGCTGGACCGGACGCTGCACTGGACGCAGTGATGCTTCACCAGCGCGTCCGGTCCCGGCGACCACCAGCGCGTCCGGTCATCCCGAAGACTTCTTCCTGACCTTGTGACTGGACGCTGCACCGGACGCGTCGTTGTTGACCACCGCGTCCGGTCCCGGTACCCACCACCGCGTCCGGTCATTCACGATGACTTTCCCGGAAGACCCTCGACCGGACTCTGTCCGCGTCCGGTCAGTCCTAACCGGACGCGTCTGGTCACTCCAAGAGCTTACTGGAGTGTGACCGGACGCTGCACCACCGCGTCCGGTCATTCGACCACCGCGTCCGGTCAGTGCGTGCCGAGCGGATCTAATCCCCCATATAACCCTTCGTCTTCATCCGAGTCCTTCTCTTCATCCGCATGCGCCGCGCTCGATTTTTGCCGCCTTCTAGCCCTAGCTCACCGGAGCGCCGCCGAACCGCCCTCCTCCGCCGCGCCGTGCTCCCTCCTTCCTCCTCCGGCGTGTCGTGCTGCTGCCTCTGCCCCCGCAGCGCCGCCCGAGCCCGCACCCGCCGCGCCTGCTGCCGCGCCGCCGCCGCTCCACCGCGCCTTGCCACGCCGCCGTCGTTCCACCACGTCTGGTCGCACTACCGCAGCTGTCAGCTGCCTGCTGGTGTACCTCCTTCTGGCCATTGATTGTCTCCCTCGTGCACGCCTCCGATCGGCCACCGTCGCAAGGGTTGCCCTAACCCTAACCCTAGGGTTCGCGCAACGTTGTTTCGGCTGTTCGTCGTCGAAGTTTCTTCGCGCGACGTCTTCTTCGCGAGGTTGTTTCGCGTCACCTTGATCTCCTTATTAGGGTTTGCCATAATTTCATCATTGTAATTCTAATTATCTTTTGTTTCGGCAAATCAGCACTCGTCCGATGTTTTCGGGAAGTCTCGCGAACTAGGTCACCTTACCTTTTCACCGAGTTCTCGTCGATCCGAGGTAGCCATCGCGTTTCGATTCACATCTTATCTTATATGCTTGCTATCTCTAGGGTTTCGTATCTTTTAGATTATATATGTTTGCTTATAGTAGATCCATCTATTCCGTCTTTTCAGCGAGTTTGTCGGTGTGTCGGGGTGACTGCAGTTCTGTGCATTGAATCCGAGGCCAAGCCTGCGGATACAGATTGAGGCCAAGCCTCTTGAGTATCAGTACACCATCTTTCAGAGGGTTCCCGACAGTTGTGAGTATGGTTCGCTGCAAGAACGCCGGGGGTGCTCCTAGTGACGGGGACGAGAGTCCTCCTCGTATGTCTGAGGTTGCGCGTGGTAAGCGCATAAAAATTATGGCCAGAAAGAAGAAGACCCTTACAGATGTAGAGATTGCTCAGGCAGTCGCAGATGCAGCTAAGCAGGCAGAGAGGGGAGGCAGGAGCAGTGGTATTCGCATTGGCGAGCGTCGCTTTCATCTTGAAGGTCGACAGCTCGGTACAGAGGCTACAGAGGCCACAGAGGGCACAGAGGGGACTGAGGATTTCTACAGAGCCTATGTTGACAGTGGCATTGCTTTTCAACCACAGAGGGTCTGTCGCATTGAGTCTCTGTTGAGGTAGTGGGTGAGCAGCTTCGTCCGCACCTGTCTTTTCTTCCGGGCTTATCTGACTTTCTTGGACGGCAGGTGCATACTGCGGCACTTGGGTCAGGGAGTTCTATGCTTCACTATGGATTGATCTGGCCCATGAGTTCATACACTTTGCATTCCGAGGCCGTGACTGCAGACTGTACAGCACCAGAGTGCGGGAGATTCTCAGACTCCTAGCTTCAGACACGAAGATTCATCAGCTTTGCTTTGGTCAGACAGCTCCACCTAGACGCCCTCATGGCGGGACTGTGCCTCCTACATATCTGATCCAACCCTGCTTCCGTGAGCCTTTTGGCGAAGGGTCTCGTCGCACACCTGCCAGCTTGACACCACTTGCCCGAGTCCTGGATGCTATTGTCAGGCGTACACTTCTTCCCAGGCTGGGCTACAGAGAGGGATTGACCAGGATGCAGTTGTGGGTTGTACACCACCTCTCACAGACACCGTTTGATATATGGGATCTTATGCTTAGTGAGATGGAGGACACCCTAGCAGAAGGCTTCAAGGGACACCGTCAGCTGCCCTATGCTCATTGGATTTACTTCATAATCAGATCTGCACTTGAGCTTCCTTCAGAGATTAGAGCTGAGATATCTGATACTACCACTGCTTTTCCAGAGTATGATATCCGTCAGCTATGGGTTTCGGTTACCAGAGAGCAGGTCCCAGTGCCAGGACAGTGAGAGAGACCTGAGGTGCCTGAGACAGCAGCTGAGCAGGACGCGACCGTTCAGGGTCTCGCTAAGGCAGAGCTTGCAGATCTAGATGCTCAGCCTGCTGATCTAGCTGAGGATGAGGCCTCTGACAGCACTGACGAGGACTACCAGCCCATCCCCAGGTACCGCTCTCCTCGGCCTCACGACCACGAGGCCGGTGGCTCTGGTTCAGCCTCCCGCTCAGACCCAGCCATGGTGGCTATCCTTGAGAGGCTGACCCAGGCACAGGAGTGATAGGAGCTTCAGCTACAGAGGCAGGCTCAGGATACAGCTGCCACTTTTGCTCAGATACAGGCTCGACGGGATGAGTTCCAGAGACAACAGCTTGAGATACAGCGTCAGCAGGTCGAGATGCAGCGTCAACAGTACGAGATGCAGCGACAGAGCGCAGCAAGCCAGCAGCAGTACTTAGAGCTTCTGTGTCACTTGGTCACAGTTGGGGTTCCTCCACCTGCATCTGCTCTGACTCCAGTCTTACAGTCTAGTGGACCTTCGAGTCAGGGACAGCCGAGCTTTCAGTTCACTTCTCCACAGCAGCAGGTCCCCCAGTCTTTTTAGTCCCCGAGCTACACGCCTATTCAGACGGGGTTCACTCCTTCAGACCAGCCTCGCCCTCACCTACTGACAGGCACACCATTTGTTGATTTCAGTGCCACATATAGCGAGCTGACTGGTCAGTCGATGCCCTCGCACACCACTCTAGCTACTTCTTCAGGGTTGTTTGCTTCAGAGGCAGCTGTTCCTCCTGTGACAGGGACGGGTACTACAGAGACTACCTTCGTCAGTTGCCTCGACCGATCCCCCAGCTGTTGGCTTACTTCAGGCTCAGGTCACAGAGACTGCTCCACTTGTTGCTACTTCGTCAGCACATGTTCCTGTTGATCAGACCTAGACCGCTTCACAGCCACGTGCTTCTTCAGAGGGTCAGCCTGACAGCTCCGAGTCCGAGGAAGACACTTCTCAGTTCGTGATCACTCCGCGCTCCTCGGCACCCGACTTGACTCCGTCTGTTCCCCCGTCAGATCCTTAGATTAGTTTTTGGTGGTTGATGCCAAAGGGAGAGAGAGAGAGTAGATTCAGGGGGAGTTTTGGTAGAGGGTTTTCATTTTTATTTGTGTGCTACTTTCATGCGTCATGTTTACATTCCAGTACTTGCATTCTTGTGACATGTGGTCGTGTGAGATACTTTGAGTCTCTATGGTTTATCTAGTCACCGTTTTAAATCTTGTCACTTGGTTGGTTATAGCTCATAAGGTTGTGCTTCCGTGCCTTTCCGTGCCTTACTCCGACTTCTTTTGAGCTATATCTTTTTTGTGTACTAACGCTTTATGTCTTATCTTATGAGTACACTCTTTTGGCTTAGGGCACATAAGCAATTCCTAACCCCTTATGCTTTTTGCTTCGTGCTTATGTGAACCAAGCATGTTCGAAAACCTCAACTCCTATCTTTTGAATCTTAGTGTTGTCATCAATCACCAAAAAGGGGGAGATTGAAAGCATCTAGACCCCGAGAGTTGGTTTCGGCAATTGATGACAACGCTTTATTACCATGACTAACGTGTGTTTTGCAGAAACTTTGGTAAGTTAGGTCATGGAGATGATAACTCCTTTGGGCACTATGGTATTCATGCCCCTTGATGGAAATCGTTTCGGTTTTCAAAGGATTGACGTCAAGATTAAGGACGGTTAGTTCCGGATGTCAAGGTGTTGAGATACATTCGGAATAGTCGTTAGGATCTTCGCTTTTTCCTTTGGCCGTATTATAAAGGGGGGCATGAGCGAGTAGCTTGACCTAGGTGAGTCTCATGTTTAGGTGTGGTGCACACTTGTCAAACTTAGCACTAGGAAGCTCTAGTATAGCTCAAAGTTCAGTTGGAACCAACTTGGTTCAAGTTGCGTCGCATTTCGGAGTGTTTAGAGGCGTTTTCCTTTGACCGGACGCGGTGCCTGGCTTGACCGGACGCGTCCGGTCAGTTCTAACCGCTAACTGTGTTTCAGCGCTGACGACCGGACGCGGCCCTTGCGAGGACCGGACGCGGTGTTCAGGCTGACATGTGTCACTTGAGGGAAACTACCTAATCGGACGCGACTGGAGTGTGATCGGCGCGTCCGATCACGTTCCAGTAAGGTACTCTGACAACCGGACGCGTCCGGTCATCACCGATCGGACGCGGTCGCGCGTCAGGTCAGAGTACAGTAAGCTCCCTGCACGATCGGACGCGTCCGGTCACCCCTGATCGGCACGTCCGGTCACTCAGCCGTTATTTCTGGTTTTGACCATTACGAGCGACCGGCGCGTCCGGTCACTTCGACCGGCGCGTCCAATCACCTCGTATTTTGCTGAGTTGGCAGGTAACGGTTGGATTTGTTTGAGGGGTGTATAAATAGATCTCTACCACCTCTTTTAGAGGTCTCTTGCTTATTTGTTCAGCTGAGAAATACCTTTGGAGTGCAAGGGAGTGCAAGAGCTTAGTGAGGATTGTGTTTTGAGAATCAAAGCTTGAGAGTCCTCCACTAGTGAATAGAGAGTAGCAAGTGTGCATCCACCTTCTCATTAGGCTTGTTGTAGTCAAGTGAGAGTTCTAGCTTGTTACTCTTGGTGATCGCCATCACCTAGACGGCTTGGTGGTGATTGGGAGTTTGGTGATCATCCGGCGGAGCTTGTGGATGACCCAACTCATCTTGTGAGCGGTTTTGGGTGATTCACCACGACGGAGTGTCGAAGAATCAGCCCGTAGAGAGCACTTGATCCTTACGCGGATCAAGGGGGAGCTACACCCTTGCGCGGGTGCTCCAACGAGGACTAGTGGAGAGTGGCGACTCTCCGATACCTCGGAAAATCATCGCTGTGTTCCTTGCCCTTGCTTTCAAGCATTTACATTCTTGCCCTTGCTTTCAAGCATTTACATTCTCGTATTTACTTTCATTGATTGATTTACTTTCCTAGAATTGCCATGCTACACTATGATTGAAAACTAGGGTGCAAAATTTTTACCGGTAGAATCTCTAGGAACACAAGTAGGCACTAGGGGTGAATTCCGGCTTGTAGGATTTAATTCTTGCAATTAATTTTTAAAAAAGCCTAATTCACCCTCTCTCTTGGGCATTTTGATCCTTTCAACCCATATCATACAAACCATGTTAAAGTTCTAACAACAAAATGATAGTACTAGCAATTCACCTCAATCAAACATAGCAAAACGACGATGATTTACTAAAAATAAAACATAGTACTTTCGCTTCCTATTATATACGCAGAAAACACATTCTTTTGCCGCCCAGTCAATGTCAACTTAACAACAGAAACGCCCAGAAATTAGTAGCGAACTGGAAGTCGGCAAAAGGCACAGCAGGCTTTCGGTACGAAGGCGGGGACATCCCTTTCTTCCAGACCAAAAGGCCACCCAACCTCAGCACAAGTCCACATCACATCTACCAAACATGAACAAGTCCGCATCACCGCACTATACATGAACAAACATAGAGCAATCCAGCAGATACACACACAGCTGCACTTACGGGTGCTGATTAAATTGTCGGTGTAGTGTTGCGATCGAACAGAAGTACAGTGAGGAAACAACAAAATATGCAAACCAGACATGAATGAAGAAAGTAAAAGAAATATTTTTAGATGCCATCATCTGGTATTGCTTTCCGCATGATTTTGCAGGCAATACCTCGACGAGGTCAGCTGGTTTGTTCATGTTTGTTTCTTAGATCAATCATTACCGATGTTTGCAGAACATGACACAAAGAGAATCCATAAGTGGTGAGGTGGTGATGACTTCCTTTGATGTTGGCAGAGAAATTCCTCGGTTTCGATAAGCAAGAGGCGACTCGTGTCCATGAGCCCATGACAAACTTTGCTTCATGTTATAATTGAAGATAACGCTTTCAAGCATCACCGAAGATAAGATAAGATTCGGAAGTGTCATTATCTCATAAATATGAGTTAAAAATAACAAAAAGAAAAAAGATACAAAGATATCCGTTTCAGGTTAAAATATATCCTTTAATTTCATTTTTATTTTCAATTTGGTTATTTCCATGGGTACTTTTTTTACTTTATTAGAAAGAAAAGTTTCTTTTCTGAAGGATTACCCCTGTCTTTGTTTATGCTTTGGATTGGAACAAATGACTCTAATTCGCCGACGCCTGTGAATCAGTCAACATTTTGTACAAATTTAATGAACGGAAGCTCTTATTTTCTTTTTTTTTTGCGAAAAATGAACATAAGCTCTTATTTTCTTATATAGGTATTCATTTCTTAAACTATGAATCTATTCTTTTGGAAAAAAAATAAGTCTCTTCACTTAAACTTTGAAACTTGGAAGTTATTATCCTAGAAAAACCTAATCCTTTGAATCCAACAGAAGTATATGTTTAAATAAAAGAAGCCCGAAGTTGTCCATTGCCTTTATTATTTTGTCTAGCTGTAGATTTGAGGCAATGACAAGCAACCTTTCCGTACTCGGATTACTTGTGTACCAAAATTTGAATGAGGCAGATTGCAATTGTTAGCGACCATCCAAGATAACAGGTAACTGTTATCTGCTGATGAAAGGCCAGAACCTGTTATTTGACCATACCTGGGAATTTCGTCAGAACACATATTCCTTTTTCTTTTCAGATTCTTTCATGTTGATCTAAAAAAGGTATTGTTTGTTAACTTGAGCGTCTGATATCCACATATCACTTCTCTGGCATAGTACCTTATACGAAATTGATCAATCAGTAAATGGATCTGCTCAGCAGCATCTTCTACCTTAAAAATTTAAAACATAACTATCTGAATTTTTCAGATTATCAAAGCTGACAAAAGTCTTCCAATGTCTCTTGATCGAGAAGAGGGTAATTTATTTATGGGTTTTTTCTCCTCTCCCACCTGGAATACTTATTAATTTGCCAAATGTTTTTTTTGGTAGAAATTGCTGAATGATGCTATTATGACCCATTGTTTGATGGCGACTGGGGCTGCCTTGTCGGGGGTAATTACTCCCGTTTCTCTTCCACACGAGAAGCATGCGGTTCTTCTGCCATTCTCTTGCACTCGAGAAGCATGAGGCTTTTCTTATCTTAAGAAAATAGAAAACAATTCCAAGGGATTGGGCCGCAACCCGTAAATGAGCAGCCTCGGGAAAAGGAACAATGCCAATCCCTGGGCCATGGGCTCACGGACTGACCATTCGTTTTTTTATCCTTGAAGGCAAGCGCAACGGATTGGGCCGCAAGTGATGTGGGATTAGATTGAAATGCCATGCAATACAGAGAGGGGAAAAAAGTGGCACCAACCGCAAGAAATGTTTATGATCCCTCATTAAACTGTCAGCACAATGTTTCAATATGACAAACAAAAGCAAATAATAAGCAACTGTTTCCTAGCACACCACGCACAAGGGGCACGAAGCCATGAACAAAAGAGCTGTTTGTTTCTTCCTCTGTTTTCTTCACTCATCATTTCAAGGCTCAAGGGTATCTCCACACCATAAGTCTTCGTAATATATGTTAACTCTATTGTCTTATTTGGTCAGCAGGGTTACTCTGCTCACAATGAGCATACCAATCATTACCATTCCTAGTGTTTCTGGGCACAGCTATAATCTCAAGTGGTGAGGTGGCAATACCTTTTCCTCGCTTTGCTGGTGGAAAATAAATTCTTATCCCTTAGTTGAATGTCAGGTGACCGGTGTTCCAAGCTAGCAATACACCACGCAGGCTATCACTGAAGACGATCTAACCTGTTAATTGTGAAGTAAATGTCATCAAATTTAAATATATTAACAGAGACGGCATTCTTCTAATTTGAAAGAACATATTTTCATCTTCATATGGTAGGTAGGAAAGAGTAAATCAGTAGCAATCTACTATATGAACATGAAACTGAAACAACTCCATGAAAAATAGCATGACCAAAGACTGACAAAGAATTAATAAAATGTTGAGACAAGCTACATACAAATATTGAACCAAATACTAAATTACCAATGTATACATAGATAAACTAGAAAAAGTATAGGTGGAATCCATAACAAACTAACACTTCTGATTAAAGAAATTTCTTTTATAAATTGGACAAGACCATAGAGATTTCTGCAAAGACAAATTGATACAAATGAGAAGATGTATACATTGTCATTAAATGGTTTCGCACACAAGATAATATAAAGTTTATTTTAGTAACTATCTGCTCATATGTTATTAAAACACAAAGCAAACAACTACGAACCACTACATGAATTATTTAGTACTAGAATCTCACTGAACCAGACTAGCAAAGTCAGAGATCATACAAAATATACCTGTAATAGCTGACAAAAGTACAGAGACTGAAGTTAAGATTGCGATGAAGGGTCCAATATATGCCCCATGAAGATTACTGAGCCAGACACCTCCTCCTTAATGACAAAGAAGAAAGGGTGGTCAGCAACAAAGTGCTCTCCTGGTGAGGGCTTGCCTATGCCCATTGTCACAGAAGTTTCTTTGATCCCTTTATCATTAACCTCCAAAATTGCTTTATGAAGTATGTTAGATATATACAATGGACTTCTGGATTCGTCTTCCTTGACCATATCAGTGAAATCTGCATCACGGAGGAAGGGTAATTCAAGGCCCATTTCTTTGAGAAACTCCTTCATATCGACCTGGAACAATATTGTGAACTTGGGAACCCTGATATCCACATGTCGCTTCTCAGTTGGCAAATGCTGTTCTAAGAATGATGGTGTTATGGACGCTGTTGGGATCGAGAGGAGAGAGTCGAGGGAAGCGGCGGCGACGGGCGCGCTACAGTACCCGCGGTGCTACAGTGCCCGCGGGTACTGTTCATGTGGCAGAGAGAGAGGCAGAGGAAGGACCGGTGGCTAGGGCTGTGAGATGCGCTGGGAACGCCGGCCGCGGGGCTTCGCCCACGGCCGGCAAGAGAGAAGGTTTTTCCTTCTAATCTCTTGCTTCCTTAGATTGATACATCTGCTCTCCTTATATAGAGAGGATTTCTTGACTTACAAGCAAGGCTTACTTGACCCCTAAGCAAGCGACTAATTAACCCTAACGGGCTAAGGCCCAATAGGCCCTTGACTCTTCTAACACTACACCCCACCTGGACAACGGCCACCAGCAACCGCGACGACCTACTGCTGTCTTCAGGCGCGAGCATGGTGTTTTTCCCGCGCGCAACGACCTCCAACTCTGCGGCCTCCTTGTCACCGGCGGGGACGCACTACCTAGCGCCACCGCATTCCACCGCCGGCCACCACGAGGACGTCTCCGCTGGTCGCTATCGCAACTAATTCCAGGTGGCTGTACCCATGCACCCCTCTCGTTCCGGTGGGCTCCATGGGATCCAGGTGGCTACACACGTGCAGGTCCATCACACGGAGGGTGTCCGCCGTATATTCAGGAGTCAAAAATAAAGAGTCGTAGTCTATTTCAGGTCAATAAAATAAGCCGAGATATAAAAGGCTTGTTTTTAGGTGTTATATTTGTGTCTAGCGGAGTCATCGTTAGTGTCATCGTTAAGTTGCAGCTCGAGGACGAGCTGCATGTCCAGGTGGGGTGTAGTGTTAGAAGAGTCAAGGGCCTATTGGGCCTTAGCCCGTTAGGGTTAATTAGTCGCTTGCTTAGGGGTCAAGTAAGCCTTGCTTGTAAGTCAAGAAATCCTCTCTATATAAGGAGAGCAGATGTATCAATCTAAGGAAGCAAGAGATTAGAAGGAAAAACCTTCTCTCTTGCCGGCCGTGGGCGAAGCCCCACGGCCGGCGTTCCCAGCGCATCTCACAGCCCTAGCCGCCGGTCCTCTGCCTCCCTCTCTCACGTGAACAGTACCCGCAGGTACTGTAGCACCGCGGGTACTGTAGCACGTCCGTCGCCGCCGCTTCCCTCGACTCTCTCCTCTCGATCCCAACAGCCCACATAACAGATGGTTCCGCAAAAATTTTCTTAGTTAATTCAAACAAGCCATCATGAGCATCAGGTAGGAAGATGTACATGGAGAACTTCCGTTCATTCTTTCCTTGCTGATAAGGAAGCTTAATCACTTTAAATCCATCATGAACTGCAAAAGGTCGAGTTCTATCATATTCTACAAATGGGATGTCAACACAAGTTCCATCCAGACAGCAGAACTTTTGCACTGCAGTACTCCTAATATCAGCCCGATCAAGCCATCTTCCCCTAAAATACAGTGCACTGCCAATAACAAGTCCTGTATTCTGGTCAATTAATCCATCCGGAAGGAGCGAGGTAACAGTACCTTTTGTGGATTCTTTGACCCACATGTTAATTTGCTTAGCAGTATCTTCGGGCTTTAAAAATCAATAGAACAGAAATCGTGTGAATTTCAGAGTTCAGAATTTCAAAAGAAAAATCATAGAAACAACAATATACATCACATGGTTGCAGATTGCTACTAAAAAAAATAGAACAGTTCAAGTGGCATTTCTTTACAGATACACCATAGTATTATTTTTTACAGCAATAAAGGTAGATAGTGGGCATATTTGTCACCACAAGCTCTGCAATGCACATTACCATTTCTATCAGATCAAATAGATGAACAGAGAAGGGTGCACAGGCAGAGATCAGCAGAAAAAACAACATTAGACCAATTCAGACTACTCGGGTCAGTCCAGTCAAATACCATCTATAAAATAAACTTAGCGAGGAACTGCAATAACATCAAACAACAAATTAAGATGTTCTGCTACAGAGACCCCTGGAACAAGCATATCATCGAGCACCTAATAAGCATGTCGTACAAGCGGGAATGACACAACATGCCACACCTTGTTAATGAAGTCAGCCGTCCTCGCTGTGGAGCTGTACACACTACGGACGGCCTCCACGAACCCCGGCGACAGGCTCGTCGAGGTGTCGGCCCATATTCCCCCCGTGAAGGCCAGCCGCGGCCCGCCGGACGTGGACCTGTCCTTGAGCACGCGCTTGACCACGCGCGACGCCACATTGGCCGCGTCCGCCGCGGCGCCCCTGCCCCCGCCGCCGCCGCCCAGCACCTGGAGGACCTGCCGCCGTGTGTCGCCGCGCGCGCCGGCGGCGGCCAGGGCGAGCGAGGCGTGGACCGCGACGGGGGCCACGGCCGCGTTCCCGGTCGCCGAGGCGGCGAGGACGCGTCCCGCGAGCGGCAGGTAGAAGGCGCGCTGCGCGGCCGCGAGCGCCTCACCCCACGGCCGCGTCGGCATAATCGGCGGCGGCGCATTACGAGCGTCTTTGGGAGAGTGCGCTGCCGCGGTGGACGTGGAGGAGAAGGCACGGGGCCTGGTGCCTATGGGAAAGGGGAAGAGATGGGCGGCTCCCGGTCGCCGCGGATGGAGAGCTCGCCGGAGGGAGGAGGCCTGCATTTTTCCTAGGCTGTGATCACTTCACATCCTAAACCAAAATATTGGCCCTGTTCTGCTGGTCATGTTTCGGCTTGTTTAAACTTATTTCAGCTTATTCTCTCTCATAGAATACTATTAAATCAGCCGAAACCAGCCGACTTATCTACCAACCGAACCAGCCCATTTCCTCTTCCACCCATCACATCAAATCTTTAGACGCATGTATGGAGTATTAAATATAGGTAAAAAAGATAACTAATTGCATAGTTTGTCTGTAAATGTCGAGACGAATCTTTTGAGCCTAGTTAGTCTATGATTGGACAAATTTTGCCAAGTAACAACGAAAGATGCTACAGTAACTTTTCATCCACTTTTCGCGAAGCGAACACACCCTAGTGAAATGTTGTTGCCTATGGTTCTTGAGGTTTTTGCTGCGTTATAAGGTGAGAACCGGGCTTAATGGAAATTGGGCCCTATTGGGCCTATGTGAGATGTTTTCAAAAGAATTGCAATTATTTTTTCTGAGGCAGTAGCGCCCGGACGTCCGTCGCAAGCAGCGCCTAGTCCCAGCCAACCGATAAGGGAGAGCATACTCCATAGCCAACTACAGAAAGGGAGAGCATACTCTGTAGCCAACTACAGAATAAGCTATTCTATAGCCACCTCTATTTACAATAAATTTTATACTAATTTACGATAAAGTGAATACATATTTACTATAGTTGTGTGGATATTTATAGTAACCTTATAGTAAATCACTTAGCAAGGAGTTACTATCACTTAAAGAAATGTGGCTTTACATGACAGATTCAAGGTGACGTTATATGAAATCGTCATCGTCTAACCCGAAGCCCACTGTAAGCCTGCTATGGGCCAAACCCTAGTTTGTCTTTCCACCATGGTGCATAACCAGCCGCCGCCTCCCTCTCTACTTTTCCTATTATCCCTGATATTCCACACCCCTCGCTCGATTAGGAGCACCGTCGCTTCAGCCCTACCCTCTTAAGCCGCTGCCCTCTCTCGGTCTACCCATGCCTTCGTCGATCTGATTCGCGATGGGTGGCTGCCCTTCTTCTCCCCTAGTAGGATCCACGCCATAGTGGCCAGTTCCACGACATGGTGGTGCGGCGGCATCAAGCAGGCACAGTGCACGGGTAGGTTCGTCTACTCTGACACCAGGCAACCAGCCCTCCTCGATCCCTCTCCCCCAACCCTTGAGCCCCAGCGCCTGGCCTTAGATCTAGCAGTAGCGATGATGGGGGTGGCCTGTGCTAGATCTAAATAAGGTTCGTTGTTTCCCCCTCTCTTATGTGTCAATTGGATTGGTGCATGGTTTCTGGTATATTAAGTTTGGTGCCACTATTCTGTGATCTATTATGTTTGGTTTCTGCAACGATGCAGATTTCCCTCAGACTACAGAGTATAAGATTCTCAAACTGTTGGAGCATGGTGATGTCGCTTCCCCTCATCTAACATAAAAGGCCCGTAACCTAATTTGATTCCATTCTGTGCTTGACTCTCTGATTCGCCCTTTGTTTAATTTAGTTCGATTTCAGATTTGACACATCCAAATTTTTGGTTTGTAATTACTATTACATCTGCGAATTGACGATGTATTTGAGTACTGTACTTCAACAGTAGTTTATCATAATATTTGTAAAAGAGGAAAGTGAGGGATGGTACATCCGACCTTGTGCTGTTATGTAACTGATGTGTAACTATTAAGTTGAACATAAAGCAAGGTTACAGAAGAGGGGTTAACCTTATTTAGCACTAGGCTGAGTTATATTCCCAGTGATATAGACATATATGTCTGAAATAGTCGTTATCATTGAACTTAGAACTGGGATACGTTCATGGCATATGGAATTGTATAGGTCATTCTTTTCTCTTGTATTATATAATTGCGGCTCACTAGCTTCTTATAATGTTGGTATTGTCAAGGACAGCTTGTTCAAGCTTGAACCAGAAGGTGTTTCAAACTTCAGTTTGTGGTATCTTGCTTGCACAGACTGATCTCATAGAAGGTGCACCATTAGATGTTTAATTTTCACCATTGGCGTGCCTTGCTGGAATTGCTGATTCAACCTAGTTGCTTTTATGTCAGCATTGCCTTCTAACTTGTATGTTTGTGGTATCATGCTTGTATGGTTGTTCTTTCTCTGTCCTTGTTGTACATTGCCTTATTGGACTGTGTTTGAACTGTGCTGGATGTATGATACTTGGGTAACATTCTTAGATACAGTGAAGCTGTAGTTGTTCATACTGGGATATGTTCATGGCATAGGATGTTGTAGGATTAAAATTCTGCTTTTGCCTTCTAACTTGTTATGTTATTTGTCTCTATCTGTACAGCAGTGACAGCCATCAGGCATGCCTTCCCTGGTTTTCAGATAGCAGTAGCAACACTTCGACAAGGTAAGTTAGCAATAATTGTTTGAGGCTTGATTATCTATCTTGAGGTGAACTCTGATTAGCATTGTTATCTGTCCTTATTGTACATGTTAGCCTTGTACCTTGCCTATGGTTTAATTTGCCTACATATGAGTAATATTGCATATGTGTCATTTGCAGGAAGACAAGTACAGAGACCAAGAACCTGATGCAATGGATTTTTTGAATGAGTGCCACTATACAGCAAAAAAGATTCAAGCCTATGCATTGGCTTTTCCAGAATGCTATTGTAATAGATGTGAAGGTTGAAGAGGACCTATTTTTGAGTTTCCCTAAGTTTTATGGTGATCAGTACATGTTGTGTTAATGTACTGGAATTTCTTTTTTGATAAAGATTAATGTACTAGAAATTGAGTTAACCAAATTGTTGAGCCTTATGTGATTTTCATTATATAATCTATTGTGGTCAATTTTGGTGAACACATGTCACTTACATGTCAACTCAAATCTGTGACGGAGAAACATATTACATGGTAGATGGCTATGACGGTCAATTTTTGTCACACACTATCGGGCTCAGTCTGGGTTGAATGGATTTCCATGGATTCTATGACGAACCTAAATGTCAATCTATGATGGCTCAATTCGGTTCAGCGAATGTATGATGCGAGATACATGACGGTTTTTTTCTTTCGTCATGGTAAGTTAACCATGATGCGTTTTTGACTGTCTGTGACCAAAGTAAACCGTCATGTAAAGCCTTGATTCTTGTAGTGTATAAACTCATAAATTAGCATAGTAATTATCATAACTCAAAGTGGCTACATAATATGTTATTATATAACCAGCTACAGGACAGTAGTTCCCAATAATGCAATATGCAAGAGTAAATATAATAAAATGTATACATACCTTAAATACAATGAGGTACATGAGTTGATGGGGAAAATAGACGAGCAGCATGCTACGTGCACTATCCCCGATGATGATGCGGAGGTGGGCGGTTGGTGATTGGGGCCGCACCTGGGGCTGCAGCTTGTACCGCAAGGCTACCGCAGGTGCCAGCTGCTCGGGAAGAAAGAGAGGCAGTGGCACGACCAAGAAGACGATGACGAAGACCAAGGTGTTGTGACACAGGAGCCACGTGTCCGGCATCACCGCTGAGTAGCGGAACCAAACTGCTTTTGCCCACGTCATGGTGCGCCCCAGCACCACTGCCGCCTCCTGCATCGTGCCGTATGGGATCATCTCCGGCCTGTGGGCTCCTTGTGGTGTGGGTCTGTGTGGGGGGACCGAACTAGATCTCCTTCCAACCTCGCTCTTGTCCTGGAATATAGATGGAGCGTCGAGTCCATGTATTTCTAGCCGGTGGTGGTGCTGGCGGTGCAGTATCTTAGTTGTGAAGGCAAATTCGCACCAAATAGCAACATGCTTGTGAAGAGGTCACATCTATATCTATATCTATATCTATAGCTATATCTATATCTATACCTACTCCCTCCCATCCCAAATATAAGTCATTCTATTTTTCTTGAAGAGTCAGAGCATCTCAAGTTTGACCAAATTTATATAATAAAATAATAATATTTATGATACCAAATAATTAAGTTTCATTAGATTCTTCATTAATTATATTTTCGTAATATACCTATTTGGTGTCATGAATCTTTGTAATTCTGTCTATAATTTTGGTCAAACTTGAGAAGCTTTGACTCTCTAAGAAAGTTGGAACAACTTATAATTTGGGATAGGAGTATATCTATATCTATATCTATAACTATATATCTTATAATAATCCTAAACCCCACAAGAGTTCAATCTCAACATGCAAGTTATCCACCTCACTAGTCCGCTATAAAGATGCATTTATAGCCAACTAGCATTTGTAATTCTGATTTTCATGCCAGCAAGACAAATCATCCACTAGCATGCATTTAGTTCTTCACACCAGCGTGCTGCGTCATCCACTAACATTAATATATAATTATTTATCCCTTTGTATAAGTAATTTTATATCATATCAATAGCAATTTCCGTGGCAACACGCGGGGTATGCTTCTAGTTCTCTAAAAAGAAAATGGCCATAGCGGATACTGCAGCATATTTTTATAGCGCGTGGATGGTACGGTGTGGTAATTTTTTTGAACAATCAGTGGGGAAATTCTCCACCTATTCTTTTTCTTTTTATTATAATTGATAACAGAAAAAATTACAGGTGCACGAGAAGTCCAAAAAGGAGCTTGCAAAGCTCAAAGGGAAAAAACAGAAAGAACTAGTGGAGATTCTCCTTCCAAATTAAAGTCTTAGGGGGCCTTCTATGCTCTGGTTGGCCTTGATTTAAACCAATCCAATTTCATCGTTGAAAAGTAATTTCCAACCCAAAAGAGTGCAGGGTTTGTTGTGGTTGTGGCCTACATACCAGGATGCACATTATTACTAGTATATCACAACAAGCAATTTATATGCTTTCAAAATCTCAAAAAATTGGGCACCACAGAGCAATAGCTCTTATTTTTATAGCTATATAGCTATGTATATACTCCTCCTTCCTAAATAAATCAATTCCTAGTCAAACTATTCAAGTTTGTCCGAAGTTATAGAAAAGAGTGCCAAGATTTATGACACCAAACTAGTATCATTTAGATGCACTATAAACTATACTTTCATAATATGCTCATTTGGTGTCACAAATATTTATACTTGTTTCTATATAAATTCGGTACAACATAAAACAGTCAGACTTCATACACTTGATTTATTCAGGGACACAGGATGTACCTACCTACTCTTCACGGTCCAAACTTTATTTCACTTTGGCTTCATCCTTAGTCAAACTTTTCTAGCTTTAACCGAGATTCATTATAGAAAAAATCACTACATACAATCTACAACATCAAATTAGTTTCTTAGAATATGTCCATAGAAGATATTTGAAAGTATATTTATTTTAACACGTTAATATACTTTTTCTAGAAATTTTGATAAAATAGAGAAGTTTGAATTGAGAAAAAAGTGAAGCATAATTTGGAAGTATAGATTCTATTTGTGTCGCTGAATCTCTCTATGTAGTAGTATATTTATGTAGTAGGTATTTTCGTTTCCGGAATCATGCTGTGGCAGGTTACACGATCCTCTCCAGCTGGAGATGCTGATAAAGTCATATCCTTAGCCGGCTATGGGAGCAGCCCACAAAGTTAACCTACCGTTTTCTCCGTCCCAAACTATAGTTTACTTCAAATTTATCCTAATTCAAACTTTTCTAGCTTTAACCATGTTTTCTATAAAATATATTAATATCTACAAAGTTCAAGTAAACACACAACGAAAATAGATTCAACAAGCATTTAGTGAAACTAATTTAGTAATGTAAATATTGATGCATTTTACCTTGCAACAGTTGAAATGATGGTGACTACCCCCTCCCACCCTAGCCTGCCGGAAGTCACCCCGATGCCAGCAGCCACAGCCACAACCATCTCCGCTGTCAACAGTGACTCCAGCTCCACCTCCTCCCCTTTCCCCCACCCCACACAACCCCTTTCTACCCTGGTTGAGGCTCTTGTTACAACTGCAAAGGAGTTGATCTCATCTGGAAACATCTGGGAACTCTCCCACGATGGAACCGTCGACGCTCCTCTCTCTCCCACTATCGTTCGAACCGTCAGCGCCATGGACGGTTGCCTGCGTGCAGTCTCCATGACGTCTGTATGACATGCATATATATGTACACCACAGATCAATGAAGATTGCTGGTTTATTTGCAATACACCGTATTCCATTTACATTTCAGTTTTCACACGTTATCAGCACTTGATGCTCACGATCTGCGCTCTCGAGAGGGAGTTCAGACGAAGGCCGGCGATTTTGAGTTCGAGGAGAAGAAGCCGATCCGAAGATTGTACGGGAGTCGATCTGATGGATGAGAAAATGTGCCTAGTGGACAGTGGTACCACTAACTCTATACTTAGGGAGATAAAATATTTCCAAACTCTCACAAAGAATAAAGGAAATGTTTTAACAATCGCTGGGCGCGATGCTGTAATAGTTGGCACCGGTCGGGCCACTATTATGCTCCCTATGGGTACATCGCTAACAATTGAGGATGCACTATTGTATCCCGATTCAACGCGTACCCTATTGAATTATAGAGATATCCGTAAGAATGGGTTGCATGTTGAAACCCATGCGGACAACAATGAGGAGTTTCTTCTCATTACAAAAGATCACGGATATGGCAAAGAGACACTTGAAAAAGTTCCCTCACTCCCGTCTGGATTATACTACACATACATTAAACCCGTACCACATGTTGCTTACAAAGTAATTTTTCAGAATGTTAACGCATTCCCAACTTGCCATGAACGCCTTGGCCATCCTGGCATCGGGATGATGAGGAAAATTATAAGCAATTCTGTTGGTCATACTTTAAGCGATGCAAAATTTCTCCAATCCTCAGATTTTGTGTGCACTGCATGTGCCACAGGGAAATTAATTTTGAGGCCCTCTTACCTCAAAATTCATGCCGAACCTCTAAAGTTCCTTGAACGCATTTAAGGAGACATATGTGGTCCCATTCAACCATCGTCTGGGCCATTCAGGTATTTCATGGTTCTCATAGACGCATCTACACTATGGTCTAATGTGAGTCTCCTCTCCACGAGAAACCATGCATTTGCTAAGATTGTTGCTCAAGTTATTAAACTTAAGGCACAAAATCCTGAACATCACATCCGATCCATCCGAATGGACAATGCTGCTGATTTTTCCTCACGTGCCTTCAATGATTATTGCATGGCTTTAGGAATTGAAGTTCAGCACTCGGTCCCATATGTTCATACTCAAAATGGGTCGGCAGAATCTCTCATTAAGAGAGTGAAACTTATTGCAAGACCATTACTACAGAATTGTAATCTACCAACATCTTGTTGGGGTCATGCAGTCTTACACGCCGCAGACTTGATCCAATTGCATCCGACTGCATACCATTCAACCTCCCCGTTGCAACTTGTACGTGGAAATACACCAAATATTTCCCATCTGCGGAAGTTCGGTTGCGCTGTATACGTACCGATCTCACCACCGCAGCATACATCTATGGGCCCACACAGGAAATTGGGGATCTACGTGGGATATCAATCTCCGTCGATCATTAAATACCTAGAACCCCTTACAGGGGATGTATTTACTGCCCGATACGCTGATTGTATCTTCAATGAAGATCATTTCCCGGCATTAGGGGGAGGAATTGAAAACCACAAACAATGCCAGGAAATCAATTGGGATGCCACAGACATATCCAATTCAGATCCACATACATCTGAAACTGAACTTCAAGTTCAGAAGATCATCAATTTGCAACACATTGCAAATAACATGCCAGATGCATTTGTTGATTACAAGGGTGTTACAAAATCCTACAATCCTGCGAGAAATGTGCCGGAAAGAGTAGAGGTACCAAACAAAACTACTCAGCTCCCAAGTAAGAGGGGGAGAAGTAAGGCTATTTCCACGGATGCAACTTCTAGCAAGCAAAGGAAAGGGAAGAACAAGTCTCCCAACACAGCAAATGCAACTCAACCTCATGTTGAGAAACACCCTGTGGAGGTTCAATCTTCACATCCCACATCAACAGTGCACTCAATTACTGATGTTGGGACATCGGAACGCCCGGATGCAATCATATTGGGAAATAATGATGCATCACAAAGGGTGCATGAAATTTCCATCAACTACATTGAATCTGGAGAATCATATGACAGAAAGTCTACAATTGTCGACATCTATTTCGCTGAGTCAATTGCAGAAATCATCCAAAATGATCCAGATCCTAAGACCATGGCAGAGTGCAAAAAGCGCTCGGACTGGAATCAATGGAAAGATGCAATTCAAGCGGAATTAGCCTCACTCTCCAAAAGAAAGGTATTCACTCATGCAATACCTACACCTCGTGGAATCTTCCCTGTGGGATTCAAATGGGTTTTCGTCCTGAAATGGAATGAGAACAACGAGGTTGTGAGACATAAGGCGAGGCTTGTAGCACAAGGGTTCACACAGAGACCCGACATTGATTTCAATGAAACATATTCTCTAGTTATGAGTGGAATAATATTCCGATATCTTATTTCTGTGGCTGTTCAAAGTCGTCTATCGATGCAGTTGATGGACGTAGTGACTGTATATCTTTATGGGTCACTTGATTCGGATATATATATGAAGGTTCCCAATGGAATCTCTATACCGGATCAGAACGCAAATTGCAACATGTACTGTGTAAAGCTTCAAAAGTCACTCTATGGCTTAAAGCAGTCGGGAAGAATGTGGTATAGCCAACTTAGTGAGTTCCTTCTGCAGAAGGGATACACTAACAATGATGATTGTCCATGTGTCTTCATTAAAAAGTCCCAAACAGGATTCTGCATAATATCAGTGTATGTTGATGATTTAAATATCATTGGCAACCCACAAGATATTGATGAAGCACGCAATTATCTAAAGACAGAGTTTGAAATGAAGGATTTGGGTCAAACCAAATTTTGCTTAGGTTTACAACTTGAGCACCTTCCCACTGGAATTTTAGTGCATCAATCTGCCTATATCCAGAAAGTATTGGAGAAATTCAATATGAATAAATCATATCCCTCCTAAACTCCTATGGTTGTTCGGTCTTTAGAGCTCAAGACTAATCAATTCAGACCACAGGATGAAGGAGAAGAGATTCTGGGACCTCATTATCCATATCTCAGTGCCATTGGAGCGCTCATGTATCTTGCAAATTGCACCAGGCCTGATATTGCATTTGCAGTGAACTTGCTAGCTCGACATAGCGCTGCTCCTACCAAACGTCATTGGACGGGAGTAAAACATATCCTCAGATATGTGAATGGCACAAGAGATCTTGGATTATTTTTCCAAAGGAACCCAGACTCCAATATGATTGGATACACTGATACCGGCTATTTATCTGATCCCCATAATGGCCGATCCCAGACAGGCTTTGTGTTCCTACACGGAGGGACAACCATTTCATGGAAGTCTTCAAAACAGACCCTTGTGTCTACCTCCACTAATCACTCTGAAATAATTGCACTATATGAGGCCTCACGTGAATGTGTTTGGCTTCACAGAGTAATTAACCACATACAACAATCATGTGGTATTGGTGGCATTGATTCACCAACTGTTATCTATGAAGATAACTCTACTTGTGTTACACAGATGGAGACAGGTTACATCAAAAGCAACATAACCAAGCATATTTCTCCCAAGTTGTTTTATCCCCATGAGTTGAAACAAATGGGTGAAATAGACATCTTGCAAACCAAATTATGTGATAACCTTGCTGATTTATTCACTAAGTCCTTACCACCATCCTCGTTCCAGAAATGTGTTCAAGGAATTGGTATGAGACGACTTCGAGATTTGCAAGGTTCAGGGGGAGAAATCACCTAGATGTTGCTCTGTCTAAACCATCATATTACACTCTTTTCTTCGTATGAGTTTTACTCTCAAGGTTTCTCATATGAAGTTTTTAATGAGGCAATATTAGCATAAGCATATGTCGTATTTCCTGTTTTCCCCATCGGGGTTTTTAAGGAGATATCAATGACATATATTGTTCTCTAAATTATCTATGAGTTTTCTCCTGCAAAGGTTTTCTCATATGAGTTTACAATGAGGCAATACATTATATGCTGTGTCACTTTCTCCTTATTTTCCCACTGGGTTTGAAGGAGTTTTTAACAGCATATCTATCAAGTATTTCTCCTCGTTTTTATCATACATGACTTTTTGGAGGATTAATACTATTCATTGATCTCAAGATGGATTCGATCAAAGGGGAGTGTTACAACTACAAAGGAGTTGATCTCATCTGGAAACATCTGGGAACGCTCCCACGATGGAACCATCGACGCTCCTCTCTCTCCCACTATCGTTCGAATCGTCGGCGCCATGGACGGTTGCCTGCGTGCAGTCTCCATGACGTCCGTACGACATGTATATATATGTACACCACAAATCAATGAGGATTGCTGGTTCATTTGAAATACACCGTATTCCATTTACATTTCAGTTTTCACAGCTCTGAAGGCAAATCCAAGCTCATGTGATGGGAGGATGCACTATTACAGATTTCCTAATAACATATGGGTCTTGAATCATCATAGACAGACATGTTGCACGCCTGTGCTTAAGAGTCTGATATATATTTCCGCGTCTCTGATGTGAGTCATCAGAGACACATTTTGACTACATGCGTATCTGATGTGGCTCATCAGAGACACATTTTTATTATCCCCATCTCTGATTAGAAATTACACGTTTTTGACTATCACCATAGATGCACTTGTGAAGATCATTTCTATAACAGTGATAGTATTAGCTTTCATCCCAGGAGTAGTGGGTGTCAATTGTCACAGTGATGAGTTGGAACTTGGAAGTGGTAGCACTACCAATTAAGCAACTGGTTGGCAAAACAGGGAGTGCTAGGGGATGTGGAACAGACACACTAGTACACAAATGATTTTTTTGCTAACGGCCCAAAACAATCTTCAGGGTCGGTTTAAAAAACCATTACTATGCCATCAATTGTAAATGAAGTGATTTTCAGGGGTAGTTTTAAAACTGATGCTAGAAATTGATTTTAGGGATGGTTCTGTTAAGAAAGCCACCCTTCAAATTTGATTTCCAAGGTCGGTTGACTTAAGTCAACCATCCCTAAAATAATTTTCAGAATTTTTAAAAGTAATTTAGAACTCTATTTAACATGAATGAATCATTATTTTTATGTGCTCGGGAGCCCAAAGGACTGATCATAGCTCACAAATTTTTGTGCAACCTACCACCTCTCACCTCGCACATTCTATCTCCATCCACTGCACCACAAAGTCACTTGTCACTAATCATATGATCTTATCTATTTGTACTAAAATGTATGAATCTTATAATTAATATTTTCACTCGTAAACAATTTTAAATGAGAAAATTTTCAACTACAAAGTTTAAGGTCTCATTGAGCACTACAACCTTGATATAGGATAATTCTGCATTCAAGGACATTTGAAAAATTCAAAATTTTAAAAAGTTGAAATCTGAAAACTTAATATATATATCTTGGCTCCTAAATGATCATGGATAAAATTTTCATCAACTACAAAGTTTTAGATCTTGTTGATCTCTATAATTTTGATATAAATTTTGTCTTCATCCGACTTCATTTGAAAAAGTTATGAATCTATTTGTGCTCCAGCTATTTTTAAGGACGGTTGACTTAGTCAACTACCTTTGAAAATCGATTTCTAGGGGCGATTGACATAACCAACCATCCCTAAAAATAGATATATTTTTAGTGACGGTTTACTTAATAAAACCACCTCTAAAAATGTATTTCTAGGGGCGGAATATAAGCTATAGTACTCCCTGGGATAGTTACAAATGGTTTGCTAAGTAAACCGTCCTTGAAAGAAATAAGAGGCATCCGTAAAAATCATTTCCGAACTAGTGGCAGTAGTTTGATGGTTTTGTAGTAGTGTATCCAATTTTTTATTTTAGTTTGTTCTCAGTGTGCGGTCTGTGATCTTGACGAATTGGTAACAAATAGTATCTTCTCAGAGGTCAACAGAGGTTGAAACATCAAGCTAACAGATACAGCCAAGTGATGGAATTCAATCTCGGTGATTATACTGGGTTCAAAAGAAGCTACAGCCCTTTGCTCAACTCTCTGTAGCTTATATAATGCTATAGCAGAAGTTCAGCCACCAATAATTTATAGTTTGGATCTTACTTGGTGTTGGTGCTACAGAAACTTGGTCCGGTGCCCATAATGATTCCAGCCATGTACTCTCATTGACTCATGTATTCCAGCTCAAATGATCTCTTTCTACTCGTCCATTCTCTACCCAGATCAGTAACTGCTCATATTATATACATATTTTTTTCTTCGTGGAAACATATCTGCAGAGTACTTATCTGGAAATGAAAAATGACACAAGACCAATGTGTAATAAAGATTGCTTTGCAACTTTTTTCTTTGCAGGACATTATTGTGTTTTGCAATTGAGATAAGCTTAGCATTCAAACATTGGTTCTCCAACTTTGTTTTGTCCCAGGCCTCTTTGAAAAGTCAGGACTGGATTGGCTAATTAACTTGAAGAGAGTTGCTCCGGCAAGGATAGAAATGGCTTGAATGTCCAAATTAGTGCGATGAACATTATGAGGTCCATAAGGAAGAACAACATTTGGTCACCTGCATATTAAGTTACGTTTGTCAATAAGAATCTTTTTCATGCTGTACACCTCTAG
This sequence comes from Saccharum spontaneum, assembly GCA_022457205.1. NCBI lineage: Eukaryota > Viridiplantae > Streptophyta > Magnoliopsida > Poales > Poaceae > Saccharum > Saccharum spontaneum. The sequence goes on along the minus strand of CM039595.1, from coordinate 29,453,499 downwards.
TTCAAGGGAACGGGTAACATAGAAATCTTTTAAATAAAATGTTTCCAAACAGTGAATTTGGTCTGCTCGATGTTGTGATGGCCACGTGATTAAAAATATAGTTTGCCACAGTCTAATGGACAAAGTTGGCCTGGCCTGTTGGTACCCTCTGCCTGCCAAATCCTGGCAAAACCAACGACTTGTAGCAGTAGGATATGACTACCTTTTCGAAAAATTTGTGGAAGGGTAGTCTAGTTACTCAAAATTGTTGTATAAAACAATATTTCTTGTGTAGTAGTTTTTCATGGAAAAATATGGCCCTTGAGAACTCATTTTTGCATGTGACACCCTAAATTTTTGTATTATTTAAAAATAGATAAATTTGATTTAAATATGAATTGTTGTGCATTCAAATTTAGGGAATAATAAATTTTTTGGGAAATTAAAATCAATCATAAGGTTAGAAAATGTTCATGCATGCATGCTGTTGCACAATTATTTTTGTGATGAGTGGCTTTGATAAATTTTTGAAAGGATTTGAAAATCATTTGGAAATGTGATTTGAAAATCAAATTTGAAAAAGAAAAATGAAACAAATCTTTCCCGCTTTCACTTCTCTGTTTTCGGCCCGTTGGCCCAACTCCCTCAGCCGCTCGCCCTCCCCCGCGCTCCTTCTCCTGGGCCGCGGCCCAGCCCAGCCGAGCGGCAGCCGTTGCCGCGCCTGCCTTCCTCTGTGCCACCGACGCGCCGGGCCCACCCGTCAGCTCCTCCCCTAACCTCCCCCCGCGCCTTGCTCGGTCGTGGCAACCGCCACCCGCGCCCACCTTCGCGCGACGTGGGAGCCTCCCCCCGCGCCCGGCCTTCAAAAAGGGAGCCAGACCCCTTCACCGCCTCCCCTGCTACCTTTTTCCGCTCCAAACCCACTCGCTTGAGCAACCAAAGCACCGCAGCGGCGACCACCGAAGTGCCGTCCGTCCTCACCGCGTCGGCGTTCGTCTTCGAGCCGCCCTCTTCCTCGTTTCACTGCTCGGTGAGCTCGCCTTCATCCCCGCTCGCTCCCTATACTGCTAATTTCTCATTTGGTGGCCTCTAGGGCCTTAGCTAGTTGCTCCGGCGAGCCCTTCCACCGCCGGCTATGGCGGGTGCCCCTCGGGCTTTCCCCCGGCCGCGCTTGTGGCGAAAACAGAATCCCTATCCCCTCCGCATTCTCCCTATGAGTTTTGTTTGGAGAATGGGGCTCTGTAGTGCCCGGCCGAGCAGCGCCGGCGAGCTCCATGGCGGCGCCGCCGTCTCCTTCCCTAAATCCGGCGGCCGGCCCCTCTCTTCTCCACCCTTTCTTTCTTAGCCGTTCATCGCGAGATCAACGGCCCGGAATCACCCGTACCCCTTCGCGGGTCATTTGGCTAAAGAGACCCTCGGTTTCTTGTTTATCGAACCCGCCGTCCCTGGCGTATTTCCTAAATACGTGTTCTAAATTTTGAAAGCGTAGTTTGCTTCGGTATATATGAAAAATACGCTTTCAGATTAATTACAGGATTGCCACTGCAGTAAAACGTGTATAAAATCGTCGTTTTAGCTCCAATTCGACCCGTTCAACTTGCGTTAGGTTCGTAATTTCGTAATCTACGCATTAGTGCTACTGTTAGACCTGTTAGAAGCTTTTAAGTTTCTCGATTAAGTCTAGTTTAATAGCTAGTTTTGGAACCTTGTTTAGCGCGTAACTTTTGCGTTGTAGCTCCGTTTTTAGTGCACTTCGCGTCGATGTGATCGTAGCGAGACGTAGAATATTTTCATAAACTTTTTATCTTGTTTTTATACTGTTGGTGTACTGTTCTAATTATAGGTTTGTTTGCTATGCATGAATGCTCCTGAAATGTGTATGTTGCCGTGTTGGTCGAGTTCAGACGGTGAGGAGTACGTTGGGAACCAGGAGAACTTCGAAGACCAGCAGGACCAGCAGCAGTTCGTGAACCAAGGCAAGTATAGCATGGGCCTACCTTGTTGTCCTATTCATTATATAACATATTCATCATGCATGTGTCTAATATTGCTCGATTATAAGGACTTCCTAGCAAATTGATGACATGTACCTTGATTCCTATGGGGATTAATTGCATTTGGGTAGAAAGCTAGTGCTCTAATTAAATATGATCTACACTATGACTAATGGCACCAATGGATGAACATGATGATAATGGTGGAACTATAGGGTGATGGTGCAAATGATGTTGATCATGTTGCCCTAAACCCTCCGTAAGGACTTATCTGTAGGGCAAAAGCTGGGACTTACAGTGCAACCGTGGGAGTTAAATGGCTCTGACTTTGGCTCAGTAGTAGGATCTTTTCTAACTTGTTAGAGGTTACCCGAAAGGGCGCAAGAGGGGCTTGCCACGTTGGGTATAGAACTGCCTCTGTTCAGATGTGTATAGCCTGCGGGAATTGTGCCATCGAAAGGGGGGTTCTCTATATCTGCCTGCCGAGGAAACCTAGCGGCCCTAACTGGTTAGAAGAGGCCTATGGAAGGCTTCATAGTGTACCCTGCCTGCTCACCTTGGAAGTGTTAGGGGGTCGACGGGCCCCGGGCATATGGGTAACACGACTCACGGGTAAAGATGCACAACCTCTGCAGAGTGTTAAACTGTTATAACAGCCGTGCTCACGGTCACGAGCGGCCCGGAAAACTCACAGAATAAATGGTTACTTGATACGTGATGACCTATGATGATGAGATCACACTGATGCTTTCTCTTCTTAATTCTAGTAGTGGATCATGTGGGATAAATGGGAGCTTGAGCATCACTTAATAATGATTAATAATGAATTGTTGAACCACTAAAAGTGCTAACTGCAGTCAACCGTGTCTAACCTTTTTGAGCCTCATGAATCCTCATACTATACTTGCGGAGTACAAACGTACTCACACTTGTTGCTATATTGTTTTTGAATAAAAGTCCCGGATGGGTAACAGATGACAGTTTCTATGAGGACTTCCCGGAAGATTTCTAGGTTTGGGTCAACCAGTCGTCCTTCCCTGTGGATCAGACACTACGCCTGAGAGTTGCTATTTACCTTTCCGTTTGTTTATGTAAGAACTACGTGTTGTAATAACGTTATGTATGTACTCAGTGATGATACTCCTGTTAATTTGTCGGCTTATGTGTGCGACTATTCCTGGGGCGCACATAAGATGTATGCACTCTATATTGTCCTTTAACTGGAGTGTGACATTGCACCTACTTTATCGATGCAATTTCAAAAATCTTATTTCTTAGTCAGTTTTATAACAAAATATATTGTCAGCGCTTACCTGGAAAGAAGAAAGCATGTTGACGTTTCTGCACCCATGAAAACCTGCATTGACAAATCACTATAATTTAAACCCATGAGAACTATCAGTTGAATCATTATATTTAATATTGCAGGTAGATAAATATTTCAGTACTAATTAAAACTCTTGTCAATGCATCTGACTTCAGATAGATGAGACACACACTGGACTGCATAAATTTCCTCACTGAACATATCGACTATGCAACTATACAATAATTGTGAAAGATGACATATACATCAAAGACAACCATGCTTTATATATATGCATTCACACTATGGAACTATCGTAAAAGTAAGTCTGTGTCACAACATTAGATATAAAGGTTATTCAAAATGGACAAAAATTCTTAGCTACTACAATAAAGCTAAACTAAAACAAACATAAAAATATTTTCATCATATTTTCTTTTTACATATAAGTTAAATTTGGGTCATATGGTATTCACACACCATGTTCATATTTTATATTATTGTATTTCCTTTTAAGCAAACCTTGACATGTATGTGCTAACTTTTACAAAAGGAATACTCCCAGTCAGCTTGATAATCTGAAACAGAGATGAACACTTAATTTTAGCAAATGACTAATTAAAATTTCACTTACACAATACCCCCTCCAACTGGAGCAAGTGCTTTTGAAAACGACAATAAAGTAGTTGCTAAGCCATTTGCTGTTGCTCTTTGTTCTTGAGTCTGTGTTGAATGCATAGGAAAAATATCTCAAAAAGTTGGATATGTAAGTGAAACTGGTATAAATGCAATAGGATGTGAAGGCACATACCACAGAATTATTTTGAAGAATTAATGAGCATGTAATAATTGTAACCTAGCATATGTGTGCAAGAAGGAATGGTGTTAGTAAGACACTGATCAAAACAACGCATGACATAGAAAACACAGAATCCAACTGAACCAACTCTTACAATGGGAAAAAGCAAAAGTTGGATACTTCATAAAATCTTTGCATTCTAACTATATACAAAACTTATTAAAGTTCCATTTCAATATGGTTTATCGTATATACACTAGAATTATAAAAATAAGACACTTATTATGGATGGGAGAAAGTCGGAACCTGTGGAACGTTACACTACACAGGTATCTTAGCATCCACATTTAAATGTTCTAATAGAACGGAAATAGCATGGTTATTAAATTAGGGCACTTACGACAAAATTGGCTTTTAGTGCTGATGCAACATTTAGCACTATAGACAACCAAAATCCTGAGAGATGTGTCATGGATGGATAAGTAAATAGAAGCACCATAGATGAAAACTGCAAGATCATCATAGCATGTGAAATTATTGAAATGGAATTTTAATTATCAACAGAAACTATAAAAGGCACATTAATTTGTACTCACAGCCACAACACGGGATGTAGTGACAGGTCCCAAAATTTTCACAATATGAGGAAAAATAAAAGTTTGATACAGAAGAATGCTGCCACCTGCAATTGAAGATGGAATATTTCATAACTATAAGTGGTGCAATGCTATAAACTAAAAACAATCATTGTTAAACTTGTTTCCAAGTCAAATCTAAATGGTTTCATCTTAAAAAACTTGGCAATAAAATTTCATTATTGCCTGCAAAATGAGAATAATTATGTTAACCATGAATTTTACTCTACTTAGCTTGACACTGTAACACCCTAAATTTTGAAGAAAAGAAAAATAGGGAAAATATGGTTTTTATATTTATTTTTGTGAAGCATGCAACTTTAGAATAAGAATAATTTTATAAATTTAAAATCAAATATAAGGGTAGGAACATGTTTGAGCATTCATGCTGTTGCATCTGGAGTTTTGCATTGAGTGGTTTGAATCAAATTCAAATTTGATTTGAAAATCATTTGAAAAATGGATTTGAAAATTTGGAAAAGAAAAGAGAAAAGGAAAACGCTGTTCACTCGGTTTTTGGCCCGCTACATCTCGCGGCCCGCCAGCAGCAGCCCATGTTTTCTTTCCCCGCAAGCCCGCGAGCCGCGCGTCGCCCGCGTGGGCCGAGCCCGAGCCGCGTTGCCGGCCCAGCAGACCGGCCCGTCTCGCGCACGCTGGCCGTTTTCGCGTTGAGTCGCTGACGTGCGGGACCCACTGGTCAGCGACTGCTTCCCTTTCCTTCTTCCTCCGGCCGACGTCGGTGTTCTTCCTACCTTATTCAACCGATTCGAATCGTGGCTCGAATCTCCACCTTTCCTTAGATAGCAGCGCACCCCGGGCTATAAAACGCGACCCCCGTACCCGTCCGCATCTATCCCACTCTTTTGGAGCCGCCCTTGCCGTCCCGACGAGCCACCGCAAGAGCTTCGCCTCCACCACCCGCCATACCGAGCCGCGAGCTTTCCTCTCTTCATCCCCGGTTCTACTCTTGCCCTAGGTGAGTTCGCCGCAAGCTTCTCGATCTCCCGGTGTTCTTCTTTCGCTGTTTGGTGGCCGGAGCAGTGTTCTAGCCCTCTCCGGCAATGGCGCCGCCGCGGGACGTCGTCGGCGGCCGAAACCCGGCTGGACGCCGCCGTCTTCTTTCCCCTTTGGATCTGGACCGTTGGATCTGCGATGGACGGCATAGATTAGAACATACCCTTTCGTTGCGTATTTTGCTAAAGAGTCCCTGTCTTTTTCTGGAATACAACCCGCAGTCCAAAGCGTATTCGGTAAAATACGTTTTTAATAAAAGAAAACGTAATTTGTTTCGGAAAAAGAAAAATACGCTTTCTGTTAATTACAGTTTTGCCACTGAAATTGTTTTAGCCGTAGAATCTTCGTTTTAGCTCCGATTTGATCCATTCAAATTGCGTTAGATTCATATTCACGAGATCTATCTAATGGTGTAACTGTACAGTAGGTTTAGATTAATTTATTTTCGAGTTTTAATTAAAGTATTTATTTTTCTATAGGAAATCTTCGGAAATTCATAACTTTGTCGTTTTAGATCCGTTTTTCGTGATCTTCGCGTCTGTGTGATCCTAGCGAGTTGTAGATTCATTTTAAAGACTTTTTATTTTATTTTCTTACTGTTGGTGTATTGTTCTAATTATAGTCTTGTTTGTCTATGCATGGTTGCCTCTGGATGTGTGTTGTTGATAATGGTTGATCGAGTATAGACGGTGAGCAATTCGTTGGAAATCAAGAGCCTTACTTCGAGCAAGATCTTCAGGACCAGTTTGAGCAAGGCAAGTATAGCATGAGATTATCCTTGTTGTCCTATTCACCTTATGCAATTAAAATCATTATGCATTTATTCCTTGTTAAGGATGACTTAGAGATTGATCCTATACCTTGGTACCCATTATGATGCATTGATTAGTATGGCTAGTGCTTAAACATGGACTATGATCATGTAAATTGATTAAAGGAATATGCAATAAACATTTAAATATGATTTTGATTCTTGTATAAAGGGGATTAGAGCATGTGTGTTGTTTTGTTGCTCTAATTGCTCTCCATAAGGACTCATCTATAAGCGACAATCCGGGATTTACAGTACAACTGTGAGGGCTATATGGCTCTGGCTTTAGCTCAGTATGAGGACCTTTTCTAGCTTGTTAGAGGTTACCCTTGTGGCGCAAATGGGGTAAAGCAGACCGTGGATCTCTGCGTGTGTATCACACGGACTGACTTCTGAAACCTAGCGGCCCTAACTTGTTAGACGAACCTTTGAAAGGCTTCATAGTGATTCCCTGCCCGCTCACCTTGGAAGTGTTTTGGGAGTAATTAACCCGGGCATATGGGTAACACGACTCACAGTGAAAGTGTACAACCTCTGCAGAGTGTAGAACTGTTATAACAGCCGTGCTCACGGTCACGAGTGGCCTTGGACCCTTATGGAATAGTTGATTAATTGTTTATGTTTATGTTTTTGCTATTCATTAATCATTTCACATGGATCATATGTTTATTGTTTACATTGAGACCTATTGATGCTATTGTTATGCTAAAATCATGTTAACTAAAAGCTACATGCTGATAAACCCATGATTATGCCTATTTGAGCCTCATTAACCCCATGTTACACTTGTTGAGTACGAGATGTACTTACGCTTGTTTATTCTTCTTATTTGGATAAAAATCCCGGATGGGTAACAGATGGAGGTAATAGCGACTACTACGCCTACTTCCCTGAGGATTACTAGTCTTGCTGTCAACCAGTCAATGTACCTGTGACTGGAGCTACCACGAGAGAGATTTTTATTTATACTTCCGCTACATTTGTGTTAAGACTATGTGTTAAATATCGTGATGTAATAACATTTGCCATGATACTTCTGTTATAATTTGTGAACTTATGTGTGATTGATCTCTGGGCGCACATAAGGGTAAGCATTCCATTTGGTCGATAAATGGGTGTGACAAATTGGTATCAAAGCTCTTGTTGACTGTAGGACGCAAGCCTAGTTAGCAATGGTCGAAGTAGTGTCATCTTTACACTATTTTTATGCTCACTATCTTGCTCTTGTTATTTGATAAATTTTTATGCTTCTTATGTCTCATTCTATTACGAAATTTTGCCTCTATTCTAACTTCATCTAAAAATTCTGTAGATGACTCGTGACCGTAAGACTGCCCGCATCAGCGTTGGAGGATACTACCCACCTCGTGTCCTGTTTGCAACTGAAGAGCCACAAGAGCCAGAACCTCAGGAGCAAGAGAAGACCCCTGTAGTCCAAGCACCAGCACCTCCCCAGGAAGAGATTGAGCCTGAAGAAGATCCAGAAATAGTTGAGGTTGAAGATGGTGAGGAGGAGGATAATGGAGGAGAACAACCCCCGTCTCCACCACATGAAGCTCCTGAAGATGTGCCACCTCCCCCAATGGGGTGGACTGTGAGGATCTACCATAGGAATGGAGGGGATGCTGTCTCTCATGTTCGCCTAGTGGCGATGCTCACTGCTTACTTCGCGGATTGGCATCCAGCTGTGGAGTACGTCTGCTGGGAGTACACTCATCCACTGGAAAGCACGTACTGGAAGGCAAGGGCAAGCATCTTTACACACAAGCAAGACAAGGGGGCATATCAGCTGGACAGGATGTTCTCTCATGTGGGACATCGAGCCACCATTGAGGATAGCATTGAAGATGCTGCTTTTGAAGCATGTATGGGTCTTCGCTATCTTCGCTTTAACCTCATGAAGCATGACATCCATCGCTTTCTTCCTCGTGCACACCCCGAGCTTGGTTGGGCTATGACAGATCCAGTGCAGCTAGAGCCACTACCTCGGGTGATGGTGAACTTTGTCTATGACATGATGGACAGGAAGCTGCAACTAGAAGAGATGGTTAGGACACAAGGGAAGACTATCAAGAGATGCCAAGCAACCATTGATGAGCTCCGAGCAAACCAAGGCTTGCCCAAGATCTACGAGGAGTTAGAGCATGAGCCACTTCCTTAGGAAGTAGGAGTCCTTTTATGTAATAAGAACGTTCTTAGTAACGTCAGTTGAGTCAGTCGAGTCTGTCGTGTGGTTTGAACTTTGGTGTGCTAGTTGCTTTATTATTATGCTTATGTGTGAGTTGGATCTTTGTTTGAGTGTCTGGACTTGTAGGCATGTCTACAAGTTCCATTATTAAGAATAATAAGTTTAATAGTCAAGGAATAATAGTTGGGTTTGATAGTATCTCGTTTCTGTCCTTGCTGTTTTCTGGAACAGTCTCTGATGTTTCTGTTATAGTTTAAAAATGGTTCGTGCAACATTTATGAAATTTTTATGAGAGAAACTAGACTCAAGCATCTTTCAAATGCCACTGGAATCACCTTTTTATCTAATCTGGTTCGAGAGATATAATTTTCACAAGTTAGAGTTTCTGCACAGTCTGGAATCTGGAACAGTTTCTGTTGCGCCTTATTTTTCATGGACTTAACGACAGAATCTGGTCTGGAGGTCTGAATAGAAATTGTGGATAATTTCATAAGCTTTCCAACCATATAAAGCACGCCTCTTTTGGACTTCTGTAGCCCGAGATATGATTGAAATACTGAACTGTCAATATTGCTACTCGTCCAGAAAATTTTCAGATCTCATTCTTAATCTTATAAGTGGTTAATAAACTGGATTTCTTAAAGTGTGCATGTTTATGGGTGGCAGATGGCCGGAAGAGGAAGAGGCAGAGGTCGTGGAAACATTCCCCCGAATCCACCACCACCACCACCGCCAACTATTGAGCAATTGCTGGCAGTACAGACGCAGCTGATGCAACAACTGGTGCAGAATCAGCAGAATCAGCCAGTTGCTGGAGTGCAACCACGTGATAAGCGTGGTGAATTTTTGAAGGGTCGTCCCCCAGTGTTCACACATGCTGCTGATCCTATGGAGGCTGATGATTGGCTTCGTGCTGTGGAGAAACAACTCACCATAGCACAATGTGATGACCGACAGAAGGTGTTGTTCGCTTCTGGGCAACTTCAGGGAGAAGCTCAAGATTGGTGGGAGTCATATGAGTATGGCCGTCCTGCTAATGCTCCTGCAGTCACCTGGCAGGAGTTTAGAGAGAACTTCAGGGCTTACCATATACCTGAAGGGATGATAGAATTGAAGGCGGAGGAATTCAGGAACCTGACCCAAGGGTCGATGTCTGTAGCTGAGTACCGTGACAAGTTCGCTCAACTGTCACGATATGCTCCGCATGAGGTGGCCAATGACAATGATAAGCAACGCCGCTTCTTGAAGGGATTATATGATGGACTACAGTTGCAGTTGATGTCCAATACCTATCCCAATTTTCAGACGCTTGTGAACCGCGCTATTGTGGTGGACAACAAGCGCAAAGAAATGGATGCCAAGAGAAAGAGGTTACAGGGACAAGCTTCCAACAGCAACACCCGTCCACGCACTGGCTTCCAACAGAATACTGAGCAGAGACCTCCTTCTGGACAGTGGAACCGTGGACAGACCCCATTTCGTGGACAGTTTCCTCAACGTCCCCCGTTTCAGCCACAGAGTAGCAACCAACGTCCACCACAGCAGAATGGGAATCAAGTGCAGCGCCAGGGTCCTTCCAACAACACTCCTACAAAGACCAGTGCTCCCAACACTCCCAACAGGTGTTTCCGTTGTGGAAAAGAAGGTCACATGTCTTTCAACTGCCCAGAGAAGCCGAACCAGCAGACTCCCCAGAGACAAGGCAGCCAACAGAAGCTCGCACTTAACTCGGGAAGGGTGAATCACTTGTCCCAAGAAACTGCAGTGGAGGAGCCAGAAGTTATGCTTGGTACGTTCGATGTCCACTCTACTCCCGCCACTGTTCTTTTTGATTCTGGAGCATCACATTCTTTCATATCACAATCATTTGTTAGAATACATAGAATCCATTTGTGTGCTATGAAGAACCCTATCTTAGTAAACTCACCGGGTGGAAGCATGCCAGCATCTTATCGCTGTCTTCCCATTAGTCTCAACTTAAGAGGGGTAGAGTTTTCAGTTAGCCCTATAGTATTGAGAACAGCTGGGATTGATCTTATACTGGGAATGGATTGGATGACCCAACAACAAGCAGAGATTCAGTGTAAGGATAAATCGGTTTTGCTGACTACACCAAAGGGGGATAGGATCAAGGTTGAGGTCAAAGTGCAAAAACAAGCGACCGCTACAGTGAACCAGCTCAATAATGGTGCTAATCAGGAGGACCCAGTTGTGGAGGAATTTCCAGATGTGTTTCCGGAGGATTTGCCAGGTATGCCACCAGACCGTGATATTGAATTTATTATTGAATTATTACCTGGAACTGCACCTATAGCTAAGCGTCCATATAGAATGGGAGTAAATGAACTAGAAGAACTTAAGAAACAAATTAAGGAATTACAGGATAAGGGTTTTATTCGTCCTAGTTCGTCACCATGGGGTGCACCAGTAATTTTTGTGGATAAGAAAGATGGAACTCAGAGGATGTGTGTAGATTATCGGTCTCTTAATGAGGTTACCATTAAGAACAAGTACCCATTGCCTAGAATTGATGACCTGTTTGATCAGTTGAGAGGAGCTTGTGTATTTTCCAAGATTGATCTTCGTTCTGGATATCATCAATTGAAGATTCGTGCCAGGGATATACCCAAGACAGCATTTACTACACGTTATGGGTTATATGAGTATACCGTGATGTCCTTTGGTTTGACTAATGCTCCTGCATACTTCATGTATTTAATGAATAAGGTGTTCATGGAATATCTGGACAAGTTTGTAGTGGTATTCATTGATGATATACTAGTGTTTTCCAAGACGGAGGAAGAACATGCTGAACACTTGAGGTTGGTCTTGCAGAAGCTCAGAGAACACCAATTATATGCAAAGAGGAGTAAATGTGAGTTTTGGCTTAAGGAAGTTTCTTTTCTGGGTCACATCGTTTCAAATGGAGGAATATCAGTAGATCCTGGCAAGGTGAAGGATGTATTGAATTGGAAACCACCTACCAATGCAAGTGAGATCCGTAGCTTTTTGGGATTGGCTGGTTATTATAGAAGGTTTATAGAGGGATTTTCCAAGCTTGCAAAACCAATGACTGCATTGTTGGAAAAGAATGCTAAGTTTGTGTGGTCCGAGAAGTGTCAGGCTAATTTTGAGGAATTAAAGAAAAGATTGACTACTGCACCTGTCTTAGTTTTGCCAGACCTGAATAAACCTTTCTCTATCTATTGTGATGCATCTCGATTGGGATTGGGATGTGTTCTGATGCAAGAAGGTAGAGTTGTGGCATATGCATCGAGGCAATTAAGGAAGCATGAGTTAAATTACCCTACCCATGATTTGGAATTAGCTGCAGTGGTTCATGCATTAAAGATATGGAGGCATTATTTGATTGGACACAAAAGTGATATATACACTGATCACAAGAGTCTCAAGTATATCTTTACTCAAACAGATTTGAACTTGAGACAGCGTAGATGGTTGGAGTTGATAAAAGACTATGATCTAGAGGTGCATTATCATCCCGGAAAGGCCAACGTGGTTGCTGATGCTCTTAGTAGGAAGAGTTATGCAAATGAAATACAAGTAATACCTATGCCTAAGGAATTGTGTGCTGAGTGTAAGCATCTGAACTTAGGATTTACTACTAATGCAGTGGAACTAGTATTGGAGCCTACTCTGGAGCAAGAAATCCGTAAAGGTCAGCTGAAGGATGAAAAGTTGAGAGAGATAGCTGATAATATAACGAAAGGAAAATCTCCAGGATTTCGTAAGGATGAGAATGGTACGCTTTGGTTCGGAAAAAGGCTATGTGTGCCCGAAGATAGGGAAATACGAATGGCAATTCTGCGTGAAGCTCATGAGTCAGCTTATTCCATACATCCGGGTAGTACTAAGATGTATTTAGATCTGAAAGAGAAATATTGGTGGTATGGTTTAAAGAGAGACGTAGCTGAGTATGTTGCTCTGTGTGACACATGTCAAAGGGTGAAAGCGGAACATCAAAGGCCCGCAGGATTGTTACAACCTATGCAGATACCTGAGTGGAAATGGGAAGAGGTTGGTATGGATTTTATAGTTGGGTTACCGCGGACTCAACGAGGATATGATTCAATTTGGGTAATAGTGGATCGTCTGACTAAGGTTGCTCACTTTCTGCCTGTGAAGACTACATATAGCAGTGCGAAACTGGCAGAGTTGTATATGGAAAGAATAGTGAGTTTACACGGAGTTCCTAAGAAGATTGTGTCTGATCGAGGTACTCAGTTTACATCTCACTATTGGCAAAAGATACATGAATCATTGGGGACCAAACTAAATTTCAGTACAGCTTATCATCCTCAGACTGATGGTCAAACAGAGAGAATTAATCAGATATTGGAAGATATGTTGAGAGCTTGTGCTCTACAATATGGTACCAGCTGGGATAAGAGTTTGCCATACGCAGAGTTCTCTTATAACAATAGTTATCAGAAGAGTCTTCAAATGGCACCGTTTGAGGCTCTGTATGGACGAAAGTGTAGGACCCCGTTGTTCTGGAATCAGACAGGAGAAAGTCAAGTGTTTGGGCCTGATGTATTAAAGGATGCTGAAAAGAAAGTAAGAATGATTAGAGATAATCTAAAGATAGCCCAGTCTAGACAGAAAAGTTATGCTGATACTCGCAGAAGAGAGTTGACATTTGAGGTAGGAGATTATGTCTACTTGAAAGTGTCACCTATGAGAAGTGTGAAGAGATTTAACATGAAGGGTAAATTGGCACCAAGATATATTGGACCTTTCAAGATTATAGAGAGACGTGGTGAAGTGGCATATCAATTGGAATTACCCGAGAGTCTGGCAGGTGTACATGATGTGTTCCATGTATCACAATTGAAGAAATGTTTGCGAGTACCAGAAGAACAGATTCCGATAGAGGAACTCACTGTTAAGGAGGATCTTACGTATGAGGAGTTTCCGGTTAAGATTTTGGAGACTGCGGACAGAGTCACAAGAAGTAGAACAATTAAGATGTGTAAAGTACAGTGGAATCGGTATACCGCAGAAGAGGCTACTTGGGAACGAGAAGAGGATCTGAGAAAAACCTACCCGCAACTGTTTGAGTAAGCACCGGTCGAATCTCGGGGCGAGATTCATTTTAAGGGGGGTAGAATTGTAACACCCTAAATTTTGAAGAAAAGAAAAATAGGGAAAATATGGTTTTTATATTTATTTTTGTGAAGCATGCAACTTTAGAATAAGAATAATTTTATAAATTTAAAATCAAATATAAGGGTAGGAACATGTTTGAGCATTCATGCTGTTGCATCTGGAGTTTTGCATTGAGTGGTTTGAATCAAATTCAAATTTGATTTGAAAATCATTTGAAAAATGGATTTGAAAATTTGGAAAAGAAAAGAGAAAAGGAAAACGCTGTTCACTCGGTTTTTGGCCCGCTACATCTCGCGGCCCGCCAGCAGCAGCCCATGTTTTCTTTCCCCGCAAGCCCGCGAGCCGCGCGTCGCCCGCGTGGGCCGAGCCCGAGCCGCGTTGCCGGCCCAGCAGACCGGCCCGTCTCGCGCACGCTGGCCGTTTTCGCGTTGAGTCGCTGACGTGCGGGACCCACTGGTCAGCGACTGCTTCCCTTTCCTTCTTCCTCCGGCCGACGTCGGTGTTCTTCCTACCTTATTCAACCGATTCGAATCGTGGCTCGAATCTCCACCTTTCCTTAGATAGCAGCGCACCCCGGGCTATAAAACGCAACCCCCGTACCCGTCCGCATCTATCCCACTCTTTTGGAGCCGCCCTTGCCGTCCCGACGAGCCACCGCAAGAGCTTCGCCTCCACCACCCGCCATACCGAGCCGCGAGCTTTCCTCTCTTCATCCCCGGTTCTACTCTTGCCCTAGGTGAGTTCGCCGCAAGCTTCTCGATCTCCCGGTGTTCTTCTTTCGCTGTTTGGTGGCCGGAGCAGTGTTCTAGCCCTCTCCGGCAATGGCGCCGCCGCGGGACGTCGTCGGCGGCCGAAACCCGGCTGGACGCCGCCGTCTTCTTTCCCCTTTGGATCTGGACCGTTGGATCTGCGATGGACGGCATAGATTAGAACATACCCTTTCGTTGCGTATTTTGCTAAAGAGTCCCTGTCTTTTTCTGGAATACAACCCGCAGTCCAAAGCGTATTCGGTAAAATACGTTTTTAATAAAAGAAAACGTAATTTGTTTCGGAAAAAGAAAAATACGCTTTCTGTTAATTACAGTTTTGCCACTGAAATTGTTTTAGCCGTAGAATCTTCGTTTTAGCTCCGATTTGATCCATTCAAATTGCGTTAGATTCATATTCGCGAGATCTATCTAATGGTGTAACTGTACAGTAGGTTTAGATTAATTTATTTTCGAGTTTTAATTAAAGTATTTATTTTTCTATAGGAAATCTTCGGAAATTCATAACTTTGTCGTTTTAGATCCGTTTTTCGTGATCTTCGCGTCTGTGTGATCCTAGCGAGTTGTAGATTCATTTTAAAGACTTTTTATTTTATTTTCTTACTGTTGGTGTATTGTTCTAATTATAGTCTTGTTTGTCTATGCATGGTTGCCTCTGGATGTGTGTTGTTGATAATGGTTGATCGAGTATAGACGGTGAGCAATTCGTTGGAAATCAAGAGCCTTACTTCGAGCAAGATCTTCAGGACCAGTTTGAGCAAGGCAAGTATAGCATGGGATTATCCTTGTTGTCCTATTCACCTTATGCAATTAAAATCATTATGCATTTATTCCTTGTTAAGGATGACTTAGAGATTGATCCTATACCTTGGTACCCATTATGATGCATTGATTAGTATGGCTAGTGCTTAAACATGGACTATGATCATGTAAATTGATTAAAGGAATATGCAATAAACATTTAAATATGATTTTGATTCTTGTATAAAGGGGATTAGAGCATGTGTGTTGTTTTGTTGCTCTAATTGCTCTCCATAAGGACTCATCTATAAGCGACAATCCGGGATTTACAGTACAACTGTGAGGGCTATATGGCTCTGGCTTTAGCTCAGTATGAGGACCTTTTCTAGCTTGTTAGAGGTTACCCTTGTGGCGCAAATGGGGTAAAGCAGACCGTGGATCTCTGCGTGTGTATCACACGGACTGACTTCTGAAACCTAGCGGCCCTAACTTGTTAGACGAACCTTTGAAAGGCTTCATAGTGATTCCCTGCCCGCTCACCTTGGAAGTGTTTTGGGAGTAATTAACCCGGGCATATGGGTAACACGACTCACAGTGAAAGTGTACAACCTCTGCAGAGTGTAGAACTGTTATAACAGCCGTGCTCACGGTCACGAGTGGCCTTGGACCCTTATGGAATAGTTGATTAATTGTTTATGTTTATGTTTTTGCTATTCATTAATCATTTCACATGGATCATATGTTTATTGTTTACATTGAGACCTATTGATGCTATTGTTATGCTAAAATCATGTTAACTAAAAGCTACATGCTGATAAACCCATGATTATGCCTATTTGAGCCTCATTAACCCCATGTTACACTTGTTGAGTACGAGATGTACTTACGCTTGTTTATTCTTCTTATTTGGATAAAAATCCCGGATGGGTAACAGATGGAGGTAATAGCGACTACTACGCCTACTTCCCTGAGGATTACTAGTCTTGCTGTCAACCAGTCAATGTACCTGTGACTGGAGCTACCACGAGAGAGATTTTTATTTATACTTCCGCTACATTTGTGTTAAGACTATGTGTTAAATATCGTGATGTAATAACATTTGCCATGATACTTCTGTTATAATTTGTGAACTTATGTGTGATTGATCTCTGGGCGCACATAAGGGTAAGCATTCCATTTGGTCGATAAATGGGTGTGACAGACACACTCTCCAAACCTGCCATATGGTAAGACATTGAAATTCTTCTGTTCATATGGAAACAGGCCACGATAGTTGCTTCGTTATTCCAGGCATCAAACAAGATTTATATGACAGTTGGAGCTATATAAATGCCTGCAGTTGAAGAATACTTTGGATACCTTGATTTACAATGTTGAGTTAGTGTTTGTTAATGAACCTCAGACTTCCTAGCGATGCCTTATTTTATTTTCCTTATTTTATTTTCAGAGGTGGTCTAAAAATGTCGTCTCTAAAGCACACTATAGGACCACTTGTCCAAGACATTCTTCTAATCTAATTTTAGAGGGGGAGCTATAGAGGTCCGCATATATAAAGATTAGAAAATTTTTAGAAGCATATAAGCAAGAACCTCCATAAATCTGATTTTGAGAGGCAGGTGTATATATATGGCCCACTTCTGAAAATACTGAAGTCCACATAACAAAGCGAAGCCTTGGTCATGTGCTCATTCTGTCAACATATCCATTGATGGTGCATGAGGCGCGCCTGATCTACCCAACTCTTTTGGTAGCATGAGTAAAAAACATATGTGCTGGTTCATGATCAACAATGCCCTAGCGAGCTCCTCCAATGTAGCCACCTCAGTGCTGGTGAAGGCATCAGATGTTGATATGTTGTGGTGCCACAGCCAATGCAACGACAACGGTTGGACGACTAGAGCTGTTTTTTAACCAATTTTTATAGACGAGTTGAGTGGCACCCTTATCTCCTCTTGAAATACCAACTTCATAGTCAGTATATGGCCCAACCTTTGAAATCATGTGTGACTTACATGGACCTTGTAGTTGAGGAGGCTGAGCACCCCACCTCCATAATTTTGATTTATTCATCTCTGGAAAGACTAGTAGTACTTCTCCCTCTTATTTGCCTCTCAAGAGGAGAGTTCATTCCATCAGGGGTAGCACCCTCGAAGTTTTATACGTTGGGCTGATCTAGTTTATCTGTGTATCATCACCAAGTAGCATGGGGCGACATTGTCACATGTGCATCATCAGGCAACACAACCATCACATACCATGTTGTGTTATATCGTTGTAGTGGTGGGGCCGAGCCCTGGTGCCACCATCAACCATGTTGTGTCATGCCTCACTCAGCTGCACTATCGGTATGGTCACATTGTGGTCCGGTGCGCTATGTAGATGCTACTGTTGTATTTATCTATTAGAGATCATGTTGCGTTGCCCTATTCACCAATTGTTCGATGCTCACTCATGAACCCACTGATAATGAGGACACTTCTGATCAAGTCAACTTCAAAGTTGCTACCTATAAAAGAATGATGCCACACATGCTGGCGGTCCTCCTTCAAACACAGGCTCTAGATCCATGTCCGTGCACTGCTAACACCTTTTGACATCATCACCGATGTTCCTGATGGATGAAGGTGTGAACTTTCATTGATGTGTTCAAGGAACCATGGTGCTCTTCACCATTCAATTGGGTCACTAGTAAAAGCCCTAAGTTTGGTTTTGGTAATTGAGTGACAGCTAGTGGACTAATGTTTTCAATGAGTTGTGATTCAGCTAGGGTCCACATGAGGTGATGAGCAAGGCTAGGAGATGGTGGAGATGTAGATCATGCCATATGGAGCAAGGCTCAAACTTGGAGAGAAGAAGGAGATGAAAACAAGCTGAAGGCAAGGGAATATGCTAGGGGTTTTCATTTTGCTGGCTAAGATGCAATAGAGTTTTAGGATATATCCGTACTATTCAGAGGGGAACTCTAAGGTGAAGACAATTATCTAGTGGCACTAGGTTTGAACTAACTTTGCATATTCATTGGGCCCATTGACGTGGTGAGAAAGCAAGTGAAAATGCTTTCGAAAAGCTAACTCAATGCTTAAGTGGTGGTTTTCAAGTTTGGAACACATTTGGAGTTAGTGCATTTGAAAATAATTTAAGAGAAGTGCTTGGTACAGATTTTTTGTACCCACCAAAAATGTCCAGTGTCCTTCTAGGGGAAGCACCAAAGAAATCACTGAGTGTTAAACCCTAATGAGCTAATTTGTTCACGCTGTTAGGTAGCAACTGGAATTGTCCGGTGGTGGCGTGCCTGGGGCATCAAAGAAAGGCCCGCATAGGGGTAATGCGCGGGAGATTTAAAAGATTCACCAGACTTCGTAGTGGGGGCCACCAAAGTTTTACAATGAGACCCTAGAGCTCCCGAACTGGGGGAATAGAAAGTCCAGACCCTGTCGAATTTCTCCGGTGATGGCCACTGGAGGACCTCCAAAGCAATGTTCAGTCGACCATTGGACCATTAGCTAGTCTCAGACCAAGCCTAGGGTAGGCCACTAGAATTCTACAGTGGTGACTCCACTAGTGCACTGGAGAAGGCGCGCTGGCAATGGCTAGATCAATTCAATCTCAGTCGTTAGATTTCATTATACCTTTCTCTGGTGAGTCTTTTCCGATGGTCACCGTAGATTTCTAGTGACCCTACAGAAGCTATTTCTAGCCAGCTCCATATATATATATATATATATATATATATATATATATATATAAGTGGAGGTTCTCTTGGCATTCTAACTGATAGACACCTCCCTTGATAACTCAAGAACACTTCCCACTCACTCCCTTGCTTAGAGATTGATCAAAAGTGAGATTGGAAGAAGATATAATGCATTTTCTTAGAGAGTTTGCATCCAGTGGCATTAGTTCATCATGGGTCGCGGGTTTGTTTTTACTCTTGGTGTTTGCTACCACATAGATGGCTTGGAGTAGAAGTGGATCATTGAGCAACTTGTGGTGATTGTTTGGTGTCTCTAGTTGAGTTGGTTGTGAGGGGTATTGTGCTCATTCCATGAGAGATCACGAAGAACAACTGTAGTGGAATGCTCATGGCTAGTTAGTGTGCTCTTGGTTGATTGACTTCTTGAGGCACTCATGTTTGGGTCAAGCTTGAGAGGCTTGTTAGCTTGTGAATAGATCACCAAAGACCCACCTCGATGAGGACGTAGGCTGCTGGCAAGCAACTAAACCACGGGGATAAATCCTATGTCCCTCTTGCCCTCGGTGGTTTGTTCATCTACCTTGTGCTTTACTTATTGTACTTAGCTTGTTGTGTTGTTGCTTGTGTAGCTCCTAGTTTATAGTAACTCTCTAGTTGAGTAATGTAGCTACTTTAGTTGTTTTCTTGCTTAGCTCAACTAGGGTAGGTGCTAGCCTCTTGTGTGGTTGACGTGCTCTAGTGGTAGTTTGCCTTGTTACTAGAATTGTTTAGGAGGCTTGCTTTGCTATGAGTAGGCTAGGCAAAGTAGTGGCTATTAGGATTGTGTTTTTATTTAACCACTTTGCTTTAGTTTGTGCTTTTGCATAACTTTTTTGATAGGATATTCAACCCCCTCCTTTAGCCATCTAGATCCTTTTCAATGGCGTGCTGCAATCATCAGTGAGAAGCCTTTGATTGTGTGTACTTGTGTGCCTCTATTGATGATTTTGACCTACTCCTCCCTGCACAAGTTGAAACATGTCCACCTCGACCTTGGTTACTTTGGCAATAAAATGGGCTACCATCTGCATGAGCTAATTCTCAATTCCTATTCTAGTCGCAGCATCTATAATACGGCTGCAAGAGATGCCAGTCTTTGACTTCTCTATTCAGACCATTTGTGATGCTCGTGCTATGAGTGTGGGGATGTGAAATTATAATACATTTAGTAGTTAAAATATTGTAATCTATTACGCAAATATGTACTGTATCCAAGAGGCACCTTGCTATATATACTGCCGGAGAGGCTCATCACAAATATATCATGCGCGTTATACCAAATATACTAAGATTTTATCAAGAATAGAAAATTTATTAATAACATGGTATGGTTGATAATAATTTTAAATTATACCTTATCTCAAAACAATATTTATATACCTGTAATTGCAAATACTTGACCAACATCCTCAGATAGTAGACTTAGTCCGCCATAACTTTTGTCACTTTCAGCCCATAGAGGAAACAACTGCAATGTTATTTAAATTATTAGTGGACAGATGCTAATTTCATGGTAAAATAACTTATATTTCTTTCAAAAATTTCATAATATTCAGAAAAAAATTCAAAACTCCGTTACTTGTTTCAAACAATAGCAATCTGCACAAAATGATAAAAATAAACAATGATGAGAAAGGGAAAAGGATAAAATAAGGAATTATCACAATGTTGGGATGCATTCTTCAATTCTCTCAATGTTAAGGCGACCCCTCCATTTCAAATTATAGTATACTTTAGTTTTGTCCTAAGTCAAACTTCTCTATTTTTGACCCAGTTTTAGAAAAAATACAGTAACATATGTACAAGTTAAAAATAAATGCACTATCAAAACATATTTCATGGTGAGCTTAATGAAACTAATATAATGTTGTAGATAATGGTGATTTTTCACAAACTTGGTCAAAGTTAAAGGAATTTCACTTAGGACAAAATCAAAGTGAAATATAATTTATGAATATCAGTGGTAATATGTACAGTAAATAGCTAAATATTGTTTGTATTTAACTGATTCACACAACTGAACAACATTTAATTAGTGTTTGACTTATTTTTAATCTAAATAATAGAGAGCTATTGAATTATTTCTATTTTTACATTTATATTGAGACCTCTAGAAGTGCACAATTATTATTGTCAGATATCTTCAAATTTTTGTAAGGTACTACAGTTTTTCAAGAAAAACATTTTATTTCTGAAACATGATATTGGTTGTAGTATATATAAGAGAATGAATCAGAACGGACGTGCAAGCTGGAAATAAAATGGGATGGCAGCTGATGCTTCCAAACATGGAATAGAAATAAACTAGAAATAAATTATTTTCTCATTAAATAGCTTTTGCCATAGGCTAATCTATCTTCTCTAGCTCAATTTCAGCCTCTTCAAGAAAGGTTCAGTACAACTGGTGAAAAATATCTTCTTATGTATATACTTACGTAAGTAAAAAAGTTGTATCCATAAAAAGGGTTATTAAAATGTGTTTAGTAGAGAGGATAACTATCTTATTCTTAAATGATATCTTTTTCATATACAATATCAATATTGAATGTATATCAATGAAAATGGCAAATCTATATAAAACTGTAAAATTATACCTCCATATATGTCATGTCATCAAAGCCAGCGATACAAAAGAGAACAATAGAAGACATTAATGGCCAATTTTTAAACAAGTTCTTATTCATAGTCAAAGTGATATGTTGCTCAACATTCTCTTCAGCAACAGCCAAATAGCCATTAATAGTATTTGTTGCCTGATCTTGCTCTTCCTCAAGTTTGTGTGTATGCAATGTCTCCTGAAACAAATTGGTAACACTGCCTTTAACCAATGTTATCCTAACGTTAAATGGTAAACAGTCAGTCACTTGCTATTTAGCCATTATCCGGGCTAAACGAGTACTTAAACAGACAAAACAATCATTTAAACACGATAAATGGCCAATTTAAAGGAAATGGTGTGTAAATTGACTAAACGACCATTTAGGCGAATAGTCCTTTTAATAGAAATAAATCTCTGAGCATCATTAGCTGATCAGTCATAAAAGTAGAACAGAACTCAAAAAATAAAAAATGATAGGACTAAAAAAATATCTAATAGAAGACCGGTCTCTGTAGCTCCTTCCATTCTTAATGATTATCTTATCCACCTAGCCATCCTACTAGCTCAAAAAAGATATTAGAATAACACTAGATCCTACGCATTACACTTGGAACTGGTGCAGTGAAAATATATTTGTGCTAGTTCTTAATAAAACCTGGTGGTGATAAACTACCCAAGTGTGCTATCCATAGCTCAGAGCTACTTTGGTGACTTTTCATAAACAATATGGTCCATCATTGTGTATCATCTATGGTAGACCGTGTGCTTGTAGTTTCGAAGCAAAGGAGAGCACACTCATTCTTTCACTACTACATGTAAATGATGTGCTAAGAAAGAATATTGGAGATGTACACTATACACAATACCTCATTCACTACACATGCATGATCAACATATAGCTCAGAATGGAGCAAAGTTATCCTGATATGAGAATGGTTTCCTATACAATAACTATAAACTTACATACATTCCAACTTCCAAATCGAGGCTTATTTGTCATTTCCATTCTATGCTAGTTCTCTATGTATAACTGATAAAGTATTATAAAATAAATATAATTAATCATTTGATCGGACATATAAGAAAATAATAGCACTTGTTAACCACACGTACCTGGAGACAAACACAGCTCAACAGAATACCAAGGCAAAAGACCGTTATACATAAACAAGGTAAGAAATATGGAAACCTATTAAGTTTAAGAATTTGTAAGCTGAAGTAAAATTATATTAAATTAATTGAAGTATACGCATATGTTACACGATTACCTTCCAAACAATGAGTTGGCAGGAAACAATTTTGGATATTTCTCTGTTGGCTGTCAATTGGAAGAAAGGAATAAGAATAAATGGATGCATGATTATGTGGGATATGAATAAAACTCCAAATTTCTAAGGATTTAACGAATACCTGTGCAAGATAGCCACCAATGGATGGCCCAAGAATAAGACCTATTGCCCATGAAGTGCTAATCTAATCATATAAAACAAGTATATCTTTTGAAATGTTCCCTTTTTAAATATATTGGAAATTAACCATACAGGTATGATATATGTAGTTCTTACAAGTGACAATCCAATAGCATGATGCTCAGGTCGAGAAACTTCAACAGCATAGGCCTGTAAATATCAGTTGTCATGTTAATATCTATACCATTGTTGGGTTCAATGAAGAACTTTAAGTAAATTGGTTATCAGTATATATCATACTCTTAAGGTTCCAAGTAATCCATTCAAAGAACCAAGAAGAAATCTGGTAGCTAGTGCCATCCAGTAGTGGACACTCAGTCCAAACAAAGTATTGAAGACAAGCCTGATAAAGAAGTAATAGGCCAAAATAAGCAGAGATAGAACACAAAAGACAATTCAAGATTCCTCACTATAGCTAGCTTTATTTAGTATGATATGAATAAAAAATACTGATGTAGTAAAAATTCCAAACACAATAACTGGCTTCCTCCCAATACGATCTGCTACCATTCCCCAAAAGGTAGAAGTTAAGGCTCTACCGAGCATTAATGAAGCACCTGCAAAAATTAAGAATACGTAGGCCATTTAAATATATAAGAAAGTTTTAGGACTAAAAGCAGTTAAATCACTGGGGAAGTTCTTACCTACGAAACCGGCATAGAATCCAATATCTTCTACTCGTTTGGCAACATGCAGGTCTCTTATCTGTTATCAAGAACAAACTCAAACTAAATGTGGACCATGTTTGCTAAAAAGAGCTAGTAAAATACTTATATCACAACATGTGAATATGCAGATATGGAGTCCTATTATACTTCGCAGTAGGCTGACTAGAAAATCTACATGGTTCATGTGGAGGAGTGCACATACCACACCACGACTCAAATTTAGAGAAAAGCTTGACCACACATAAATCTTTCCATTAGTACATTTGAAGTTGCTACCTATCAAACCAAACTTTGATTTCTGGTAGGTATAGTATGAGAATGAATATATGCTAATATATTTCAACATCGTTGATATTACAGTTCAACAAAAAACACATAAATGAATGCATTATACAAGGTGGATACTACAGAATCTAGAGCTGAGAAAGAACTCGATCAGAAAGGCAATGCAATGCACAAGGTGTCATTCATGCATGAAGATGACATAAAGGCAGTCTGAAATTTGAAGAACATATATACCATGAAGTATATGAATGGAAATATTGATGATATTGGCAAACCTGAAATTCAAAGGGCAAAAGAGTTAGCAATCAACATTCCGAACTAACAATAATATACAAAGGAATGTAATGGTAGCAACAGAATGGATGAAGAGATCGATATGCAGAAAAAATAAAAAGAAACAAGTATTTGTCATCTAGATCAATTTGCTGCACATCATTATGAGTATTAACATATTTGTTCACTAGTAGAACCCTGTGTTCTATGTGAAAAAGAACAAATGTTTAACATATTTGTTCACATAGAACACAGGCTCCTAACACTAATAATAAGGAGCTAATTACTTATTCCGTCGTCATCTAGTCCAACTCCATCAGAGCAACTGAAAGCGGAAAAGAAAGAAAGTAATGGAGCAAAGTAGGAACACACAGTTATGAAATTCACGGTACCGGCAGAGCATGCAGCTGCACGAATGCGCGGCGTGTGTACAAAGACTAATAACTCGGAACGTAGTAAGAACAAACTGAGTGATAAATCGTTCAGCACAGCCACAGATCAAAAGAACAGAAAATAATTGTAAATCGAAGGGAAAAAGAACATGGAGGAGAGTTATATGCATACAAACGACGAGGTTGATGATCCAGATGTGGAAGAAGCGCCAGTACGGGATCCCCGTGCTCTCTGCCTTCTCCCGGTCGATGATGCACCCAGGGCAGCCATCGAAGTAGACCGCCGTGGGCTGTTCCTGTTCCTCCAGCAACGGCACCGCCGCCTCGCCTTCACTGCAGCCGGCCATCTCGGATTTCTTCTCAGCTAAGCTAGCTACGTGCAGCAACTAGCTATAACTCCGCTAGCGATCTGGCCGCGCGGCAGAATAGTGCTGTGCGCAAAATCACGTGCGTGCATGTGTTCAGGCATGGGAATTACCCTATACAAATAAAGGACTCCAACCACTAGAAACTAAAGTCGCTCCACCTTTATTCGTTAAGGCATGTGTCCCCTAAACTTTTGGTAAGCACGTTGTCTGATATTTATAAATTAACCAATGCTTTCTTATACGTTGAAATTTCAAATGTTATCTTATCATGCTACTAGAGGCTATAAAATAATTTACAGGAAAAGCTACATACATGCGCACAACGGACGCCAACTAATCCTTGCCGATAAAAGTTTACGAACGCACGTTGTCACCCTCATAAATTACTGCTACTGGCATCTATACTTTGTTGTGCAGTTGCACAAGCACAGCAAAGCAGTACATGCCGCCGTGATCGTCTCTGTGTACTAAAGGACCTCGAGGAGCTAACTGTCGGTAATGGTGGAATGTTTACTGGGGGTTAAGCAGAGGCGGAACCAGCGATTTTGATTAAAGGGGGGCGGACAAATATGATTGTATTTTTTAGTGTGATAAAATATACATAATTACATGTTTCAATAACTTTTCAAAAAAAATTACACTATTTCTAACCAAAATCATCACATTTTAATAAAAAAGGTGAAATTGATATTTTTGTGCTATAAATGCAAGTATTTATATAGGTATCAAATGAGTCTACTGTGCTTGGGGTTGGGGGGGGGGGGGGGGGCGGCCACGGCCCCTGCTAGCCCGCCTGGTTCCGCCTCTGGGGTTAAGATTCCATTAACGGTAGATAAGACATGCTAACGGGTCATTCTCCTATGTGGACTAGCATGATTTGTCACTTCTCCATGCCCTACATGGGCCAGGACAACCATGTCAGTCCCACCCGCCCTGGCCCGTTGGTGCATGCACGCCATCACTACTCCACAAAAGATTTTGAGAGAGTCAAAATCTATTTTCAAGGGTGCCAAAGCCCACAAAAATTATAGCTATCGCAAGCCCTTTCTTTGAAGTACTTCCATTAAGTGCATCCAATGAGATTTAAACCTGCCTCACGCACAGCTTCCCCTACCACCACACCACATAGCTACTCGTGAAAATGTACGTGACGATGCTAGCATTTTTATATTAACATGAATGAATCCTATATTGAATATTTTGGCTTCTAAACAATCTTAAATGGAACAAAATTGCAACTATCACTACTACAACCAGCCTTTTTCGAGGCGGCTGTAGATGCTCTATAGAAGTGGCTAGGTCCAGCTGTCTGTAAGCTTAGGTCCCTAAAATAAGGGATTTGTAGAGGTGGTTAGTAACAACAGGTGTCCCTAGAAATCCATTTCTAGAGGTGGTTGTAATACAAATTATTTTTCCAAAAATATCCAAAAACCACAAATCGAGCCAAAATAAATAGCATAAACATTTCAAAAATAAATAGCAAAAACATTTTATCCAAAAACTACAACATTGATATAAAGTTTGTCTTCGTTGGCGTGGAGATGGCAGTCGTCAAGCTCGCCCCTGAGCACTCAAGGCAGGATCTCCTAAGGCCAGCGAGGGGTCGGAGGGGGAAGAACAGAAGAGTTCCTGGAGGCTGACCACCGACAGCTCACCCAGTCTGAGAGGCGAGAAAAGGAGAGCCCGTGTCAGGGACTCATGGTGGGGAATAGGGGTGATCAAGTTAGTTGATGGGATAGCAGGACTAGGGTTATGATGTTGACATGTGGTGTGGGATGGATGAACTTATTGGTCTGATAGGGTGGATGGACATGTTGGCTTGTTAGGCTATTTAGCGGACCAAACATGACACCATGACTATTTAGCGGGTTGGG
This sequence comes from Saccharum spontaneum, assembly GCA_022457205.1. NCBI lineage: Eukaryota > Viridiplantae > Streptophyta > Magnoliopsida > Poales > Poaceae > Saccharum > Saccharum spontaneum. The sequence continues at coordinate 29,426,474 of CM039595.1, read as the reverse complement.
CCGTGCCACTTGACATGCTTGGGGAGCAGCCCAAGCACGGACCTAAGCATTGGGACGTGCTGGCCTAGGCCCACCAACCACCGGGCCATGCTGTGCTCGTGCCAGGCTTAAAAAAGGGCTTTGTGCCGGGCTACTAGGCTACGGGCCATCTGGACACCTGTAATCGTGTACATTCAATGTCACACCCATTTATCGACCAAATGGAATGCTTACCGTTATGTGCGCCCAGAGATCAATCACACATAAGTTCACAAATTATAACAGAAGTATCATGGCAAATGTTATTACATCACGATATTTAAACACTTAGTCTTAACACAATGTAGCGGAAGTATAAATAAAAATCTCTCGTGGTAGCTCCAGTCACAGGTACATTGACTGGTTGACAGCAAGACTAGTAATCCTCAGGGAAGTAGGCGTAGTAGTCGCTATTACCTCCATCTGTTACCCATCCGGGATTTTTATCCAAATAAGAGAAATAAACAAGCGTAAGTACATCTCGTACTCAACAAGTGTAACATGGGGTTCATGAGGCTCAAAAAGGCATAATCATTGGTTTACCAGCATGTAGCTTTTAGTTAACATGATTTTAGCATATCAATAGCATCAAAAGGTCTCAATGTAAACAATAAACATATGATCCATGTGAAATGATTAATGAATAGCAAAAACATAAACATAAACAACTATTCAACTATTCCATAAGGGTCCAAGGCCACTCGTGACCGTGAGCACGGCTGTTATAACAGTTCTACACTCTGCAGAGGTTGTACACTTTCACTGTGAGTCGCGTTACCCAAATGCCCGGGTTAATTACTCCCAAAACACTACCAAGGTGAGCAGGCAGGGTAAACACTATGAAGTCTTTCGAAGGTTCATCTAACAAGTTAGGGTCATTAGATTCACTCGGCAAACAGATGTAGAGCCCCCCTTCCAAATGGCACAATAACCCGCAGCATATACACATAAGGACAGAGGCCGCACTATACCCGATTCGTCAAGCCATTCTTACGCCAAAAAGGTTACCTCTAACAAGCTAGAAAAGGTCCTTCTATATGACTAAAGCCAGAGCCATATAGCCTCCACAGTTGTACTGTAAATCCCGGATTGTCGCTTATAGATGAGTCCTTATGGAGAGCAATTAGAGCATCAAAAACAACACACATGCTCTAATCCCCTTTATACAATAATCAAGATCATATTTTAATGTTTATTGCATATTCCTCTAATCAATTTACATGATCATAGTCCATGTTTAAGCACTAGCCATACTAATCAATGCATCATAATGGGTACCAAGGTATAGGATCAATCACTAAGTCATCCTTAACAAGGAATAAATGCATAATGACATTAATTGCATAAGGTGGATAGGACAACAAGGATAATCCCATGCTATACTTGCCTTGCTCAAACTGGTCCTGAAGATCTTGCTTGTAGTAAGGCTCTTGATCTCCAACGAATTGCTCACCGTCTATACTCGATCACCCAATATCAACAACACACATCCAGAGGCAATCATGCATAGACAAACAAGGCTATAATTAGAACAATACACCAACAGTAATAAAATAAGATAAAAAGTCTTTAAAACGAATCTACAACTCGCTAGGATCACACAGACGCGAAGATCACAAAAAACGGAGCTAAAACGACAAAGTTATGAATTTCCAAAGATTTCCTATAGAAAAATAAATACTTTAATTAAAACTCGAAAATAAATTAATCTAAACCTACTGTACAGTTACATCATTAGATAGAGCTCGCAAATATGAACCTAACGCAATTTGAATGGATCAAATTGGAGTTAAAACGAAGATTCTACGGCTAAAACAATCTGAGTGGCAAATCTGTAAATATGAGAAAGCGTATTTTTCTTTTTCCAAAACGAATTACGTTTTCATTTAATAAAAACGTATTTTCCAGATTACGCTTTGGACCGCGGGTTATAATTGTGAAAACATCAGGGGCTCTTTAACAAAAACGACAGCCGAAACGGTATCTTCTAATTACACCCGTTGGATTCGAATCGGACGGTCCAGATTGGATCTGGGAAAATCCGGCGGCGCTCCGGCCGGACTCCGGCCGCCGGCGAGCCTCCCGCGGCGGCGCCATCGTCGGAACATGCGAAAACACTACTCCGGGCACCATTCGACGAAAGGGATACACCGGGAGGTAGCTTGGAGCACGGCGAACTCACCCCGGACAAGAACGAGGGCAAGGGATGGACGAAGACGGCGGCGCGCTTGCGGTGGCGGACGGTGGAGCTCGATCTCGCGGCGGGCCAACCCTAGGCGGTTTTGGCTGCGGTAAAGGGTGGGATGTGGAGCGGGGAGGGCCGAGGGCTCCGTTTTATAGTCTAGAGAGGTCGCTAGCTAAGGAAAGGAGGAGATTTGAGGATCGAATCGGATCGGGAGCGATGGAAACGGCGTCGGCCGGAGGAAGAAGAAGAAAGGAAGGTGAGAACGGTCACTGACCGGTGGGACCCACGCGTCAGCGACACCAGGCGAAACGCGGGCCGCGCGTGCGGGAGACAGGCTGGCGGGCCGCTGGCCGGCTCGGCCCAAGGGATGCAGCGCGCGGGGGGAAGGAAAGAAGCTGGGCCGCCGAAGCAGGCCGGGAAGCTGGGCTGCTGGAGGAATGCGGCCCGGTAAGTAAATTCCTTTTCTTTTTCTTTTCTAATTTTTCAAATCCATTTTTCAAATGATTTTCAATTCAAATTTGAATTTGATTTAAACCACTCAATACAAAACTCCAAATGCAGCAGCATGAATGCTCAATCATGTTTCTACCCTTATATTTTATTTTAAATTTATAAAATTATTCTTATTCTATAGTTGCATGCTTCACCAAAAATAAATATAAAAATCACATTTTCCCTATTTTTCTTTTCTTCAAATTTTAGGGTGTTACAATTCTACCCCCTTAAAATGAATCTCGTCCCGAGATTCGACCGATGCTTACTCAAACAGTTACGGGTAGGTTTTTCTCAGATCCTCTTCTCGTTCCCAAGTAGCCTCTTCTGCGGTATACCGATTCCACTGTACTTTACACATTTTGATTGTTCTACTTCTCGTGACTCTATCCGCAGTCTCCAAAATCTTAACCGGAAACTCCTCATATGTAAGATCATCCTTAACAGTGAGTTCCTCTATCGGAATCTGTTCTTCTGGTACTCGTAAACATTTCTTCAATTGTGACACATGGAACACATCATGTACACCTGCCAGACTCTCGGGTAATTCCAATTGATATGCCACTTCACCACGTCTCTCTATAATCTTGAAAGGTCCAATATATCTTGGTGCTAATTTACCCTTCATGTTAAATCTCTTCACACTTCTCATGGGTGACACTTTCAAGTAGACATAATCCCCTACCTCAAAAGTCAACTCTCTTCTGCGAGTATTAGCATAACTTTTCTGTCTGGACTAGGCTATTTTTAGATTATCCCTAATCATTCTCACTTTCTTTTCAGCATCCTTTAATACATCAGGCCCAAACACTTGACTCTCCCCTGTCTGATTCCAGAACAACGGGGTCCTACACTTTCGTCCATACAGAGCCTCAAACGGTGCCATTTGAAGACTCTTCTGGTAACTATTGTTATAAGAGAACTCTGCGTATGGCAAACTCTTATCCCAGCTAGTACCATATTGTAGAGCACAAGCTCTCAACATATCTTCCAATATCTGATTAATTCTCTCTGTTTGACTATCTGTCTGAGGATGATAAGCTGTACTAAAATTTATTTTGGTCCCCAATGATTCATGTATCTTTTGCCAATAATGAGATGTAAACTGAGTACCTCGATCAGACACAATCTTCTTAGGAACTCCATGTAGACTCACTATTCTTTCCATATATAACTCTGCCAACTTCGCACTGCTATATGTAGTCTTCACAGGCAGAAAATGAGCAACCTTAGTCAGACGATCCACTATCATCCAGATTGAATCATATCCTCTTTGAGTCCGTGGTAACCCAACTATAAAATCCATACCGACCTCTTCCCATTTCCACTCAGGTATCTGCATAGGTTGTAACAATCCTGCAGGCCTCTGATGTTCCGCTTTCACCCTTTGACAAGTGTCACACAAAGCAACATACTCAGCTACGTCTCTCTTTAAACCATACCACCAATATTTCTCTTTCAGATCTAAGTACATCTTAGTACTCCCCGGATGTATGGAATAAGCTGACTCATGAGCTTCACGCAGAATTGCCATTCGGATATCCTTATCTTCGGGCACACACAACCTTTTCCCAAACCATAGCGTACCATTTTCATCCTTACGAAATCCTGGAGATTTTCCTTTCGCTATGTTTTCAGCTATATCTCTCAACTTTTCATCCTTCTGCTGACCTTTACGGATTTCTTGCTCCAGAGTAGGCTCCAATACTAGTTCCACTGCATTAGTAGTAAATCCTAAGTTCAGATGCTTGCACTCAGCACATAATTCCTTTGGCATAGGCATTACTTGTATTTCATTTGCATAACTTTTCCTACTAAGAGCATCAGCAACAACGTTGGCCTTTCCGGGATGATAATGCACTTCTAGATCATAGTCTTTTATCAACTCCAACCATCTACGCTGCCTCAAGTTCAGATCCGTTTGAGTGAAGATATACTTGAGACTCTTGTGATCAGTGTATATATCACTCTTGTGTCCAAACAAATAAAGTCTCCATATCTTTAATGCATGAACTACTGCAGCTAATTCTAAGTCATGAGTAGGGTAATTTAACTCATGCTTTCTTAACTGCCTCGATGCATATGCCACAACTCTACCTTCTTGCATCAGAACACATCCCAATCCCAATCGAGATGCATCACAATAGATAGAGAAAGGTTTATTCAGATCTGGCAAAACTAAGACGGGTGCAGTAGTCAATCTTTTCTTTAATTCCTCAAAATTAGCCTGACACTTCTCGGACCACACAAACTTGGCATTCTTCTCCAACAATGCAGTCATTGGTTTTGCAAGCTTGGAAAATCCCTCTATAAATCTCCTATAATAACCAGCCAATCCCAAAAAGCTACGGATCTCACTTGCATTGATAGGTGGTTTCCAGTTCAATACGTCTTTCACCTTGCCAGGATCTACTGATATTCCTCCATTTGAAACGATGTGACCCAGAAAAGAAACTTCCTTCAGCCAAAACTCACATTTACTCCTTTTTGCATATAGTTGGTGTTCTCTGAGCTTCTGCAAGACCAACCTCAAATGTTCAGCATGTTCTTCCTTCGTCTTGGAAAACACTAGTATATCATCAATGAATACCACTACAAACTTGTCCAGATATTCCATGAACACTTTATTCATTAAATACATGAAGTATGCAGGAGCATTAGTCAAACCAAAGGACATCACTGTATACTCATATAACCCATAACGTGTGGTAAATGCTGTCTTGGGTATATCCCTGGCACGAATCTTCAATTGATGATATCCAGAGCGAAGATCAATCTTGGAGAATACACAAGCTCCTCTCAGCTGATCAAACAGATCATCAATTCTAGGCAATGGGTACTTGTTCTTAATGGTAACCTCATTAAGAGATCGATAATCTACACACATCCTCTGAGTTCCATCTTTCTTATCCACAAAAATCACTGGTGCACCCCATGGTGAAGAACTAGGACGAATAAAACCCTTATCCTGTAACTCCTTAATTTGTTTCTTAAGTTCTTCTAATTCATTTACTCCCATTCTATATGGACGCTTAGCTATAGGTGCAGTTCCAGGTAATAATTCAATAATAAATTCAATGTCACGGTCTGGTGGCATACCTGGCAATTCCTCCGGAAACACATCTGGGAACTCCTCCACAACTGGATCCTCCTGATTGGCACCATCATTGAGCTGATTCACTGTAGCGGTCTCTTGTTTTTGCACTTTGACTTCAACTCTGATCCTATCCCCCTTTGGTGTTGTCAGCACAACTGATTTGTCCTTACATTGAATCTCTGCTTGTTGTTGCATCATCCAATCTATTCCCAATATAAGATCAATCCCAGCTGTCCTCAATACTATAGGGCTAACTGTAAACTCTACCCCCCTTAAGTTGAGACTAATGGGAAGACAACGATAAGATGCTGGCATGCTTCCACCAGGTGAGTTTACTAAGATAGGGTTCTTCATAGCACACAAATGGATTCTATGTATTCTAACAAATGATTGTGATATGAAAGAATGTGATGCTCCAGAATCAAAAAGAACAGTGGCGGGAGTAGAGTGGACATCGAACGTACCAAGCATAACTTCTGGCTCCTCCACTGCAGTTTCCTGGGACAAATGATTCACCCTTCCCGAGTTAAGTGCGGGCTTCTGGTGGCTGCTCTGTCTCTGGGGAGTCTGCTGGTTAGGTTTCTCCGGGCAGTTGTAAGACAAGTGACCTTCTTTTCCACAACGGAAACACCTATTGGGAGTATTGGGAGCACTGGTCTTTGTAGGAGTGTTGTTGGAAGGACCCTGACGCTGCACTTGATTCCCATTCTGCTGTGGTGGACGTTGGTTGCTACTCTGTGGCTGAAATGGGGGACGTTGAGGGAACTGTCCACGGAATGGGGTCTGACCACGATTCCACTGTCCAGAAGGAGGCCTCTGCTGAGTATTCTGTTGAAAACCAGTACGCGGACGGGTGTTGCTATTGGAGGCTTGTCCCTGTAACCTCTTCCTCTTTGCATCCATTTCTTTGCGCTTGTTATCCACCACGATAGCGCGGTTCACAAGCGTCTGAAAGTTAGGATAGGTATTGGACATCAACTGCAACTGTAGTCCATCATATAATCCCTTCAAGAAGCGGCGCTGCTAATCATTGTCATTAGCCACCTCATGTGGAGCATATCGTGATAATTGAGCAAACTTGTCACGGTACTCAGCTACAGTCATTGACCCTTGGGTCAGGTTCTGGAATTCCTCCGCCTTCAATTCTAGCATCCCTTCAGGTATATGGTAAGCCCTGAAGTTCTCTCTAAACTCCTGCCAGGTGACTGCAGGAGCATTGGCAGGACGACCATACTCATATGACTCCCACCAATCCTGAGCTTCTCCCTGAAGTTGCCCAGAAGCGAACAACACCTTCTATCGGTCATCATATTGTGCAATGGTGAGTTGTTTCTCCACAGCACGAAGCCAATCATCGGCCTCCAAAGGATCAGCAGCATGTGTGAACACTGGGGGACGACCCTTCAAAAATTCACCACGCTTATCACGTGGTTGAACCCCAGCAACTGGCTGATTCTGCTGATTCTGCTGATTCTGCACCAGTTGTTGCATCAACTGAGTCTGTACTGCCAGCAATTGCTCGATAGTTGGTGGCGGTGGTGGTGGTGGATTCGGGGGAATGTTTCCACGACCTCTGCCTCTTCCTCTTCCGGCCATCTGCCACCCATAAACATGCAAACTTTTAAGAAATCCAGGTTATCAACCACTTATAAGATTAAGAATGAGATCTGAAAGTTTTCTGGACGGGTAGCAATATTGACAGTTCAGTATTTCAATCATATCTCGGGCTACAGAAGTCCAAAAGAGGAGTGCTTTATATGGTTGGAAAGCTTATGAAATTATCCACAATTTCTATTCAGACCTCAAGACCAGATTCTGTCGTTAAGTCTATGAAAAATAAGGCGTAACAGAAACTGTTCCAGATTCCAGACTGTGCAGAAACTTTAACTTGTGAAAATTATATCTCTCGAACCAGATTAGATAAAAAGGTGATTCCAGTGGCATTTGAAAGATGCTTGAGTCTAGTTTCTCTCATAAAAATTTCATAAATATTGCACGAACCGTTTTTAAACTATAGCAGAAACATTAGAGACTGCTCCAGAAAACAGCAAGGACAGAAACGAGATAATATCAAACCCAACTATTATTCCTTGACTATTAAACTTATTATTCTTAATAATGGAACTTGTAGACATGCCTACAAGTCCAGACACTCAAACAAAGATCCAACTCACACATAAGCATAATAATAAAACAACTAGCACACCAAGGTTCAAACCACACGACAGACTCGACTGACTCAACTGACGTTACTAAGAACGTTCTTATTACATAAAGGACTCCTACTTCCTAAGGAAGTGGCTCATGCTCTAATGTCTCGTAGATCTTGGGCATGCCTTGGTTTGCTCGTAGCTCTTCAATGGTTGCTTGGCACCTCTTGATATTCTTCCCTTGTGTCCTCACCATCTCTTCTAGTTGCAGCTTCCTGTCCATCATGTCATAGACAAAGTTCACCATCACCCGAGGTAGTGGCTCTAGCTGTACTGGATCTGTCATAGCCCATCCAAGCTCGGGGTGTGCACGAGGAAGGAAGCGATGAATGTCATGCTTCATGAGGTTAAAGCGAAGATAGCGGAGACCCATACATGCTTCAAAAGCAGCATCTTCAATGCTATCCTCTATGGTAGCTCGATGTCCCACATGAGAGAACATCCTGTCCAGTTGATATGCCCCCTTGTCTTGCTTGTGTGCAAAGATGCTTGCCCTTGCCTTCCAGTATGTGCTCTCTAGTGGATGAGTATACTCCCAGCAGACGTACTCCACGGCTGGATGCCAATCCGCGAAGTAAGCAGTGAGCATCCCCACTAGGCGAATATGAGAGACAGCATCCCCTCCATTCCTGTGGTAGATTCTCACAGTCCACCCCATTGGAGGAGGTGGCATATCTTCAGGAGCTTCATGTGGTGGAGACGGGGGTTGTACTCCTCCATTAGCTTCCTCCTCACCATCTTCAATCTCAATGATTTCTGGATCTTCTTCAGGCTCAGTCTCTTCCTGGGGAGGTGCTGGTGCTTGGACTGGTGCTACAGGGGTCTTCTCTTGTTCCTGAGGTTCTGGCTCTTGTGGCTCTTCAGTTGCAAGCAGGGCACGAGGTGGGTAGTATCCTCCAAAGCTGATGCGGGCAGTCTTACGGTCACGAGTCATCTACAGAATTTTTAGATGAAGTTAGAATAGAGGCAAAATTTCATAATAGAATGAGACATAAGAAGCATAAAAATTTATCAAATAACAAGAGCAAGATAGTGAGCATAAAAATAGTGTAAAGATGACACTACTTCGACCATTGCTAGCTAGGCTTGCGTCCTACAGTCAACAAGAGCTTTGATACCAATTTGTCACACCCATTTATCGACCAAATGGAATGCTTACCCTTATGTGCGCCCAGAGATCAATCACACATAAGTTCACAAATTATAACAGAAGTATCATGGCAAATGTTATTACATCACGATATTTAAACACTTAGTCTTAACACAATGTAGCGGAAGTATAAATAAAAATCTCTCGTGGTAGCTCCAGTCACAAGTACATTGACTGGTTGACAGCAAGACTAGTAATCCTCAGGGAAGTAGGCGTAGTAGTCGCTATTACCTCCATCTGTTACCCATCCGGAATTTTTATCCAAATAAGAGAAATAAACAAGCGTAAGTACATATCGTACTCAACAAGTGTAACATGGGGTTCATGAGGCTCAAAAAGGCATAATCATTGGTTTACCAGCATGTAGCTTTTAGTTAACATGATTTTAGCATATCAATAGCATCAAAAGGTCTCAATGTAAACAATAAACATATGATCCATGTGAAATGATTAATGAATAGCAAAAACATAAACATAAACAATTATTCAACTATTCCATAAGGGTCCAAGGCCACTCGTGACCGTGAGCACGGCTGTTATAACAGTTCTACACTCTGCAGAGGTTGTACACTTTCACTGTGAGTCGCGTTACCCAAATGCCCGGGTTAATTACTCCCAAAACACTACCAAGGTGAGCAGACAGGGTAAACACTATGAAGTCTTTCGAAGGTTCGTCTAACAAGTTAGGGCCATTAGATTCACTCGGCAAACAGATGTAGAGCCCCCCTTCCAAATGGCACAATAACCCGCAGCCTATACACATAAGGACAGAGGCCGCACTATACCCGATTCGTCAAGCCATTCTTACGCCAAAAAGGTTACCTCTAACAAGCTAGAAAAGGTCCTTCTATATGACTAAAGCCAGAGCCATATAGCCCCCACAGTTGTACTGTAAATCCCGGATTGTCGCTTATAGATGAGTCCTTATGGAGAGCAATTAGAGCATCAAAAACAACACACATGCTCTAATCCCCTTTATACAATAATCAAGATCATATTTTAATGTTTATTGCATATTCCTCTAATCAATTTACATGATCATAGTCCATGTTTAAGCACTAGCCATACTAATCAATGCATCATAATGGGTACCAAGGTATAGGATCAATCACTAAGTCATCCTTAACAAGGAATAAATGCATAATGACATTAATTGCATAAGGTGGATAGGACAACAAGGATAATCCCATGCTATACTTGCCTTGCTCAAACTGGTCCTGAAGATCTTGCTCGTAGTAAGGCTCTTGATCTCCAACGAATTGCTCACCGTCTATACTCGATCACCCAATATCAACAACACACATCCAGAGGCAATCATGCATAGACAAACAAGGCTATAATTAGAACAATACACCAACAGTAATAAAATAAGATAAAAAGTCTTTAAAACGAATCTACAACTCGCTAGGATCACACAGACGCGAAGATCACGAAAAACGGAGCTAAAACGACAAAGTTATGAATTTCCAAAGATTTCCTATAGAAAAATAAATACTTTAATTAAAACTCGAAAATAAATTAATCTAAACCTACTGTACAGTTACATCATTAGATAGAGCTCGCAAATATGAACCTAACGCAATTTGAATGGATCAAATCGGAGTTAAAACGAAGATTCTACGGCTAAAACAATCTGAGTGGCAAATCTGTAAATATGAGAAAGCGTATTTTCTTTTTCCGAAACGAATTACATTTTCATTTAATAAAAACGTATTTTCCAGATTACGCTTTGGACCGCGGGTTATAATTGTGAAAACATCAGGGGCTCTTTAACAAAAACGACAGCCGAAACGGTATCTTCTAATTACACCCGTTGGATTCGAATCGGACGGTCCAGATTGGATCTGGGAAAATCCGGCGGCGCTCCGGCCGGACTCCGGCCGCCGGCGAGCCTCCCGCGGCGGCGCCATCGTCGGAACATGCGAAAACACTACTCCGGGCACCATTCGACGAAAGGGATACACCGGGAGGTAGCTTGGAGCACGGCGAACTCACCCCGGACAAGAACGAGGGCAAGGGATGGACGAAGACGGCGGCGCGCTTGCGGTGGCGGACGGTGGAGCTCGATCTCGCGGCGGGCCAACCCTAGGCGGTTTTGGCTACGGTAAAGGGTGGGATGTGGAGCGGGGAGGGCCGAGGGCTCCGTTTTATAGTCTAGAGAGGTCGCTAGCTAAGGAAAGGAGGAGATTCGAGGATCGAATCGGATCGGGAGCGATGGAAACGGCGTCGGCCGGAGGAAGAAGAAGAAAGGAAGGTGAGAACAGTCACTGACCGGTGGGACCCACGCGTCAGCGACACCAGGCGAAACGCGAGCCGCGCGTGCGGGAGACAGGCTGGCGGGCCGCTGGCCGGCTCGGCCCAAGGGATGCAGCGCGCGGGGGGAAGGAAAGAAGCTGGGCCGCCGAAGCAGGCCGGGAAGCTGGGCTGCTGGAGGAATGCGGCCCGGTAAGTAAATTCCTTTTCTTTTTCTTTTCCAATTTTTCAAATCCATTTTTCAAATGATTTTCAATTCAAATTTGAATTTGATTTAAACCACTCAATACAAAACTCCAAATGCAGCAGCATGAATGCTCAATTATGTTTCTACCCTTATATTTTATTTTAAATTTATAAAATTATTCTTATTCTATAGTTGCATGCTTCACCAAAAATAAATATAAAAATCACATTTTCTCTATTTTTCTTTTCTTCAAATTTTAGGGTGTTACATTCAAAAACATCGAACAGACAAATAACCTAAGATCAGAAGGGCACAGCAAAAATAACCTAAGATCAGAAGGGCACAGCAACAGCGAAAGGACAGACACGACTCCAGCTTTCTTCAACTTAACTAAAGCTAATTGTATTCAAGACAATATCACTAATTAATTGCTTGGAGGCAATGCAAACAGCACACTGCTCGTAGAATTAGAATGTGCACAACAACAAAAAGGCCACGGATCCTGTGCAGTGGATCATCCCCGTGGAGGGCAGATGCGAGTAGGAAGGGGGCCGACAATGTCGACCGTTGAGGGCGACTCAGAAGGCGACGCCGAGGACTTCGACGGCGCTGGTGGCCGACGGCTGCCTGTCGCCCACGTGGGATCTCCGCCTCCCCGTGTTGGTGGACTCGGTCCTAGGATGGTGAACAGGAACATCGCGGAGAAGAGATCCGGGGTGGCCTTCGAGCCTCCTGAAGGCCGTTGCGGTCACTGCGGCATCGAGAAAAGTTCCAATGAGCTCGACGAGTCCGACAGAGGACTTACAGTGAACAGGGGTAGCCCTGAAGGGACATCGGGGAACGCCATTGAGTACGACGAGCGAGGTGGCGTTAACGACGACTCCGACAATGGCCTGACGGTGAACAGGGGCGGCGCTGGGAGGAGATCGGGAAGTGTCATCGAGCATTCCGACGAACCAGAGAGCGGCCGCCGGAGATTGACTCGTTCCTCGTCGATTCTGAAGGTACATTCGTCTGACAATTTGGAGGAAGGGAATGAAACGGAGGATGAGAATGGCAAATGGAAATTCGTCGCGGGCTATAGCTGTCGGAGAACATCTGACCCTGCAGGAGACCTCCGTCCCATGGGAGCAAGGTCTAGGTTTTGGGCGTTGGAAGACGATGATGACTCCGATGAGGTCACGTCTCATTCACCGTCGACGCCGGACCTGGTACGTCATGCAGCGGTTCATGGTTTTTCTAGAGCACAGTTGTGCGAGGCCGAGATGGCGATGCAGGACTCGTCAGTTCGCCGGCGGGTTGAGGGATCTCTCACCCCAGATTCCATGGACACAAAAGCTACATTGGTTCATAACATTTTGACAGCGCTGACGGATGTGTGGCGGACAGCGATAAAGCCATGATCCGGGAGACTACCGCGACCAAGGGTATCACCGGCTTTGACACTGGGTGACTGCATGGTTACGGCTAGTAGTGGCCGATGGACAGCTTTCCGAGGCACTCTCTTGTAGACCTTGGAGCGGCTTCCCTCGCCGGCGCCGGCAACGAAAACCATTGAGGCTCATGTCCAGGTTCAAAATCAAACCACGCGTGATCCTATTTGTCCGCATGCCAAGATGATGCAGTCCCTGTCTGGTAATTTCTCTGGGATGGGTGGGCCTCGAGAGGAGGACTATCATGGGCCACGTGCAAGAATTGGGCTAGGACGCAGAAAGACTCGTTGTGGCAAGTTAGCTGCACGTTTCCTGCTGGGGAATTACGATCTTGAAGCGATCAATTCCAAAACCCTAGCCGCCACTCCCTCTCCGTTTCCCTCGTACGTCCACGCGGTGCTTTCAAGCATGTCGACAACGGGCGCAGCAGGAGCCGGGAACGGCGGCAGTGGCAGCGGTGCCAATGTTGGTGGACGTGGATTCAGCACTGGCCGTGGCGGTGGCCGTGCAGGTGGTGCTGGAGGTGCACGCGGTGGTCGCCATGGCCACAGCGGAGGATACGGCTACAACAACATTGATGACGGCTTCAACAGCACTCGTTTCAACCCCAACCTTGGATCACACCCGCCTAGCTATGGTCCAGGCTGGGATTTTGAACAAGGACGTGGTGGACGGCACAACACCAAAGGCAACCGTGGTTGGAATGGAGGATTTCGACAAGGCCGAAATTACCAACGACAAGTGCCGCAGCGTTTTCAGAGGGTGCCACCACAAGCTCAACCGCAGCATCAGGCGCCAACACATACACATGCACTGAATCAATTGGCAGGCCAACAACAGTTCAAACCTCAACCATTCATGCCCACCTCTGGACCGGCGTTTCAGGCACCGCCGGTGCAACCAGGGATGGGAACAAATCAAAAGCAATCTGCTACCAAGGAACAGCAACAAGGAGGAGGGGAACGGATACAGCAGAAAGAGTTAGTGTCTACTTAGCAGAACAAGGATTTGGGAAAACAGTCGGCATCTCAGATTTGAGATTTTACAGGGATCATCTTTGGCTGCTGGGACAGCGGAAGTGCGGGCCGAGAACCTGGAGATAGAGAAAGGCGGTACTGGAGCTATGGATGGGCAAAGGTCAGTTACTACCAAGATGTGTAGACGTTGCGGAGTCAAGGGACACTTGATGTCCGAGTGTACAGTGCTGGTCTACTATGAAATTTGTAAGATCACTGATCATGCTTCGATTCGTTGTTCCATTCTTAAACAGCCCAAACCGGTTGCTCATCTGGTTGGTCAGGCTGCTGATCCGCTAGCAAGTTTTTACATCCCCCATGCACCGATTCAGCCGGCAAAGAAAGATTCTAGATTAGCTTTGGTTTCCACGATTGGCAAGAACTTAACAGAGCAATTGGTGGCTTATCTGAAGGTGTTGGTCTCTGATACTTTTGCATGGGAGGTGAAATGCCAAAATGACTCTGAGTTCAAGGTTCCCTTCCCTTCGAAAGCAGACCTCACTAAGATGACAAAATTTAACGCGGAGATGAAGGAAGGGGTGACCCTTAAATTTAAAGAATTTAAGGAACAAGAGGAATATTTTGGACATGTCTTGCCAGTGGTGTGGATGCGGGTTACGAATCTACCATCGATTCTAAGAGAATATATTATTTTGTGGGCTTTAGGAACTCTCTTTGGGGTCACACAGGAGGTGGATATGGTTACCACTAGAGCTAGTAATTTTGGGCGGTTCGCAGTGGCAGTGTTGGAGCCTGAGGCAATCCCCAAAAAATTAGATGTTATAATTGGCAACAGATATTTCCAACTGACCTTTGAAGTTGAACCTTTTTCACCAAATATTGGGCTGTGGAACAGAACGTACACTCAAGGCAAGGGGATCAAAGATCATGGTATTGGGGCTGCTAAAGATACTCAGATGAAGGAGGCAGACAATACCGCATCCTCCTTCCCATCAGATGCAAATATGGAAAACAAAGATGCTAGTCATGATGGTGGAAATGGAACTCAGGAGGCACAATTGATGGATGAATTTTCAAACGATGATTTGCTAGATGAGAAAAACAAGCTTACTGATGCAGCCTAAACCTTTTTAGGGGTCAAGAAAGGGAACGCAGTGGAGGTGAGAAACGCGGCAGCACTTGCAGCCTCAGCTCCGGCACGTTTATCGGCTAGGCCGAGTGGAAAAGAGGTGAACGCTGCTGCTCTGCCACAGAAAATTTCACAGCCATCTCGTGCGGATAAAGCAAAGGTTTTGGCAAGTGAAACCATGCTGGACACTGAACAGGGCACCAATGTACTTCATACACAGGTTGCAGCGACAAGTTCAAAGAAGTCCAAGTTGGGAATGTCAACTATGTCGGCCACTGGGAATGTAGCTCTGGAGACTACTCCTCTTAGTCAGCCGTCAGCAATGATGGATGTGGAGCAGGTGCAGGTCTCACTCGGTCATCTCGATGAGCTAACAGAAGGTGATGCACACCATGTTGACTCTGTTGCATTGCTGAAGGCAGGAGTAGTGGCAGATGGTGAGACAAAAACTGATCTGGGAAGTGTGATGAAGATAGCAGTTTTGTCTAATGGTGAGCTCACTCCAGTGCGGCGTAGTAAGCGGAATGCGATGGTAGCGGATGTGGACTCGTTCAAGAGGGCAAAGAGACGAGTTGCTGTAAAGAACCTCAAGGTAATATAGATGTTCATTTCTTCTGTTCATTTTCTAATGTTCATATTGAGGAGAACCTAGGGGGAGTGGGCATTAGCTTGGGAGCAGCGATAAGTTAATTCATGGGTCTATTTCTTTAATAAAAAATATTGAAGAAAGATTGAAAGTTCCTAAGCATGTTAATAAACTTGAGAGTGATTGTGATCATGACGAGGATGAGATCGATCGTGACATTTCCACTATTAGTCGGCTCTGTGGCGACTTAACAGAGGAAGTGATGGACGATAGTGTTGCGGACCCTGATGGTGTATTAGTTAATGTGCCCATCAGGGTGGCAAAGAATAAAAAGAAATTCAAATTTCTCAATAAGATTAAAGCCAAAAAGAAAAATACAAAACTGTTCTCATGAAAGGCATTTTCTGGAATTGCCTAGGACTGCGTGACTTAGCTAAACACACATTTTTACATGATGTGGCTGTAGATAATAGACTTGATATTGTAGCTTTATTAGAAACCAACAAAAAATAGTTTCTCGACTCAGTGTCTAGAAAATTTTTGTGGGGGAGCTGATTTTGTTTGGCATTGGCGATGCCCTCGAGGAATGTCTGGGGGAATGCTAATGAGGATAAATCAAGAATCTTTTGTTGTAGAAAATATTGAGGATGTTGATTTTCATATCAAGTTTATCCTAAAAAATAAGGCGGATGGATTTCGGTGGGCACTTTTGTCTGTCTATGGTGCGGTACAAGATGAACTTAAAGAACAATTTCTATCTGAGTTAGTACGAGCTTGTTCTAATTGTGGGAATCTACCCTTCTTAGTAGCGGGATTTCAACATTATTAGGAATCCTTCAGAAAAGAATAATTTGAGATACAATGACAGATGGTCACTTTTGTTTAATGCCATTATTGAAACCCTGAATTTAAGAGAATTGGATATGATCGGAAGGAAATACACTTGGGCTAACTATGCAGACGTTCCAACATTTGAAAAGTTGGATCGTATTTTGGTTACAACAGAGTGGGAGCAAAAATTTCCACTTGCTTCTGTTCAGGCCTTTACAAGAGAGATCTCGGATCACACACCTCTATTACTAGATACTGGCACACCGTCTCACCGAGGTAATGCTAGGAATTTTAAATTCGAGCTAGCATGGCTAACAAGAGATGGTTTTTTTATCAAGTCAAAGGGGTTTGGAAAGCTGAGAATAGAGGTCGGTCACCAATGAAACAGTGGCAAAATAAAATTAGAAGGCTGCGACATTTTCTTAGAGGTTGGGCTAGGAATTTGGTATCCCAAAATAGAAGAGATAAATCCAATTTGTTAGCTAAGATAGATGCTTTGGATAGAAAGGCAGAGACGGTTTTGTTGTCATCTGAAGAAGTGGAGCTTAGAAATCATTTCAAAGGGCAATTAACTAAGTTGCTAAGAGAGAAGGAAATTTACTGGTTCCAACGATCTAAAGCAACAAAGTTATTACAAGGGCATGATAACATTAAGTACTTCCATATGGTGGCAAATGGCAGACATAGGAAATAAAAAATTATACAATTAGAACAAGAAGAGGGAATTATTGTTGGTGATGACAACTTGAAGAATTATATTACTGATTACTATAAAGGACTGTTTGGACCTCAAACTCAAAATTCTTTTTCAATGGACGAGATTGTGAGGTATGATATACCTCAGGTATCAGAGGAGGAGAATGAGATATTGGTGGCTCCATTCAATGAAGAGGAGGTTAAAATGGCTGTCTTTGACATGGAACATAACAAGGCTCTTGGTCTAGATGGTTTTCCTTCTAAATTTTACCAATTTTTTGGGAGATTGTTCAGCCGGATTTTATGAAGCTTTTTTATGAATTCCATGCGGGGAGACTACCGATTCATAGCCTCAATTTTGGAGTAATCACTTTACTACCAAAGGTTGATGATGCGACACGGATATAACAGTACAGACTTATATGCTTATTAAATGTGAGCTTCAAGATTTTTACGAAGGTGTTAAATAATAGAATATTGAAGGTGGCAGACAAATTGATAGGACCTTCACAAACAACATTTATTCCAGGTTGCTATATCATGGAGGGAGTTGTTGTATTACATGAAACAATTCATGAACTGCATAGGAAAAAGCAGGATGGAGTGTTACTAAAGCTAGACTTTGAGAAAGCTTACGATAAATTAAAGTGACCTTTTGTGCAACAAGTTCTCAAGATGAAAGGATTCTTACCAACATGGTGTGAATGGATATCAAAAGTCATGACTAGAGGGAGTGTTGCAGTTAAGGTCAATGATAATATAGGACACTTCTTTCAGACCAAGAAAGGAGTACGATAGGGGGATCCGTTATCCCTGGTCCTATTTAATATAGTGGTTGATATGTTGTATGTCCTTATTTCACGGGCTAAAGAGTTGGGACAAATCTATGGAGTTGTTCCATATTTGATAGATGAGGGACTCTCGATCCTTCAATATGCAGATGATACTATAATCTTTATGGATAATGATTTTGAGAGATCCAAAAATATGAAGTTTTTACTTTGTGCTTTTGAACAGTCATCAGGACTCAAGATCAATTTCCATAAAAATGAGATATTTTTTTATGGAGCAGCTAGGGATAGACAATCTGAGTATGCACAAATTTTTAGGTGTGATTTAGGGTCGTACCCCTTTCTTTACCTATGAATTCCTATGCATCATAAAACACTTTTGAATAAAGATTGGAAGCATGTCGAAGAAAGATTTCAAAAAAGGTTAAATTATTGGAGAAGTAAGTTGTTGTCGATGGGAGGAAGATTGGTCCTGATTAATTCTGTTTTGAGTAGTCTCCCCATGTTCAAGTTCTCCTTTTTTGAAGTACCTAGAGGGGTTCTGAAAAAGCTTGATTACTTTAGATCAAGGTTTTTTTTGGCAAAGTGATGACCATAAGAAAAAATATAGATTAACTAGATGAAAAGTAGTTTGTACTCTAAAAAACCAAGGAGGGTTGGGTGTCCTAAATTTAGATATCCACAACAAATGTCTTCTGAGTAAATGGCTTCTCAAGTTGATTAATGGAGATGGGGTTTGGCAACAGATTCTTAGGAATAAATATCTAAGGGACAAAACATTGACACAGGTTCAACATTTGCCTGGAGATTCTCAGTTTTGGACTGGCCTCATGAAGGTCAAGGAGAAGTTTCTCTCGCTTGGCAAGTTTGATCTACGTGACGGGTCTCAAGTATGATTTTGGGAGGACTCGTGGATAGCATTGCGTCCACTAAAATCTATCTTTCCTGCACTATATAATATTGTTAGGAAAAAAGTGCGTCGGTAAGAATAGTTTTATCCACGACACCATTAAATGTAGCCTTCAGGAGATCCCTGGTTGGGGCTAATTTACAAGCATGGCATCAAGTGGTTGTAATGGTTGTCAATGTGCAATTAACACACCAGAGGGATCACTTTGTGTAGGGGTTACACCAGAATGAGTTATTTTTAGTTAAATCCATGTACAGAGCCTTACTGATAGCACAAGCTGTACCCTACAACACCTTTATTTGGAAATTGAACTTCACCTCAAAATAAAATTTTTTTGTGGTACTTGTACAAGGGAGTAATCTTAACAAAAGATAATTTAGTAAGGCGACGGTGGCAAGGAGATAGAAAGTGTTGTTTTTGCTCTTCTGACGAGTCCATACAATATCTATTCTTTGACTGCCATTTTGCTAAATTTGTGTGGCGTACTGTTTATATTTTCTTTAATTTATTACCTCCAACTAGCATCCACAACATGTTTACGGGCTGGTTAGATGGGATAAATATGAAAAAGTCTAAAATCCTAGTAGGAGCAAGTGCAATTTATTGGGCAATTTGGTTAACTCGAAATGATATAATTTTTGACAAGGCCGTAGCACCATCTTACTTGCAGGTCATCTTCAGGGGACTTACTGGATCAGGTCCTGGTCCCTACTACAGAAGGAGGAGGATCGTCCATTCATGAAGATGGGATGCAGTACAATTGAGACAACCGCAATGGAGGTGTTTGCTAGACATGGTTAGAGATTTAGTAATAGAATTGCTTTTTAAATGTCGAACTTGGAAACTTTTCCTTTCGTTTCTCTGGTCGTGAACATTGTGTTAGTGTTTCTGGGGATCTCAGTGTTGGTGTCTATAATAAGGAACAGCTATATGTATTAGTCGATGCAGAGGCTGAGATATTTTTAATATATTTCCTTTTCTAAAAAAAATATAGCCAATAAATATTTAAGAGATAGAAATTGCAAATTGAACCATTCTAGTTTGAAATAAGATCCAACAATAGAGAATATGGCATACAATCAAGTACGTTTTTTGATGTAACATGTTAGCCAATGCTTAATTTTTTTTGGCATCTTGTGTAGCCTGCTAGCCAGAACATTGGTCTTGGTTCGTGGCACCTTTAAAACTCGGAGTCTCTTGCTACACGGCACTCTTAGAACTTCCAACCATTTCTTGCTTCACCGCAGCTTCATAACCCTGCATTTCATGCATCAAGGTAGCTTCATTGGCCTCTGTGATCAGTAACCACAATTTTACTTCCACATCAGCCTTCAGTCTACGGGCCGACACCATCTCGTAATAGACAGACATGCAGGTTCGCTTCAGTAGTATTCCATCATATTCAGATCCGTCATTCCTTAACTTATCAAGTTCATCTCTTGAGAAGTTCTGAAACCAACAAACAAGACCAATTACATAATCTATGGCATGAACCTGAGAACAAATTTACAAAATATTATGATTTACCAGATCATCATATGATTCATCGTCATCAGGAAAACATAAAATCCTCAGAGCTGTTGCAAGTTTCATTGTACTCCATCCCTCACAGTCTATGCCAGATCTCTCCTTGAGACACTTACCGCAACTAGCCAAGAATTCAGAATGCTTGGTCTCACATAGATCACAGTTATACAAGACACATGCATACTTAATGATATGTTCATTAACCTGGATACAAGGGCATTGCATTATCAGTAACAGAAAGATGCAAAACAAAAAAACGTCTGACAACAATAGAATCAATAACATTGTTCAGTGGCAATAAGATAGATGACAGAGCAATAATGCAGAAAACATTTCAGGTCAGAGTACAGTAAAGCAGGTGATCTCACCATTTCTGGTGTAACGTCATTGAAGCCATGACGAATCAGTACATTTTTCATGCCATGACTCATGTAAAGGCATTCCTCCTTGCTCAGCTCAGTATCTTGAAGAGGCAGTAAACTCTTCAATAGATTCTTTATGCCCCACATG
Organism: Saccharum spontaneum; assembly: GCA_022457205.1. Lineage (NCBI taxonomy): Eukaryota > Viridiplantae > Streptophyta > Magnoliopsida > Poales > Poaceae > Saccharum > Saccharum spontaneum. Next base: position 29,405,492 of record CM039595.1, on the reverse strand, counting down.
ACTTCCAACACAGCATCATTATATACGCAGGTTGTGCCCTGCAAAAGAAACTGTTCAGACATCAGCAAATAAGGGATCTTATACACTGACCAACTTAGCTTCAATGATTTCTCTGTGCTCTTGCTTTTCAACGGCTAGTAGTTGACCCGGCTTAAGGCATCTCTGGATCATCGCTCCAAGTTCTTTGTTGACACCAGTATGACTAAACACGTTGGCTTTGTTCTTGAAAGTCTTGAATTCCTTCAGCCAAATGATCTGATCCAGATATGAGCATGTTATTATGGGGAAAAACAGTTGTTCAAACATCACATCTCCAAATCATGAGTAGGGTCAGTCAAGTAGGTATGTCTAAGACACAGCGATGATTAAGTCCTAGTTTATTTGCAGTGTAATTAAAGCAAGAAAATATGTGGTGGAAACCACATCTTCAGTGAACACATGGTTCCCAATTCAAAAATGTGTACTTTGGCCACTCAAAAAATTTTAAAACTTGGAACACTAATAGTGCCTCCATGTGTATATCCACCTGTAGAAGTTGAGATTCAGACTCAATCTGAAAAAAACCAGAAATTGACAAACTTTAGGTCCATGTGTACTAGAAGACTAGTAACTAGTGCAAACTGCAAATGCACCTGAAATTTGACATTTTGATACGAATTTTTGGAATTAGTTCCCATGTTTCCACGGAAGACATACTTACCACTACATATTTTTCCAATTAATTAATTAAAGAAAAAGTTCATGTGCCAGAATAATCTCTTTCAATAAGGACTATATTGGTCCTCTTGTGTAAGTAGTACCGTTTGAGGACTAAACCATACATATCCAGCAGCTAGTAGCTCAAAACTAATTCATAGATGGCAATACCCTCCCCTCTACGTTTCAACCTGTCAAATATTTGTAAATCTCTTTGCTCACATTCGAGCAAGAAAGTGGTTTCTAGGCATGACTGCAACAGAATCAGACTACATGACTATGGTTAGATATTGAATTTGAATGCTGTTAAAGTAGCAAACAACTAATCAACCACTTTGTGCCCTCATTCCTCCCCTCAATGAAACGTAGTACACAACTAAAAAAAGGCAATGATTGTGATGCAGGTCACTCCTCTGTTAAATATATTGTCGACAAGGAACAAACGACATAGATCAGAGTATCAGACAGAAAAAAAGGTGTAAGTATTGACCTCCTCTGCTATTTCGAAATTGACGAAGTTCGCCCAGATGTTCTGCAGGAGACGGCACAGCAAGCAAGTATGTTGTAACACCCTAAAATTTTGAAAGAATTAAAAATAGGAAAATATGCTTTTTATACAATTTTGTGAGCATGCAAACCTAGAAGAATCATAATTTTTATTTATTTAAAATCAAATATAAGGGTAGAAACATGATTGAGCATTCATGCTGCTGCATATTATTTTGTATTGTGTGCACTTTTTGAAAATACAAAAGGCAATTCAAAATTTATTTGAAAACCTGCTTTGAAAAATTAGAAAAAGAAAAAGAAAAGGGAAATCATCTTCCTTTTTGGATTTGGCCCAAATCAGCCCGCCAGCGCCACCTCGGCCTACCCCCACGCGCGGCCCGTCTCCTTTTCCCCCCCGCTCCCCGCTTCACTTCCTGGGCCGAGCCCAGCCGCTGGCCCAACGCACGCCGCGCCCTCCCTTCCTCTCTCTCTGGCTGACGTCGCGGGCCCAGACGTCAGGGTCACCTCCTTCCTCAAGCCACGCCGGCGTCGGATTTCCTTTCCATGTTGCCACCGACCGAATCCGCACCTCAATGTTCCTCCTTCCTTTCTTGGAGCCGCCTCCGGACTATAAAAACGGGATGCCGCATCCCTCCGCTCCACATTGCCCTGCAAAATCGTAGGCTCCAACATCCCGAGGTGGCCGCGCTCGAGCCGTCGCCTCCACCGCCCGCCTCTCCGAGCCACGTGCTTTTCTTGCTTCATCCTCGGCTCCGATTTTGCCCTAGGTGAGCTCACCATGTCATTCTCTCCCTCCCTGTATTTTCCGTTCACTGAATGGTGCTCGGAATCGAGCTCTCGTGTTCTCCGGCCATGGCGCCGCCGCGGGGACCGCCGTCGGGCCCTGTTCTGGCCGGAGCACCGCCGGCTTCCTCCACCGATCTGCTCTGGACCGTCGGATCGGAGATCGACGGTTCAGAAAAGAAGATACCAGTTCGGCCGGTATTTTTGCTAAAGAACCCCTGTAAATTTTAAGTTTATAACCCACAGTCCAAAGCGTATTACCGATTTACGTTTTCTTTTTCGTAAAGCGTATTTTGATCGCGTAACTTTAGAAAATACGTTTTCACTTATTTACAGTTCTGCCATTATGTTAAATTGTGCGTAGAATCTCCGTTTTAACTCCGATTTGACCTGTTCAAATTACGTTAGGTTCGTATTTGCGAGCTCTACATGTTGGTAGTACTGTACAGTAGGTTTGTGACCATTTATTTTCGAGTTTACATTAAAGTAATTATTTTTCTATAGGAAATCTTCGTAAATTCATAACTTTGTCGTTTTAGCTCTGTTTTTCGTGATCTTTGCGTCTGTGTGATCCTAGCGAGTTGTAGATTCGTTTTAAAGACTTTTTATCTTATTTTCTTACTATTGGTGTACTGTTTTAATTATAGTTTGTTTGTCTATGCATGATTGTCTCTCGATGTATGTTGTTGCTGTTGTTGATCGAGTATAGACGGTGAGCAATTCGTTGGGGATCAAGAGTCATTCTACGAGCAAGATCTTCAGGACCAGTTTGAGCAAGTCAAGTATAGCATGGGATTATCCTTGTTGTCCTATTCACAATACACAAATAATATCATTATGCATCTATTCCTTTGTTAAGGATGACTTAGTGTTGATCTTATACCTTGATACCTATTATATTGCATTGAGTAGCATTGTTAGTGCTTAAACATGAACTATGATCATGTAAATTGACTAATGGAATATGCAACAAACATTAAAAGATGATTTTGATTAATGTTTAAAGGAGACTAGAGCATGTGGTTATTTTTGATGCTCTAGTTACTCTCCTTAAGGACTTATCTGTAAGCGAACATCCGAGATTTACAGTACAACTGTGCGGGCTATATGGCTCTGGCTTTAGTCATATAGAAGGACCTTTTCTAGCTTGTTAGTGGTAACCTTTTTGGCGTAAGAATGGCTTGACGAATCAGGTATAGTGCGGCCTCTATCCTTATGAGTATAGGCTGCGTGTCATTGTGCCATTTGGAAGGGGGGCTCTACATCTGTTTGCCAAGTGAATTTAATGGCCCTAACTTGTTAGACGAACCTTCGAAAGACTTCATAGTGTTTCCCTGCCTGCTCACCTTGGGAGTGTTTTGGGAGTAATTAACCCGGGCATATGGGCAACACGACTCACAGTGAAAGTGTACAACCTCTGCAGAGTGTAAAACTGTTATAACAGCCGTGCTCACGGTCACGAGTGGCCTTGGACCCTTATGGAATAGTTGATCATTAATAATGGATATGTTTTTGCTATTCGTTAATCATTTCACATGGATCATATGTTTATTGTTTATATTGAGACATCTTGATGCTATTGATATGCTAAAATTATGCTAACTAAAAGCTACATGCTGATAAACCAATGTCATGCCTTTGAGCCTCATGAACCCCATGTTACACTTGTTGAGTACGAGATGTACTTACGCTTGTTTATTTTTCCTACTTGGATAAAAATCCCGGATGGGTAACAGATGGTGCAAATAATGACTACTACTCCTACTTTCCTGAAGATTACTAGACTTCTAGTCAACCAGTCAATGTGCCTGTGATTGGATCTACCACGAGAGGTTTATATTTTTTACTTCCGCTATATTTGTGTAAAGACTATGTGATAATAATCTTGATGTAATAAAATTTGTGATGATACTTCCGTTATAATTTGTTAACTCATGTGTGATTGATCTCTGGGCACACATAAGAGTATGCATTCCATTTGGTCTTTAAATGGGTATGACAAATTGATATCAAAGCTTTTGTTGACTGTAGGACGCAAGCCTAGCTAGAAATGGTCGATTTAGTATCTTCTTTACACTTTTTTATGCTTATTATCTTGTTCTTGTTATTTGATAAATTTTTATGCTTCTTATGTCTCATTCTATTATGAAATTTTGCCTCTATTCTAACTATATCTAAAAAATTATGTAGATGGTTCGTGGCCGTAAGACTGCCCGCATCACCACTGGAGGACACTACCCACCTCGTGCTTTGCTTGCACCTGAAGAGCCACAAGAGGAAGCACCCCAGGAACAGGAGCAGGCCCCTGAAGCACTAATCCAAACACCAGCACCTCCCTAGGAAGAGCCCGAGCCGGAAGAAGATCCGGAGATCATTGAGATTGAAGATGATGAAGAGGAGGAAGCTAATGGAGGAGAGCAACCCCCGTCTCCACCACATGATGAAGCTGCTGGAGATGTGCCACCTCCTCCAATGGGGTGGACCGTGAAGATCTACCACACGGATGGAGGAAATGCTGTCTCTCATCATCGACTTGTGGGAATGCTCTCTGCCTACTTCGCTATTGGCATCCAGCTGTGGAGTACGTCTGCTGGGAATATACACACCCGATGGAGGACACTTACTGGAAGACAAGGGCGAGTATTTTTCCTAAGGATGAGGAAAAAGGGGCATACCAGCTGGACAGGATGTATTCTCACATGGGTCGTCGAGCTACCATGGAGGATAGCATTGAAGATGCCGCCTTTGAAGCATGTATGGGCCTCCGCTACCTTCGCTTTGACAGCATGAAGCATGATATTCATCACTACTTCCCTCGTGCACACCCCGACCTTGGATGGGCTATTATGGATCCAGTGCAGCTAGAACCACTTCCTCGGGTAATGGTGAACCTTGTCTATGATATGATGGAGAGAAAGCTGCAGTTAGAGGAGATGGTGAAGGCACAGGGGAAGACCATCAAGAGGTGCCAGGCAACAATTGATGAACTCCGAGCAAACCAAGGCATGGCCAAGATTTATGAGACATTAGAGCATGAACCACGTCCTTAGAAAATAGGAGTCCTTTATGTAATAAGAACATTCCTAGTAACGTCAGTTGAGTCTTCGAGTCTGTCGTGTGGTTTGAACTTTGGTGTGTTAGTTGCTTTATTATTATGCTTATGTGTGAGTTAGATTTTTGTTATGAGTGTTGGCGCTTGTAGGCATGTCTATAAGTTCCATTTTAAGAACAATAAGTTTAATAGTCAAGGGAATAATAGTTGGGTTTGGTATTGTCACGTTTCTGTCCTTGCTGTTTTCTGGAGCAGTCTGTAATGTTTCTGCTATGGTTCAAAAACGGTTCGTGCAATATTTATGAAATTTTTATGAGAGAAACTAGACTTAAGCACCTTTCAAATGCCACTGGAATCACCTTTTTATCTGATCTGGTTCGAGATATAATTGTCACAAGTTAAAATTTCTGCATAGTCTGGAATCTGGAATAGTTTCTGTTGCGCCTTATTTTTCATTAATTTAACGACATAATCTGATCGTGGGGTCTGAATAAAAGTTGTGGATAATTTCATAAGCTTTCCAACCATATAAAGCACGCCTCTTTTGGATTTCTGTAGCTCGAGATATGATTGATTTACTGAACTGTCAATATTGATACTCGTCCAGAAAACTTTCAGCTATCATTCTTTATCTTATCAGTGGTTGATAACCTGGAAATCTCAAAGTTTGCATTTTTATGGATGGCAGATGGCCGGAAGAGGAAGAGGCAGGGGTCGTGGAAGTGTTCCCCCAAATCCACCACCACCACCGTCACCAACTATTGAGCAACTATTGGTAGTGTAGACGCAGCTTATGCAACAACTGGTACAGAACCAACAGAATCAGCCAGTTGCTGGGGCACAACCACGTGATAAGCGTGGTGAATTTTTGAAGGGTCGTCCCCCAGTGTTCACGCATGCCGCTGATCCATTGGAAGCCAATGATTGGCTTCGTGCTGTGGAAAAGCAACTCAATATTGCACAATGTGATGACCGGCAGAAGGTGTTGTTTGCTTCTAGACAACTCCAGGGAGAAGCTCAGGATTGGTGGGAATCGTATGAGTATGGTCATCCCGCCAATGCTCCCACAGTCACTTGGCAGGAGTTTAGAGAGAACTTCAGGGCTTACCATATACCAGAAGGGATGATAGAGCTGAAGGCAGAGGAATTCAGGAACTTGACCCAAGGGTCAATGTCTGTAGCTGAGTACCGTGACAAGTTTGCTCAATTGTCACGATACGCTCCACATGAGGTGGCTAATGACAGTGATAAGCAGCGCCACTTCCTGAAGGGATTGTATGATGGGCTACAATTGCAGTTGATGTCCAATACTTATCCTAATTTTCAGACGCTTGTGAACCGCGCTATCATGGTGGATAACAAGCGCAAGGAGATGGATGCCAAGAGGAAAAGGCTTCAGGGACAGGCCTTCGGTAGCAACACTCGTCCACATACTGGTTTTCAGCAGGGTAATCAACAGAGGCCTCCTTCTGGTCAGTGGAATCGTGGTCAGGTCCCTTTCTGCAGTCAGTTCCCGCAACGTCCCCCGTTCCAGCCGCAGAATGGCAACCAACATCCTCCGCAGCAGAGTGGGAATCAAACACAGCGTCAGGGCCCTTCCAATAATACTCCCATGAAGACTAGTGCACCCAATACCCCCAACAGGTGTTTTCGATGTGGGAAAGAAGGTCACTTGTCTTACAATTGTCCTGAGAAGCCCAACCAGCAGACTCCCCAGAGGCAGAGCAGTCACCAGAAGCCAGCATCTAACACTGGAAGGGTGAACCACTTGTCCCAAGAGACCGCAGTGGAGGAGCCGGAAGTTATGCTTGGTACGTTCGATGTCCATTCCACTCCCGCCACTGTTCTTTTTTATTCTGGAGCATCACATTCTTTCATATCACAATCATTTGTTAGAATACATAGAATTCATTTGTGTGCCATGAAGAACCCTATATTAGTAAACTCACCTGGTGGAAGCATGCCAGCATCCTATCGTTGTCTTCCGATTAGTCTCAATTTAAGGGGGGTAGAGTTTACAGTGAGTCCTATAGTATTGAGAACAACTGGAATTGATCTCATATTGGGGATGGATTGGATGATGCAACAACAAGCAGAGATTCAGTGCAAGGATAAATCAGTAGTGCTGACAACGCCAAAGGGAGATAGAATCAAGGTTGAGGTGAAAGTGCAGAAATAGGAGACCGCTACAGTGAACCAGCTTAATGATGGTGCCAACCAGGAGGACCCGGTTGTGGAGGAGTTCCCCGATGTGTTTCCTGAGGAATTGCCAGGTATGCCACCAAACCGTGACATTGAATTTATTATTGAATTATTACCTGAAACTGCACCCATAGCTAAGCGTCCATATAGAATGGGAGTAAATGAATTAGAAGAACTTAAGAAACAAATTAAGGAGTTGCAGGATAAGGGTTTCTGTTGATATTTGGTAACGCAATTAGGAAATAGGATCCGCAAGCGCACGGATATCGGTGAGCACTTCACCCGAGATGTTATCCTGGGTATCGTATTTATATTTTTACCTTTAGGAGAAAGAGTGCATCTGACTAACCAAATCTATTACTACTAACCTTTAGGCTACAACCACTATGATTCGATGTGAGTGATGTATAGAGAAGACTACAACCGCACTCTTCTTCTAACCTTGGTAAGGATGATCTACTGTTCTATTGGGGAGGTTTATGGAATCTAGACACCACAAAGGATGTTCAACCCGCACCTATAAACCCTATCGATCCTGCTAACGGGATATGGAATACAAAGGTAACTCGGAATTGTCACGTTCCTTGCTACTACCACGGTCCGGCTAGATGAGGAGATATCTATGAGTATCCTAGCTTAAACACCACGTTTACGCTAGAGATGATTACTCTAAACTCTACGCGAAGAGATCAAAGTAAACTCATAAACCAAAGAACAATAAAACAAAGAACTTACTAGAATTTAGAAGTCGAAATACTGAAGAATCCTGAGAACAAGCCTCGGGTTAGAAGAACTTGCTCCCGCAGGTACAACCTCGGAGTAGACACCGACAGGCCGGCTTCCTCCGATCTACACCTCCACTCTATCTCTCTCAATCTAGTAGAACTAATTCTACTTTCACATTGGATGCTAAGCCCTAAGAGGTGGGAACCCTAGAGGGAACCTCTCTCTCTAAACCCTAACTAGAGATATGCAACTGAATAATGAATTGGGGTCTTCTCCACCAGGGGCCAGGGGCCTTGCTTATATAGCCCTTTTGGATGAATCTGGACCGTCGGATCAAACCGACCTTCATCCTACGGTTTTCCTTGATCCTCAAAGGCGGTGGAGCATAATCCGCGAGACTCGACCTGATTGGTCCCGGGGGCAGGGCGGGCGCCCTGTGTCCTGGCCCGTTACGGCTCCCGTTCGTTCCCGTGGCTTCTGGAATCTTCTAGATGTAAGATAATTACGTGTTCGGTTAATATCCCGTCATTAATCCGACATGTGGGCCTTTCTTCCGTATTTCCTGATAACCCCCTGCAGAAATAGATAAACAGTAAGACTCGTGGAATTCTGTTAGATCAAACCCTAATTCTAGGTGTTGCTTGCATATAGGTCCTTTTCTTTATTTATTTGATGATTATAATTGATACTTAAGAACCGTCAACAAACACCCCCATACTTAGGCTTTTACTCGTCCTCGAGAAAAGGTTGGTTAATAAAACATCTAGGGTTGAAACATTCTTTCATACCTGCAGGGTGTTGTAAAAATCCACTGTGCACTTATAGTCAGGGAAATATATGGTCAGAGTAAAGAGCCTTTCTTCTTCTTAATCCCTATCACTTGGAGTTTTTACATATTTTTGAAAAGAAAAACTTAGCATACCTTTATCCTCATAGGTGCTCTCAGAGTCACTCATTATCTTTTATATTTCTCTCTGAGGCTGTTTTGATTTTGCAAAAATAATTCTTTAAGCATACATACCTTGCATTTATTGTATGGTCAAAACCGGATCCGAGGAGAAGAATGCCATACTCTTAGATCAAAGATTTTGAAAATTAAAAACTTGTCACTCTTACTGGCATATTGCTTATTAGAGGGACCATGGGCTATCATTTTCTTTCCATCATATTTTTATCATATCTCATTTTTTTTCATTTTGGGTGGATACCGAGGTACCCCTAATTCTACTGCCGGACACTTGTCCATTTTTTTCCACGAGGTTATCGAGCACTTGCTCCTTTTTATTTCCTTGAAATATTCATAATTTTGCATAGCCCATGCCTCTAACGCAATAATACTTCGGAAGAGTGAATCTTTCTGAATAAAAATGTCTTGATCTTAGGAGTATGATAAATCTCTCAACAAGGGTCTAACTTGTTTTGAACAAACTCAATACAAAGCAGATAGCTTTAATTAATATTTTCATGTTTAGCAGGCATATAAAACTTGAGGATGGTAGCTATAATTTTGAAATTTAAAACAAATTCTCCAAGCAATAAAGATACTAAGAATAAGGTACTCATACCCTTACCATCTCTTATTCCACAATGACTTTTAGCAACACAGGGTTTTGAAATAATTTTAATAATTGCAGGTTTCCAGGAAATATCACAGAGTGAGATTGATCATGATTATAAGCATTTTTATCCTTTTAATTTATCATGTTTAGAGAGATAAAATTCTGCACAAACTAAGGTGAGTGTGTAAGTGTGTAATAAAAGTGTGCAGAGTGTGTACCTGGTTCATGGAGTGGTGCGATCGAAGTGTGTGTGACATGTCAGGGAATCTCCCCCATACTTGTTTTCTTGAATAACGTACCTTCGTCATTTTGAAGTGTGATAGCTCCGTGGGATGATGAATGAATTACCTTGAATGGTCCTTCCCATTTGCTCCGGAGCTTTCCATGCCCGAAAAGCTTCACCCTGGAATTAAAAAGTAATACCTTATCTCCGGGTGAGAACTCCTTCTTCTTGATCCTCTTGTCATGTCATCTCTTGACTCTTTCTTTGTAGATCTTTGAATTGTGATATGCTTTCTCCCGCCATTCTTCTAACTCCGATAATTGCATTCTTCTATGTTTTCCGGCGATATCTAGGTCCATATTCCATCTTTTTATGGCCCAGTGTGCCTTGAACTCAAGTTCAACAGGTAGGTGACAGGTCTTTCCGTATACCAATTGGTATGGAGACATTCCAATTGGGGTCTTGTATGCTGTCCGGTAAGCCCAGAGTGCATCGGGTAACTTGTCCTTCCATGCCGTTCCCATCTCGTTCACCGTCTTCTGAAGAATGTTCTTGATTTGCTTGTTAGAAGTCTCTGCTTGGCCACTTGTCTGAGGATGATAGGGAGTAGCGACGTTGTGACGGATTCCATGTCTTGATAGATAGTGCTCGAAGCGCTTGTCAATGAAGTGTGATCCTCCATCACTTATCACTATCCTGGGGACTCCAAATCTTGGAAATATGATTTCCTCAAACATCCTCTTCGAACTGATATTGTCGGCATGTTTGCAAGGTAGTGCCTCTACCCACTTGGAGACGTAATCAACCGCCACCAAGATGAACTCACACTTCTTAGATGGGGGAAATGGACCCATGTAGTCTATTCCCCAGACATCAAAGAGTTCAATCTGAAGGTTGTTGGTGAGTGGCATGGCATCCCTTGTATTTATGTTTCCGTGCCTTTGACATGGCCCACATCTTCTGATATATTGCTTCGTGTCATCGTACATCGTAGGCCAGTAGAATCCACATTGCCAGATCTTTGAATGTGTACGGAATGCTCCATAGTGACCTCCGTATGGTGATGAGTGACATCTGTCGATGATCTTCAATCCTTCCTCAGTGGTCACACATCTTCTAAGTAGGCCATCAGCGCATACTCGGAAGAGATATGGCTCATCCCATATATGTGAACGACTTTCCTGAATAAGCTTCTTCTTGTTTGCTCCGGGTGCTACATAACCTGAAACCATAAAATTAACAATATCTGCATACTAGGGGTCAGATCTGTTAATCCCGTAAAGCATGTCGTCCCGGAGTGAGTCATTAATGGGGGTTCCTGTGAATTCTTAAAGTACATTCTAGACAAGTGATCAGCAACAGAATTTTCTACTCCCTTTTTATCTTTTATTTCTAAGTCAAATTCTTGGAGTAATAAAATCCATCTGATTAAGCGGGGTTTCGCATCTTTCTTAGTGAGCAAATATTTTAGTGCAGCATGATCAGTGTAAACAATTATCTTAGCTCCAACTAAATAAGATCTAAATTTATCAATGGCAAAAACAACAGCCAGAAGCTCTTTTTCAGTGGTTGCATAATTAAGTTGAGCTCTTGTCAAAGTTTTACTTGCATAAGCAATTGCATGATGCTTTTTATCTTTAGTTTGTCCCAAAACTGCCCCCACAGCATAATCACTAGCATCACACATAATTTCAAAAGGCAACGACCAATCAGGGGGTTGAATGATTGGTGCAGAGATGAGTGCTTGCTTTAATAAATTGAAAGAATTTAGACATGCATCATCAAATTCGAAAGGAGCATCCTTGGCTAGCAAAAGAGTAAGTGGTCTCGCAATAAATGAAAAGTTTTTTATAAATCTGCGATAAAAACCAGCATGGCCAAGAAAACTTCAAATTCCTTTTATATTCACAGGTGGAGGTAGTTGTTCAATTACTTCAATTTTAGCTCTATCTACCTCAATACCTCTTTCAGACACTAAGTGTCCTAGCACTATTCCTTCTCTAACCATAAAATGACATTTTTCCCAATTAAGGATTAAGTGCTTTTCTTCACATCTTTGCAAAACCTTATCTAAGTTCTCAAGACAACTATCAAAAGTTTTTCCATAAACTGAGAAATCATCCATGAAAACTTCTATAATCTCTTCAATCATATCAGAAAATATAGACATCATACATCCTTGAAAAGAAGCTGGTGCATTACATAACCCAAAAGACATTCTACGATAAGCATATGTTCCATATGGGCATGTAAAAGTGGTTTTGCTTTGATCATCAGGATGGATAGGGATCTGGTGATACCCTGAATATCCATCTAGAAAACAGAAAAACGAGTGTTTTGCTAACCGCTCAAGCATCTCATCTATAAAAGACAAAGGAAAATGATCCTTCTTCGTGGCTTTATTAAGTTTTCTATAGTCTATGCACATCCGCCACCTAGTGACGGTGCGTTGCGGAATTAGCTCATTCTTATCATTAGTAACAACAGTCATTCCTCCCTTTTTAGGCACAACTTGAACAGGGCTTACCCACTCACTATGCGGCACAGGATATATAATCCCTGCATGCAGCAACTTTATAACTTCTTTTTTAACTACCTCTCTCATCGCGTTGTTAAGTCTACGTTGAGGCTCTCGAGAGGGTGTAACAGAAGGATCTGTCGGAATATGATGGGTACAAATCATAGGACTGATTCCTGTGAGATCTTGAAGTGAGTAGCCGAAAACAGAGTGGTGTTTTTCAAGAATGGTCATTAATCGCAGAGTTGGCTCCTGAGTGAGTTTATTACTAACGATCACAGGAAACTCTGGATTATTGTTTAGGAAAGCATAGGTAAGACCGGGTGGTAAAGTTTTGAGTTCTATGGGGGGTCTAGGTGTTTCTGCAAACTCATCTAAGGGTTCAGGTTCAGAAGGTTCGGCCTCTTCTTCAGTGAAGAAGGGGGCTTCCTCTTCTAAGTCTGGATCATCTAAAAGTTCTAGAGATGCAGCCTTTACCTCCTCCATAGGATCAGGCAAAAGATATGGCTCGGTCTTATTATTCAAGGAGTGAGTTATTGTAATTGGAAGTTTAAAATCCTTTCCCAAGGAAATGTGGAGCTTTCCAGTTTGACCTTCATAAAGGAGTCTTCTAAAAGGTTGTCCAATCAGTAGGTCGAAACCCCATATATCAAAGATATAAAAGTTCAAATGAACCATGGAGCCTTCTACCATAAAGGGTAGGACATTAATAATTCCAAGACTAGGGACTAATCGTCCCGAAGATTCCTTTATGACCTTTGTTGTGGGGGTTAAAACAAGTTTCCCAAATAAATTAAGTGCAAAAGCTTCGACATAATATTGATCCCCACAACAGGATTATAGAGAGCGTTAA